>JAODJX010000035.1:9943127-9965331 GCA_026776945.1 Isichthys henryi | reverse complement strand
CCCATTGCTTCTGGGATAGGCTCCGGACCCCCCGCGACCCAGTAGGATAAGTGGTTTGGAAAATGGATGGATGGATGTAATGTTGAGCAAAACGGTGCACGACTCATCAGGAAAAGCAGTCAGGAAAGAGATGGAAGTCTGCTCAAGATATACTTACAGATCAGATCCGCTTCTCTGAAGCTCAAAGGTCTAAAGGTGAAATCACTCAGACGTCCCTGAGATTAGAGCCAGTGATTTTCCAGTCATAAACACAGCATCCTAATCCACTAGGCCACACACCACCTTTGCCTTTTCTTTATGACAAAAAAGTCAATGATTTATTTATCTCAATCTTATCTACAAAGTAATATATAGTAAAATTTGCATCAAGTTAGAGCTGGTGTGACGACACAGTGTTTAACACTGTCGCCTTATATCTCTGGTTTTAATCTCTGCCAGGGTCCTATGGTTGGAGTTTCCATGTTCTCCCTGTGTCGTTGTGGGGTTTTTTAAGTGCAAAAACATGTTAAGATGAATTGGAGTTGTTAAATTTGCAGTAGGTGTGACTGGTATGTGTGCTCTGCAGTGGATTGGCACCCTATCCTGGGTTGTTCTCTACCTTGTGCCTGTACCTTCCAGGATAGGCTCTGGACCCCCCGTGACCCTAAATAGAACAAGCAACTGCAGGATCAGAAAACAGACGGATGCATCAAATTACCAGCTTTAATCATTAATATATAAACACCATAAGTCTTTCCGCAAGTGATATATATGTATGATAAAAGAGATGTAATACTGAAAATCATCATGGAATGATAAAATTATGCTGTGTCCTGGGGGGAGGGGCATCTACTTTCTTTTCAGAAAAATCATCTCTGAAAACTTGCCTTTCTGCAGAACTCCCAATGGCCAGGTCTTCACCATCCCTGTTTCCAGGTAAGCGACCTTCTGCCCACCCTGAGGCGCTGAGGCCCCATTCTAACGTGAGCTGCTATAACAGTGCCCTGAGACACCCGTACCCAAAAAAACATACATCTCTAACCTTCAGAATGCAAAGAAAACAGCTTCAGTGGCTAGTCACGCACGTTGAAGCTACAGGGTCAGTTTTGACACAGATGTGGGGAATGTCATGGGCGAACGTTTTTAGTTCCTGCTCCCTTCTCACTCCCAAGGACAAACGAGAAAGCAAAAAGCAGCTTTGGATTTGTCATTAATTTCTTTTGTAATCCCCAGAAGTGAAAGACATTGGCAGCTATCATACTGACATATTTAAAAACAGGCAGAAGCAGCATTCAAAAAAGAGGATTAGGAGACACAAGACTGACACATCTAGGACTCTCTAACAAGGAAAAAATGAGGATGAACTTTGGACTAAGACTTTTTCTCATTGTGGTTGCTGAGATCAGTCCTGGCACAGTAGCTTTAGGTAAGTCATCCTGATCTGTGAATTAATGTTATAAAT
Organism: Isichthys henryi; assembly: GCA_026776945.1. Taxonomy (NCBI): domain Eukaryota; kingdom Metazoa; phylum Chordata; class Actinopteri; order Osteoglossiformes; family Mormyridae; genus Isichthys; species Isichthys henryi. The sequence goes on along the minus strand of JAODJX010000035.1, from coordinate 9,963,890 downwards.
ACCAGTGCACCACATCTCACAGAACAGCAATCTGCATGTCACTTATTCAGGGGATTCTGCTCGTTATATTAGCAGGAATCCACTTCAAACAGCAATTATGTTGTTTTCTAAGTAATAAAACTTTTTGTGTATGGTATTTTGTGTTTTATTTCTTGGTATGTGGTTTACAATCTGCCTTTGGAAATTTCCTGTAATTTGCAGCGAGAATTTTGGGATAATCTGTACTAATACTAACTTTTTCAAAGCAGCAAGTTCAAACGGGAATTGAAGTATTAGGTTACTAAAGATTGACATCCATTCCGCAGTCTCTCTGTAGGCATAAAATATAAAGTGAAAGATAATCGATTCTGCTCTTTTATCTAGTCAGTACATGAAATGTCCACGGGTAATGAACAAAATTGAGCTTGTCAGCTGAGCAGAGGTCTACGTTAATGTCACCACACACAGTTGTCTACCGTCTAGCAAACCTTCTTGTCCTACAGTAGTATGTAGATGAAAAGGACGCACAGTGAAGGTCACGCTTCCTCCGCTTGTGCCATTTGCCTCGAGTCTGTGAGGGTCTCCCCGTTACTGTTATCACCTGCAGGAGCGACAGTGTGACATGTCTGCTGAGCAGTTGCTCTGACATCTGCCTACTTCTGTCAAATGTGAGCAAGTACACAGCACACAAAATGTTTTAAATTTAACGCCAGTTCCTCTTTGTATTAAGCTATATCTGGATTCTTCACGACTTGCTGCTTAATGTTTTATGCCAGAGAGCCATAAAATTATAGACATCTGTGTGTGTTTGTTGAGAGCTCCTCTCCATTTGACTTCTCACAAGGTCTTGCTCTTAACTGAGCTGCATCTGTTGGACTACATGTACTGTATGCTTCTTCAGCACAGGTAGACCTAGCCTGAACCGTTAATAATGTACACAAGTTATCTTTGTGGCTGAAGGGAACAGTTTTAGACTAAACTTTTCCACTTATACCCAGTACTGAACTTTCATATGAAATGTGGTTATAGTAAAATACTTATAATAAATAAAAAACATAAGGGTAGTATTCTACATATTTTGAATTTCATGCATGAAATAAAATTTTTCATGTTCTGAAGCGAGCCTACAATCTTTCATTCAGCATTGAACTTGGCATAAAAAATAAAGAATATATTCAAAGATATTACATCTAGGTACCACTTTACAATAAGGCTACGCTTTGCCACTTATAAATGGTAGTGACTCATTAATAAGAAAAAAACTGTGGTATAACTCGTTTATAATTGTCTAGTAATGATTTACAAAGTGTTACAACATAATTAATATCCTGGTAATAAACCATTCATAATACCTTTATAAGGGCAGCCTTATTGTGGTTAAAGTGGTACCTTAAATCTATTATATGTGCATGTTCTCGATGGGATTTCCCAAGTGGCATATTAATTCACACGGTAAGCTACAGTAGGTTCCCTTATGTTTAATGCCACATTTTTTTTGTGCCTTAAAGTTGCTCCACGTTTTTGTAAATGTGTCAAGTAATGTTTGTAATTCATAAACTAAATGGGGTCTTATATTCTCTGTGTGTCTCACTTTAGCTACATCCTACTAAATTTATCCTACGAAAAAACATCAGGCTGACACGGCAGTTCGCTGGGTGTTAAGTTTCCCTTTTTTGTGTTTGGATTCGTGCAGGGAGGCCACATCATGTGAGGCCTCCCCCCCCCCCATGGGGGACTTTCTTTCTTACCCTAACGGCATGATTGACCACATATGCCTCCAAATGACTCGTGGGCCACGGTTCAGCTTTCTGACTCACAGGCAGTGGCGCTGACATCCTCCCCAGGAGAGACGCAGAGCTACCATCTCGGCTCACGTGCGAGTCTCCGGCTCTAGTTAGGACCCGCTGGCCCCAGCCGACTACTTTCACACATAAAAGGCTGTTTTTGCGTAAATTAGTTTAATAGCCACTCAGTCTGTATTATCTCAGGAGAAAAGAATGCAAAACAATGAGCTTCCCAGCAAACAAATGCGAGTTTACATGAAATACACAGGGGCGATCTGAAATATATTTTTAACAAAATATAGAGAAATGAGAACATTTCAGTAATGTTGATTCGATTCGGTCTTAAAAATACAGAGATAAAATAGTTGCCTTTGACGACATATAATACTGTTTTTCTTAAGAAAAAAATCATAAAAGAGATTTGTGCCAAAGTTTAGGCACATGCCAATACAAGCCAGTCTGTTTTTTTTTGCACTGAAATTAACTGAAGCATTGAAACACACGTTAGAGTATTAACCACATCAAAGCCTCATGCAAATTTCAACAATATACACGCGGAGGATGGAAAGCGGCGCTAAAAAACAAAAGGCCCCCAAGCATGTAGTGTCTCAGTGCTGTGTGGTCCCGGCCGGCTTCCCCTTCCCCTGTCCTGAGCCTATGAGCTGGCTGGGGGCCTCTCTTTCAACACACCCCGGGCTTTAAAAGGGCCAGGCTGGAGGTCTGTGGAGGCACTCGTGTCCTGGCAGCTGTAGGAGGGCTCTCAGAAGCGATGCAGTCGGCGCAGAGCCGCCGTCCCGATCTGCTGCTCCTGCTTTGCGTCCTGCTCGTTGTCCCCAGCAACGTGCAGCTCACAGGTGAGGAGAGCGTCAGGTGGTGTGTAGGGGTAGGGCGTGTTTTGGCAGGGCACGTGCCGGACTCCCAGGTATCCCTGTGACGTTGCCCCGCTGCAGGCTGGGTGTCTGTTTCTCATCCTGCTTCTGTGAAACATTAGGATATAATCAGGTAGCTAAGCTTGTCGTGTCTTTTTTTTTTTGTCACTTTTTAGGTTAAGCTCTGCAGCATGTTATTCAGAGTATTCACTTCAGTATGGCCACCTTCCAGAATCTGCTGCTCTGGTGTGGCAGTAGGGGCAGTACTTCACGACTGCTTCCAACACTGCTGTGTTACTGCTTAGGGTAGACCTGTTCTGGGTGTGTGACGGCTGCTTCCTACCCTCTTGTGTCAGATACCCAGGAGAAAGAACCAGCTTACTGGAATGCCCAGGCCAGGGAGACCCTACAGGCTGCGCTGAAGTTGCGTCCACTGGTCCATCGCGCTAAGAACATCATCTTATTCTTGGGGGATGGTAACCATGCACCAGCGGCCATATACCTAGAAATACTAGACCAGTCTAAAGTTCTATTTGATATCCTTTCCAACAGTGATGAAAGTACTCAAGCTATCTATCTAACCGAAAAATAGCTAGCTACCTGATATTCTGGAACAACAGGGGCTTCCACTGTTAACAGATAACTAAATTTGAATCAGAACAAAGATTCTGATTCACTTCCTTTCAATGGGGTGATCAGACCCTTGAGTCATACAACCTTTACGAAACCGTAGAGCTATTCTTGTTGAACACTAAACCAAAACTCAACCTAGACCATCAGCCACACACGGATAGGATTGCTGTGCCACTAGGCCTGAATGTAGCATCCAGTCTCTCAGCACTATCATACTATCCGTGCTGTTGTCCATCAGTTCTTAGACCATGCTGTAAAGGCACTCCTTAATGGGATCTTTACTTTTATTGAGAATTATCTAGAAAGAATTTCTGTTGAGTCTATAATTAGAAATGATGTATTGAACTGAAAATGGTTACAGATCTGGAACTTCTTAGTCCTTATTCCTGTGTTTATGTTTCGTATGCTTTGAGCGGTTTTGAATGAACTCATTTGGACGTCGCAACTTAGAAGTCCGGTGATGCGTCTTTCCGTAGGAGGGCAGAGTGCCACTCCATTGCGTGTGAGCCTCAGCCTCAGGCCACTAGCATGGCCTGTGGCTGAGCCCCTGCTACCACTCTCTGCTGCAGGGATGGGGGTGTCTACCGTGTCAGCGGCACGCATTCTGCGGGGGCAGATGGAGGGCCACTCAGGGGAGGAGACGGTGCTGGCCATGGACACCTTTCCGTACCTCGCCCTGTCCAAGGTCTGCCGGCCATGCGATCCTCAGACACTCACAAGTACGCTTTGACTTTGAGTGTAAATCAGTACACAAGTGTTTCTCTCTGTGCCTGTACATGTGTGTTTATCTTGCTTTCACAGTAACCTGATTCATGTGCCCAGTCACTTTAACACAGTCTCTTTGTTATGAAGACACTACAATTGTATTATTCAATGAGAAATTTAAGAGATGTAAGTTTAAGAAATGAAAGCTTGGCCCTTATAAATTACAACTTGGATAATATATAAATTGCACTGATTTAAAAACCCTGGGATCTCATCCAGGATGCTTCCCAGCCTTATGCCCTGTGCTTCCTGGGACCAGGTCCAAGCTAACCATGACCTTGTACTGAATAAGTGGTTGGAAGATGATGGATGGATGAAGGGATGGATAATTTATATGCAGTTAAAGGAGAGTGGCTCAGCCACGGCGCCACAGTGGATTCTTATGATTTTATATATTGCGTTGTTAATGCTGCCGGCAGACATACAGCGTGGACAGGCAGGTAGCTGACAGCGCGAGCACAGCCACAGCCTACCACTGTGGCATCAAGGCCAATGCCAAGACAGTGGGTCTCAGCGCTGCCGCCATGCCCTACCAATGCAACTCGACCTTCGGCAATGAGGTGCAGTCCGTGCTGCACCGTGCCAAAGCACAAGGTACTCCCACACAGGCGCTCTCCGCATTCGCTTAACCTGCTCTCTGTGTACTGCTCTGCAGTGATATATTCTCACAGGTGTAAATATGTATGCGCAAATGCATGCATGCAACATCAATGAGTATATGGAGTGATCTGCAGACGGCCAAAGTCAAATTTATTTAAGATCATATGATTTCTGAAAATCATACTACATATGATACCTCTATGAGGAAAGATAATTGCCCTAATTCTCCTGTCCTTTTGTTTATATTACCTACTTGCATAAAAGACACTGTAAATTAGCACATAAGCTTTAACTGTTGTTTGCTAGATCACAGCCCTGTGCTGGATAAACAGGCGGTAGACGCATGGTTGGATTTCAGCTATTTCAAACCAGTTGTATATTTAGCGTAGCAATTAGTTGAGTTTTGGTACTTTGCATCTGCAGTAAGAGGTTCACCAGCTGCTCAGAGCTCCTTTGAATAAACTTTCAGCTGACGGTATTGAGTGTATTACGTCATGCGCTGCTGTAGCTGTACAGGATCATTTGGCCGCAGTCAGGGAGTATCTTAGACGTCTGTTTGTCTCCTTGTGGCTGCTGCCTCCAGGCAAATCGGTGGGCATCGTGACCACCACGCGCGTCCAGCACGCCTCGCCAGCAGCTGCCTACGCCCACTCAGTGAGCCGCAGCTGGTACAGCGACTCCGACATGCCCTCCAGTGCCCGGCGGCAAGGCTGCACGGACATCGCCGCACAGCTGGTCACCAATACTGACATTGATGTAGGGAGATGCATCGCGCTGTGGTCCGCTAACCCTAACTCTAACCTGAACCCTATTTGACACAGTCGCTGAGTGCGAGAGGACAATCCCAGAGCTCACTTCCCGTCTCCCTTAGGTGATCCTGGGTGGGGGTCGCATGTACATGACCCCAAAGGGGACGCCTGACCCTGAGTACCCTACCTCCACCTCCCGCCAAGGGAACCGAAAGGACAAAAAGGACCTGATAGATGCTTGGCTGAAGGCTAGACAGGTAACTCGGCAACAAGTTTGAATTAATTCATTTCAATTGTGTATTTAGGGACAACAGAACCCTGTACTGAATCAGAACATATGAATGAATGAATGAATGAATGAGTTATTTATTGAGGCCAAAGTGATTTGCAAATTAATGTTCAGTTTGTTCTGTTTTAATAATACTTTGTTCTGGATTTCAGTCAAGGAATGCACAGTATGTTTGGCACAAGGAGCAGTTTGATGCTGTGGATGTGAAATCCACGGACAACCTCATGGGTAAAGTCATGCAGCATGACACATTCTGAAATGAAATGATGTCACATGTGTTCAGGGAACACAATGAAATTCTTGTGCCACGGATCTGGGGGGTGGTGGATGTGAGCATAGGACAAATGGCAGTAAAGGACAATACAATGCAATATAGAATATATAAACATGACATTACATAATACATAAGTATTTTGATATCTTTGTGCAAATTTACAACAATACAGTAAATAATGACAGGCATACTGTGTCATTAATTTTCACATATCTCCTCTTGCTTTTTAAAGACACATACAGTATATAGTGTGAAGCTTGGGGGCAAAGTGCAGGCTCTGAACATTCTCTGAACATTCCCTGAACACTTTGCTGTGGCATATTAGAAGTAATGGACATCACCTAAATGTACCAAAAACCCTCTGGAGGTCATCTAATCAGCTTATTCAAACCCTGTTAGTTTGTTTGTTTTGTGTATATTAAAGTTATGCCCTCATTGGCCACCATATTAGGTGCACCTAGCTAGTACTGGGTAGGATCTTCCAGAACCACTCCAAGAGCTGATCAGCCTCTCTATACAGCACTGTGGTACAGAACTATTATTTTTGCATTTGTATTTGCTGTAACAAGTCTGGCCATTCTCGTCTGATCTCTTTCTTTAATGAGGTGGTTCAACCACAGAAATGCCAGCGACTGGATGTTTTTTATTCATTAGATGATTTTTTTGCAAACTCTAGACACTGTAAATCACAGGGAGGTGGCTGTTTCTGAGATGCTGGGAGCATCACGTCTGGCACCGCCAATCATATCATATTCAAAAACGCTTATATCAGGCATTCTATATAAGCCATTCTAATGCTCAGCCAAACAGTACCTCAACTTAATGACCCTGTCTGAGTGCTATATGTATTCAGCTGCAGTTACTTGATTACTATTTAGAGAAGCAGCCTGTTTGTATTTGCAATCAGGTGTACCTAATAATCGGCCCTCCATATATATGTCAATCCAAATTACATTTCTGGATTGTGCAAATATTTTGGATTGGTTATCCATAATCCAAATATAGATGATACATGAAGCAGTATATGTTATATCAGTGTCATATATTACAGTTCACAAGGCAGTCTTTGTGCAGAAAGGAAACGCTTCGAAAATGCTTTTTTTCCTTAGCTGCTCCCACATTTTCAGATCCTTCACCAAAAGCACAACTCTACCGCAGATGTGAAACACCACAAATTGTGTCAAGTGAACACTGATCAATAGCCATGTTAGGTGAAGTTAATTAGTCTGAATGGTGTCCAGTTAAATAGCGTGTGTACTGACTCATGCAACACATGCAAAATAAGAGTCTTACACACAGTATTAATATTAATATGACAGTATTAATTTGGTAAATAAGCTGCACTATATTTTTCATATCTGGGCAAAATGGGTTGCATGTTATGTATAGATAATTACAGCTTATAGAATTCCTGTGGCCTGTGGCAGTCAGTTAATTTGTTCTCTAGCTTGCACACTACTAGTGGTGCGTGAATTGGGTGCCAGGCCTCGATGGTCCTCTTTACACAGTGATCATGTTTCTGCTTCAGGCTTGTTTGAGCCTAAGGACATGAAGTTTGAGCTGTTCCGAAACAGCACACGAGACCCGTCCATTGTCGATATGACAGAGAAAGCCATTCAGATCCTCCGCAAGAACCCGAAAGGCTTCTTCCTCTTTGTGGAAGATAAGTATCTTACGGATGATATGACGGTAGGAACCAGTATAAATGGCTGTTCAGCTAGGCAAGGTGTCATGCGATATAGCTGTTCAAATTGTTCAGAAACACAGGAAAGATTTTAAAACATTTCAATTGTGATGTATGAATTGAAAGGGGAAGATCATAAATGGGCAAATGTAAAAGGTTTATGTTTTCTGTGAATTAAGAGGGAGAATCGACCATGGGCATCATGACGGTATCGCTAAGCTAGCCTTGACTGAGGTGGTGATGTTCGACCGTGCAGTGAAGATCGCCTCCCAGCTGACAGATGAGTCCGATACCCTGACCATTGTCACTGCTGACCACTCTCATGTCTTCACATTTGGAGGAAATACCCCACGTGGAAATCCAATATTTGGTGAGCTCCTAGTTTTAAGTGTACAGAATTGTATCTGTGTTTTGCTTTCCTTAAGCTTAATTTGTATTACTCTTATGTCAATCAGGTCTTGCACCCAAGAACGCAGATGACATGATGCCCTTCACCAGCATACTATATGCTAATGGACCAGGGTACACGCACATCAATGGAACACGAGCGAACATCACAGCAGTGGATTACTGTGAGTTTGTGCTCGATTCTGCACACAGATCTGCGAGGGTTTTAGCTATTAGTTTTTCATATGCAGGTATTAGCTGCTAGCTTTTCATGTGCAGGTATTACCTATTAGCATTTCATGTGCAAGTATTATCCATTAGCTTTTAATGTGCAGATATTAGCCATTACCTTTATATATGCAGGTATTAGTCATTAGCTTTCATGTGCAGGTATTAGCTGTTAGCTTTATATGTGCATGTATTAGCCATTAGCTTTTCATGTGCAGATATTTGTTGCTAGCCTGTCTTTCCCACAACACACTCATCCTCTTTCTGTCTATCTGTCCACCAGTGGATGAGGAGTACATGCAGCAGTCTGCGGTCCCCCTGGACTCCGAGACACATGGCGGAGAGGATGTGACCATATACGCCAAGGGCCCCATGGCCCATCTCATCCATGGGGTGAAGGAGCAAAACTACATTGCCCACGTGCTGGCCTACGCAGCCTGCCTGGAGCCCTATGCTGACTGCTCCTCTGACTCGGTGAGCCCCAGCGGGGCTGATCCTTTACGCCCCAAGTTGCTCCTGTGCTTAGCTGCCATAATGTGGCTTGTGCCTACATGACATCGGCTAAAATCGTCCCCCTCCCAGAGACAGTGTCTTCAGCGCACATTCCAAAAACTCCTGAAGGTAATCAACATACTCGATGGAGAGTATTACTCAGGAAAGTCTGACTTGATCCATTCTGTTTCCTCATAATTGTTGAATTGTTTTGATTTCTGCAAGACACCAAGCATTTTTATAGTTACATGATGTTTATGAAATTTTGCAAACCAACGTTATCACATGGGAGACATACAGACACTAATAATAATGAATGTTTAAGAAATAATGAATGATTAAGTTGTTGAAATTTATAAATATCACTTTAATAGATATTGAAACACAACCTGTACATCAGAATGCAAACTAGATTGAAACTAGTATAATTTTTTTTTTAGATCTGTTATGGTAACTCAATAATTCATAAACATGATTACAAAAAGGGATATATATATATATATATATATATATATATATATGTAATTTCCTTTTATGCCCATTTGATGTACAATGTTATGTTTTGAATAATAAAAGTTTCTTATGATTTTTGTGTCTCTTGGTATTATTTCTTTTTTTACAGCAGTTCTTCATTGTAAAGCAGTAAGGATGTGTTTGTATTTGAAATGACTTGACACTGGATATCCATCCATCCATCCATCCATTTTCTGGAACTACTTATCCTATTCAGGGTTGGGGGGGCAGTTGTAGTCTATCCTGGAGCCTATGGGTGCAAGGCAGGGAACATCCCAGGATGGGGAACTAACCTATCACAGGGCACTCTCACATACCATACACACGCACATACGGCCAATGTTGCAACTCCGACTAGCTTCAGTATGTTTTTGGATTGTACCCATGAGGTACCTCACAACAACACGGGGAGAATATACAAACTCCACACACACTGAATCCTAGCAGAGACTTGCAAAGGTGCGATGCAACAATGCTAACCACTGCACCACCATGCCTCTTCTGCACTAGATATAGCTTGCAAAATATCTGTAATTAAATATTATCAGCAACAGTGGGAATGCCCAGTTCTATTGTACAAATTAATTAACAAATTAATTTTGACATATCATATCTTTGTGATGTATTTGTGTTTAATATTGTCATATTGTGCAGACTTGTTTTTTATGTTTATATTCATGGATTCTCTTTGACAAAATTCTGCTTGAATAGTACAGTTTGTTGTGCCTTTGTGTCAAAAGAATAACTTAAATATAGTTGCCGGCTTAAATTTATCCTGAGTACAAGTTGATGGTACACAGGCTTTATGGAATCTTGCAAATATGGTTCTGATCATGGATTTTCCGGAGCCTTTGACTGCCTGTAATAGAGCTGTAAACCCAATTATAACTCAATGTTTCTTCTACCTCCACATACCAGTTAATGAAGGGCTTATTTTAAAGCTGCAATTCCTTGAACAGATGTGAGGTTTGAACTTGAATAACTAAACACCAACACCAACGGTGTGGTTGAAATTTTTTTTAGGAAAAGTAGTCAGGCAGAATGTGGTCTTACAATAACAAAAAATATATAATTTTGTATCAAGATCCAATGTTTTGTTTCATTACATGACATAAGATTTAATTTTCTCGGAATTAAGATAAAGATTAGTCATTTCATTTTATTAATCAACCCATCTACTTTCCATACCTGCTTATCCAGCACAGTGTCACAGTGATCCTGAAGGCAGTGTAGAGTACCAGGCAAGGGAACACCTTGGAGAAGATACCAATCCATCGCAGGGCACACACACACACACACACACACACACACACACAGGTTTGTAATTATATCTTTGTGGGGACTCTCCATTAATTTCTATAGGGAAAACTCAACATGATGACCTTAACCCCTACCCAGCCCTAACCGTGACCGTATATTTACAAACAAAATACGAGACATTTGGCATTTTTAGGTTTTTGATAAAATTCATGGGTCTTTGTGGGGACCTGAAAAAAAATCATAAGTCAAAATAACAGGTTTTAATATAAACATAATCTACACCACACACAAACACACACGCACACACACTGAGCAATTTAAAAATTACTTTGCACTGTAGGGGAAAACGAGAAAAGAGTAAAACCACACAATACAAGGAGAATGTATGCCCCCCCCCACCCCAATCACAAATCAGGGGTCGAATTGAGTGCCCCTACCTCTACTGGTGTGTGGCAGGGGGGAGGTTGGGGCTGATGTGGTCCCTGCGAATGTTAAAATCAAACTTACAGCCATGCTGCAGTAGGTCACTTGTTACTCCTTCCTTGACGTCTTTAACAAGTAACACTGAGAGAGGCAGTAGATTTGTTACCAGACCTGGTCATGTAGCCAAAGCTATGACAGGTTCAAAAAGCGCTGGAATTAGGGGTCATGGTCACCATGAGCTGCAACTGCTCTAACCTTTCATCCACAATGCCGGCAGATTGGGGCTACAGGACCTATAAGCTCAACACCTCTGACTCTGGAGCTAGGATGTTTATATAGCCCACAGAGCCTGCAGCAGGTCCTGGTCTGCTCACAGGTCACAGAGGGCATCCATGTTGAGTAGAACTATGCAAAACTAGCCCCCCCTGCTGAACTGAAGCAGTCATTACGGATAGAACCTGCACACTGAGGAATACTGGTGATATAGCATACAGAAATAACATTATCATTACATGTCAGGAGGCAAATGGAATTTCATTCCAGTGTGTTCACCAAATGGCTTAATTAGAAAAGGAGTTCTCCTAGAACACATGCTGAGTGTTAGATCACAGAGCAGAGTCACAGTGAGTTGTCACATTTGCTGCTTGTTAACGGAGGCATTGTTCACTCTATCAGTGAGCTCCTGGAAATATTAGCAATACTTTCTGTATCTCTGAGATGCTAAGTCCCTCATTTTAATTGGTCATTTTGAGATGCAGTGGCAGATGTAAAATCAATTAAGGTTTCTGTGAGATCTGAGTGCATATGGTTCCCACTTTGCATAAGTGAACGGAAGAAATCAGATGATAAACTTTATGTGTCCTGTAGAGCACACAAAACAGGGACAATTGTCAAATTGTCAAATTTTGCCATTCAGCATTTTTGTCACACTGGTAGACAAATAAAATGGTTTGGCGTTCCTCTACCTCAGACGCTATTAAGCCTGCACTTCTCATTCTGAGAAATTCCTTTGTTTCCTCATGCCGGTGGCTCCATTGTCTCTGAAATGGCGTAACAAACACAGTATATGCACATTATACATGGGGCTAATTTGGTAATAAGTAGGACTAACAAAATTGTAAGATGCATTTAAGCAATATTTTATAAATCTGAATTTTACTGTTTGCATGAACATTTCAGTTTTCGTACCTATGTAAATTTTTCCATAAGAAAGCAAATACATTTTTATAAAAGAACTCGCATAAGACTTAGGCTCATAATGCTGTAGTTTTCCTCTAGATGTCTCTGTAGGAAAATTCTTTGTTAAAGGGCAAGGACACAAGAATATTCATAGAATCAGGACCGGTCAATCCTGCTGGCAACATGGGTGGTGGCCTTCAGCACCAGCTTCTGAGGGGGGACCAACTTGCCAGCCAACCTTACTTTGCCCCAGATAGAGGGCACCGGCAGTGATTACATTATTATTAATCCTCTTCATATAGACTCAGTGGATGGAGTGGTGTCTCTGAGGCTAGGGATCTGTACCAGCAAATGGAAGGTTGATGGTTCAAATCTCATGAATGCACAGAGTGATTCTACTCCATTGGGCCTGTGAGCAAGGCCCTTAACCATTATGGGTATGATGCTAATCTACACCCAGCCCTATAAGGAGGTCCTCCAACTTACAGGAAAATTTGGGGGTTGATGGCAAGACTGGCAATCCAGCCACTGCAAAAAAACCTCACACTGGTCCATTCGGACTAGTGTGGTGCTGAGGTATCACCTGCCACATGGCTGCACTCATATGCACAGGTTCTCATCCCTGGTGTGGATTGTCATGTGGTTGGTGCAGCAACACACTGTAATCAGGACATGTTCCTTGCCTCTATTCATGCCTAAAGGAGCATAGGGCATCGATGATTTGCCTCTATCTGCTCATGTTCTGCTTTACCCTATGTTAGGTCCATCTCCTTCGGGTCTTTTATCGCAACCAGGTTCTTTTAGGCCAGCCTTGTTTGCGCTTCCCAGGTGGTGTCCATCTCAGAGCAACTTTTGGTAGACGGTTCTGGTCCAGTCTGAGAACATGGCCAAGCCATCTTAAGCGTCAGCGCTTGATCTGCAGCACCACACTCTGGCTCTTTGTTTTCTTGTAATAGTCAGTTGGGCCAGAAGACACAACAGATCTTCTTGAGGCATCCATCGTGAAAGGTATTGATCTTGTTCATACCTCCCTTTACAACACACCAGCATTCGGAGTTGTACAGAAGAGCATGTTTGACATTGCAGTTTGTTCTCAAATCAATACTTTAAGCCATTTTGCCAGAAAACACATCAAAATAATGCACATTTTTTACTCATACTACAATAGATTGATGGTTAGAATTACAAAACAAAGAAAAAACTTAAACTGATACATCCAAAGGAATGTCAAAATCATACAGATTGCGATAGCAGAGAGAAATGGAATTAATTCCATCCATCCATTTTCCAATTTAGCAAGTCCAATTAGCCTCAGCATGTTTTTGGACTGTGGGGGGAAACCGGAGTACCTGGAGGAAACCCCATGACGACATGGGGAGAACATGAAAACTTCACACACATGCGACCCAGGCAGAGACTCGAACCCAGGTCCCAGAGGTGTGAGGCAACAGTGCTAACCACTGCACCATCATGCTGCCCCATGGAATTAATTATTTTACGTAATTTACAATTTACTTCAGACAATAATAAACAAAGGTTTTCTTCTTGAAAAATGGACCACCAAATCCCATGCCTTTTGAATGTCACAAATGTTGGAGCAATTTCGTCATGAAGTCAGCATCACAAGAAATATGTGCCCTGTGACTGCTGACATAAATAAAAAGAAAAGGACAAAACAGAACATCTGGCAACTGATAGAAGAGACATTTATGTTCTGCACATGTTCTTTCTTTTGCAAGGGCAATCAACTAAGTGTCACTGAAACAGACACAGTATCTGTGTTCAATAGAATAGTCAGCATCAGAAAATGCTGGAAAAGATTCAATGTGCTTGTCTAGTCTGATCAGCTTGATTTGAATAGTGTGGGTGGGTCTGTCTCAGATATTTCCGTCTATGTGGACAAGGTCGACAATGACACCCCAGAGTATTGTTTCCAAGCTTCAGAACATATGTCACACTGACATAGATGTCACCATGAAGTTTTCAAACATGGTTCTAGGAGAAAAGTGATATATATTGAAACACCTCAGAGGATCTGCAGTGGCTACAGTCGTGGTAGTATTCTATTGACAAGCTTTGATTTTCATGTTTATGGACAAGGAGATTCACAATACACAAAACACCATTGCATTACAGGAACTGAGACTGCTGTTGATACAAAAACATACCAGTTAACGAAAAAGTCCTTCAAAGTTTCAAGTTAGAAAGCACAAAACCTACAATAAACTCCACCATCTTATTAGCAATTTCAAGTTTTGCATTGGCACAGCTAGATCATAGTATGGAAAATAAAGGTATTAAATAAAAAAAGGTATTACCATTTTACAACCTGCACAAAAATTCAGTCAACAGCATGAAAGGTCTAGAAAACCATAAATTTTTTTGTTCACAAACAAATAGGCTTTTCATCGTAAAGTGTCCCTTGTCAATTTTGTTATTACATAGAAAAGTTTCCCTTGGGTGAGTTTTTGCAGGCTGATGTGAATCAATAAAAAAAGAAACAGCCAAACTGGCAACTCTTAAATTTAGCTATAAAATTTACAGAGCTGAACTCTTTCTTTCCTTGCTTCCTTTTTCACCAGACCCCATGGATGGGAGTTTTTTCGTCACACAATATTTTTGTAATGTGTTTTATTTTGTTTGCAGCAGTTTAAGGAAAAAAAAAAACGACCAATGAAAGACAAACTGATTCCTGCCTTTATCGGTATAAATGTGGAGTCCGATCCTTGATAAGAATTAGCTGATATTATATTTAGTAAATGTTTTGTACAACGACTACTGAAAATCCACAACTGAAGAACTGATAAACACACATGGTATCAGAGAAAAATCCAGGCTATAGACATTGAGCAGATTTAAGGTACCCCTGTTTATATTGGCTATCTTCATTCACTTACATTTAGCCCAAATAACCTGAAATCCAAGAAGATATATAAGCAAGAAATCCTACTCTGTGATACAGGCCCCAGGTCAGCTGTGCTGTGGAAAAAATAGTGTGCAGTGTGGCTGATAAGGAAAAAATAGTTCCAAAGAAAAAAATGGCTGTACTTCAGTTGTGTCTAAATGTTTTAGATTTATGAAATACAACAGGGATTAGTCTACAGTAATTTGCAAACTTTGTACAACAGGTGGCAACATAACGAATTTAATATATTATTATGTGTTCATATTTGCTGTGAACTGAGCTCAGAAGTGCAGTTATTGACAAGCAGAGAGAGGTACAAATACGAAGGATAACTAAAATTAGGAAAACTGAACAAACAGTGAACAGGGACCAAAAAAAACTGTAACTCAAATATCTAAACAAGTTCAACAACAACAAAAAAACACAAAACAACAGACATTAACAATCAAAAGGGGAATCAGGACAGTGGCTCACTGCTTAGCCTGGTTTGCCACGTGGCGGCCCTGGGAACAGGCAAACACACTAGGATAACAATGGGATGGCCAAAGAGAGAACTGCTTATCAAATGGGGAAGAGACACAAAGGACAGCTCCAGACAGGCACCAGCATTGACAATATTCCATCCTTCCATTCATTTTCCAAACCGCTTATCCTACTGGGTTGCAGGGGGTCCGGAGCCTATCCCGGAAGCATTGGGCACGAGGCAGGGAACAACCCAGGATGGGGGGCCAGCCCATCACAGGGCACACTCACACACCATACACTCACTCATGCACACCTACGGGAAATTTAGCAACTCCAATTAGCCTCAGCATGTTTTTGAACTGTGGGGGAAAACCGGCAGAAACCCCACGACGACATGGGGAGAAGTGTGAGGCAACAGTGCTAACCACTGTAGCACCATGCCGCCCCCACTATTGCAACAATAATTTACAGTTGTGTTCAAAATTATTGGGTTGAATTATTTTGAACACAACTGTATATATTGGTTAAGTAGAAACGAAAACACATTTACGGTATATTAACAAAACGATAATTTCTCTCTTTAAGAAAAAGACGATTGTATGCAGATGTCACGAAGTAACGCGGAGATTTGGGTCAGTGATGCCAGACGGACGATAATTATCGTGTTTGTACGATAATTTTACCCTCTGTACGATCAATAATTACAAAAATCCCATAATATACGATAATTTTACCCCTTCATTTTATGGCTGAGTTATTTCATTAGCACGACAAGGTACAGATCTCGGTTTTCATCCGGCTGCGCAGACATACTTGGCTTGTTTATGTGCAGTCGCCACACGTGCCTTTACAGCCAATCAACATACGATGTAATACGTGGTGACGCACAAAGTAAACAACGATAAGCGGTTTAAACGCGGATTTGCAGATACGAAAGACGCAAAGAATAAGCATCATCGCCATCAGACTTACAGAAATGAATGGGAGAAAGACCCCAGTTTTACTGTTCTGTAGGCAAAAGTTGCATTATACACCATAATATCACAGTCTATCATAATATGTGTTATCGAAGCAGATTTTCTGAGCAAGGTCAGAATGCAAATTGAGTGCGTCCGATAATTTTTCTCGAAATACCATCATTTTAAGCTAGTGGTACGATACTTCAACATTTAAGATCTGGTTGTTTTTTTTACAGAAGCGGTTCAAGCTGCTGGCTGCAGCGAGTGCTGCCGTAGGATTTAGAATACGGTAAAAAGAAAACTTGCTAAACTTGATTTTACAGCTTGTGTGGGATAAGATGATTTTTATTTTAATTAACTAAAGGGAAGATGGAAGAAATGTTTTAAACCACGACAAATTGTTTTTTTCTACAATGACATTTCCGAAGATTTGGAACGGATATTCCTGCATGTGCTTCGCCCAAGGGACCCACCAAACGAAGTTTATAGGGCGGCGAGTTAGAACCATGGAGCAATTGTGAAGGATGAGTAGAGGGAACTTTGAATTTCTTACAATGTGTGCAGTTAAATTAAGCGCATCATAGCCTAACTGTATATTAACCTTTGGACATTGTTATGCCTGAATTGAACAGTATATTACCCCTTGGATAGTGTTATGCCTGAATGGTATACGAAGTGATTTTGTTTTTACCCTTTATACGCGTTGAATTTTGATTTTGATATGTGGGGGAGGCTACTGATTTAATGTGTGTGGCTCAGTGGGCTAAACCTGTGTCCTTGTAATCACAAGGTCGCCCGTTCAAACTCAGCCTCAGCACGTCTGTGGGTCCTTGAGCAAGGCCCTTAACCCCCAGCTTCCTGGGCGCCCCAACAGGTGGCTGCCCTTCGCTGACTGCTTGCTCTACAAAGAGCAAGTAGAGGGAGGCGTAAAAAAGAATTTCCCCACGGGCACAATAAAGGATCGATTATTATTACTAGAAAGATAATTAGGTGGTAAAGATACCGGATAGAGAATTTAAATAAGGACTTTATATATATAAGATAGAAAATAATTATTTTATACGATCTGTGCGTAGTCAAAAATTAGCAAAACTGAACCAGGATATAACTAGATGTAGACTTAGGATTAACTAGGAATAACTGATTTAACCACTGGACTCCGAATCCAAAACAAACAATATTTAAATCCATACTTTATAAAGAGGTAGATTTACTTTTTTCCATTTAAATGTAAATGTATTCACGATTCTTCATGTTGTACAATTAATATTTACTAAAGATTGCTGTTCTAAATTTTGAGGTGTCATTCAATCTTTTCCCCCACCACTTCCATCGAACCTAGAACTGACCAGTAGCACTACTAAGTGGACCCAAAGTAGGTTCATAAGTGTTACACGTGCACTGTCTTCACGCATTATTTAGCGTGTTAGTGTGTATCCATGGGCGTGGCCTATATTTCACGCAGTGAAAACAGACCCGGCGGAAAAATGGCAGAAAACACTACTTCGGAATTGCAGATTGTGCTTTGATTAAAAGATCTAGCTGCTGCAGTAATAATTAATATTTTATAAAGGAACTACTGACTGCTGTTTTTGGTTTTATAATTACATGTATTGTTCAGTAATTCAGTGCAAAGGACAATTACTGCTAAGTTCTGGCAAAGGTAGGGTCATAGCTGGATATTTCACTAATGAAGAAAAGCAGAAGCACTTTATGATAAAAGGAAAAACTAATTTGATATAAATAAACATGTTTATTATTATTAAGAGTTTTTTCTTTTTAATATCGTGATAAGTATCCTATCGGGAACTTTTTATTGCGTTATTATTGTACCGTGAGTTTTTGGTATCTTTACATTCCTAATTATAATGCCACAAGCGGTGTATCTTGTAAGGGTAGAATTACTTGTTATTTGGTAAAATGGCCAATTAACACTACTACATGCATTTCAGTTTGGTTGGTATGTAATAGAAAAATTGTGATCTATATCATGGATTGTGATTCTAATGAAAAAATGTTGTGATATTATATTTTGGCCATATCGCCCACCCCTTTGCTGAATATAACAGAAATTCATATTCAGCTGTTTTAACTTCATTTCATTCTAATAGTTTACAAGTTATAAGTTTAATTACAGCCACCCATAAGATTAGACTAGAACAATCATGTTTTCTGCAAAGCTTTCAGGGAGAATCAGTTAATAAAGCTAAATTGGTTTTATTCATAAGCATGAAAAAGCCTGAGTCTAATCCAAGCAGTTTACAGATTTTTCCCTCTGCCCTTTTCCACCTGTATTTCCTGATAGGAATGTTTGAAGTGTCGGCCATTAATCTTGTCCAGCAGATCAGGCTTGAAAGCACAAGACAAATGTAACCTCATTCACATCAAGAGATTTCTCCAAAGCATTCAAGAAACAAAGGGTTCTGGGAAGATTACAATCAGGCACTCATCTGTTTACTTTGGACTGCACAAGTAGAAGGGATTTACGGACTGACACAAAGGCCAAATTTGCCCCAAGAGAGGCAGTGAACTACACTATCAGCAGTTACTGTTGAACATTCGAACACTTTCTCTAACTGAGCCCCCACTGCCAGAGGAAATCCTATTACATTGAGGCGTATTATGTAATGATTAGAGAAAGTCTCCGGGGAAAATTGCCAGTCAAGCTGTAAAATGGAACACATTTGTTATTTTTGTGCGAGATGGGGGGGTGTTTGTTTCAATAACTCAAAACATTTCTACTCCGCATGGAAACATACTCAGATGCAAAGTGAGTAGTACAAGCTGCAAGGTGAATGCAGGTGAAGACCTTGTACAATCAGCTTAGATCTTTCAGGGGCTAAATACACAAGGCTAAAGCAATTTTGGAAATACGTATTTCTGAATTTGTAGTGTTATCGAATAAGTATACATTTAAAGATACTTTAATTTGTAAAAATAAACATTTAACACAAGAAATTTTTGTGTATTTTATTAAGTTCAATTTCACCCAATGTACTACTCAAGATGCAGTCTTTCTGTTAGCTAGATAAATAGCTTCACGCAATTACCTAATTGCAAAAGATTGTTAATGGCAAACTGATTTGAGAAAATAAATAGTGCAATAGCACCACCGTGTGGTACGTTTCTGTTGCATGAATTACACTCGTTTTTTGCATTGCAAACGATATGGAAAATAAACAGTGAAACGGAAATTGTTATTCATACTTATTGTTACAATCATCATTAGTGATTCACGAATGAATATCTCTATAGGCATTTCATATTCAGGGCAGGGACCCCGCCTATGATCAAGAAGAAAAAAAAACATTCTAACAACAGGCGATCACGGTCTTCACAACACATCGACTACTCTTGTTAAATATTAAACTGTTTTTTAGATAAATCTACATAGATTAATAATGGATCGTTCCATTTTATTCCAAAAAATTTCCAGAAATTTTTGCATCACCGTTGTTTTATTTTGATGAATTTTGCCCTGTGAATTACATTTACCTTCCAGAGTTCAGAAATACATTTAATACATTTCAGAAATACAGAAATACATTTCAGCTCTACTTTTTTAAACTATTACAGCTACATGGCTCACCTATAGCTCTTTGGAAAGCGCAGAAGAATTAGACGTGCATAAATCATTTTCTTTTTCTGATGTAAAACTGCAGTGCTTGAAGTAACAAGTTCTTTTTTTGTAATGAAACGTGAACAGAGTACTTGAACAGTATTCTGAAAAGTCCCCCAAAACATTTTAATCACTTTAGGATACACTTTAGGTGCACTTCTAGTATACTTTAAGCCAGTGCTTTTCAAACCAGTCCTCGGGGCTCACTGGATGGACCCACATTTTAGTTGTATTCCAGTTCCCAGCGCACCTGTAAGGTAACACCTGAAAGTGTTTCACTGTAAAGAACGTTTGAAATTATCTATTGCAATAGCGTAGGGAGCCTTACTGGCTTGTTATAATTCATGTTTTCCCTGTCCGGCTCTGTGTAAAACCAGAAATTAGCTGAAATTGTTTGTGTGTTCCTTGCACCCCTGCCTTTAACCGTTTGCAACTTCTGGCAACACTGCTTCCTCCCCAACTGATAGAAACTTCTACAGCCTCACTTTTCATCTCACCCATCTATCTTTCAGTTCATTTTCCCTAATGACTTTAGGTTGGGGGCGGCATGGTGATGCAGTGGTTAGCACTGTTGCCTCACACCTCTGGGACCCGGGTTTGAGTCCCCGCCTGGGTCACATGTGTGCGGACTTTGCATGTTCTCCCCATGTCGTCGTGGGGTTTCCTCTGGGTACTCTGGTTTCCCCCCACGGTCCAAAAACATGCTG
>JAODJX010000035.1:9899346-9914985 GCA_026776945.1 Isichthys henryi | reverse complement strand
TCCAAAAACATGCTGAGGCTAATTGGAGTTGCTAAATTGCCCGTAGGAGTGCATGTGTGAGTGACTGGTGTGTGAGTATGCCCAGCGATGGGCTGGCCCTCCATCCTGGGTTATTCCCTGCCTCGTGCCCATTGCTTCGTGCCCCCTGCGACCCAGTAAGAATAAGCGGTTTGGAAAATGGATGGATGGACAATGTAGCTAATGCTCACGTCCAAGCTACTCTCATCACTTTGTTGGATTGTAGAGTTGCTAGTATGGACAGAAGAATTTGACTATTTACATTTACAGAGAACAGGTACCGCTTTAAAAGACTGACATATGAATACGCTGCATAACAAAGACTGACAGTTCCGCTTTCAGTGTATTCTTGTTGTTATTCTAGATTATAGTCAAATTGAAGCAGCTTGTCATGCTGTATTTTCAGCTTTGTTTCGGTATACCTATTACAGATTATTTGTCTTTATAAATTAGACTTAATTTGTAAAGAAAAGAAATTAATTTGAACTGGGACTGGATATTGATGGGACTATTTTCTTATAATTCCCAGCTGGAATTCACTCTTTGGATCAGCACAGGCTTTCACTGAGTTACTTTCAGCCATCAGCTGTTTTGTCATGATCTTACTGACAGCTCACTAATCCTGAATCCTCACACTCCCTCTGTTGTCTGTTCGAGGGAGATCCTTGGGCCAGCATTTTCTCTTAGACGCAGTTTTGCCTCTGTTTAGTTTTTGTCTTGTCTTTGCTGTGACTCCACAATACAGCTTTCGGGTCACCAAGCTGGGTGGGAATACAGAGAAAAGTGAACAAGTCTGCAAGTGTATCTTCAGCAAGATCC
This sequence comes from Isichthys henryi, assembly GCA_026776945.1. Taxonomy (NCBI): domain Eukaryota; kingdom Metazoa; phylum Chordata; class Actinopteri; order Osteoglossiformes; family Mormyridae; genus Isichthys; species Isichthys henryi. The sequence goes on along the minus strand of JAODJX010000035.1, from coordinate 9,914,148 downwards.
ATGCTGGTCTTTGCACTGTACTCTGGTTGGGTGAGAATGCAGACAGGCTGCAGGCAGGTTCTTTCCATAAAGGCTCTGAGGACATCGCTTAGCCAGCATGACCGTGAGAAAGCAGGCCAGGGTTCACACACCCAAGCACAGTGAGACTTTCCTCTCTGAGAAAACTTCCTGTTATCATGACAATGTTGTCCGTTTCTCATCTGACAGGGCCAGTATAGAAGAGGTGGAGGGGGATGTCTGTGAGCTGGAATCTAAGCTCGACAAGGTGAGTTCACAGATGAATCACTGGTGGTGGGAGGAAAGTCAACTGGGACAAATTTTTGAGGCCCCCCTCCCCCCCATTCCAAGCTCTGACCAAGAAAGAGGCTGTATGTGCCAACAGCCCTGGATCATTTGCTTTGAACTGTGAGGCCCTGTTCAGGAAGCATTGTTTTATTAAACCAGTATTTAGTCTCTACTCACAAATCAAGCAAATATACCTCAGGCCGTTAAGTTATCTAGGATTGTATTGCACCATTTAGTTTGGCCGTGTACGAACTGATTTAAAGATTGAAATCCAAACGTGAGGCAAAATAGCAGAGTATTACAGACAGTCTTGTAAATGTTAGCAGAGTGCTTTCCCACACAAGAAGAGAGTGAAATGCAGTCATGTCCTTGGACAGCATCCTCTTCACATCTTCAGGGGGTCCGATAGTCAGAATTAGTGATTATGTGCAAGGAAATCGGAATTAAGATGTGAAGTTCACATCATGTCTAAAAATTGATGTCCCAGAATGTCAGAGGAAGCTCATGATTAACCAAAAACTATTTTTCAGTTTCTTAACATGGTACTGGGACAAGAGAGGAATGTGAAAAGCCTGTCGTCTTTTTGCTTTTGTCAGCTGGTGAAGTTGTGCATCGGAATGATCGACGCCGGCAAGGCCTACAATACGGCAAACAAGCAGTTTGTTAATGGCATCCGGGAACTGGCCCAGCAGTCCTCCAAAGATGTTGTCATCGAGGTGAGACAGCACTGCGCTCCACCCTCTACTGGTGACCCTTCATAGAAATATGGTGTTTATGTTCTGTATTTAAGGGAAAGCCTTGGTTTTTTATTTTTAACCCTCTTTGCACATGTGGTGTTATAGTTCGCCAGCCCATGTGTTACAGATTGCATTTGGGATTTGTTGTTATTTTCTCAAGTATTCTGAAACTTTCTGTTCTTTTCCCCTCAAGTCAAGTCTGATCAAGTTTGCGGAAAGCCTGCAAGAGATGATCAACTACTACACGGTAAATGTCACGTCCCCCCCCCCCCAGTTTTTGCACCAGGTCATCCCTGCCCTGCCTGTCAAAAGCTGATCTTGGCTTGTTTGATGTGGTCTTAGCGGGGCTTGTCAGTTGTCAATGTGGAGGTGCATTCTGGGAGAAAATGTGAGAATCTCATCAGCCTTTGTGATGTTTACCTGAACAGCGCCATGTATCCAGTACATCTACTCTAGAGGACAGGAATGAGTAAATTACATGAATGTATATCCTTCCTCAGATTTTATTCGACCAAGCCCAGAGGTCTGTGAAGTCCCAACTTCAAATATTTATAAAAGAGTGAGTAAAATAACTATGTCTACCTGTCAGCTTAAGTAGCTCTTTCTTTCTCAGACATCTTTTAGGTAGCAGGTCTGTTTTGATTGTAATGGCTGGAATCCAGCTGAACCAAACAGATTTTGTTGGCATATTAAATGGAAAGTAAAGCCCACATTGGTTTGCTTGTGGAGATGCGTCACATGTCTGAACCAGTAGTCTCTCAAATAAGGGGGAAGCTTCCTTGAACCTTTAACCACTGTCACTTCTCATTTGAGCAAACAAGCCGTAATGCTTCATCTCACACCACACCGTGCTGATGGCTAAGTGCTGCTGGCTGAGTTCTGCTGGCAGTATTTTGCGGCTGAATAAATTCACAGTTTAGGGTTTACTCTCCATGGGTGCACAGCACGTTCCCGAAACAGGTGCGTCCTGCCTTGATCAGAGCACATCGGTTCCATTGCAGGGACCTCAGGAAGTTCAAGGAGTCGAAGAAGCAGTTTGACAAGGTGAGCGAGGAGAAGGAGGCAGCTCTGGCCAGGAACGCGCAGGCCGCACGCAACAAGCAGCATGAGGTGGACGAGGCCACCAGCATCCTGACTGCCACTCGCAAGTGCTGCCGTCACGTGGTCCTGGACTACGTCCTGCAGGTGCCATCGCGCCGGGCCACACAGCCTTTCCACCACTGGGGGAGGTGGCTGTCCTGCCTCTGGTCGGTTTTCGGCCCCCCGGCTGGGAGCCCTTTCCTTAGACATGATTCTTGACCTGGTGCATCAGACAAATGAAAGATGCTGTAAAGCCTGGCATTCTTTTCCCTAGAGCTAAAAAGCAGTTTTAACTGAATCCAATGCGGAAACTCCAATAATTAGACATGGGGTAAATAAGTATCCCTGTGTCAGGTTGCTGGCAGTAAAGCTGTTTAAGAGCAAGTAAAGCTGCATGCATATTTCCTCCGCTTGGTGTAGCTTAGATGTGCATTGGGGCTATGTGTGACAGCGTAATGTTTGCCGTTCACATAGGTGCTGCAGCCCTCCCCCAGGACCCTGCCCTGTTCCCCTGCTCCCCGTATCTCTCCTGTCTGCGGCTTTGCTGTGAAAATGCTGGCTGTGTGCTCAGTCTACTTTTGAATTTAACCCAGATCTCTGTGATACAGTAAAGTTTCCCTTTGACCTGGCCAGCTCAGCACTAGGGCTTTAGCCTGTAGTCGCAGTTACAGTTTCAACCAGTCCTGCATCACATTTCAGCATCCGCTATGATGAGTCATTCCGGCTGCAACCCCAGTGGTGGGGTTTACGCTCAGCTGGATGACGCCGGGCAGAGGGTGATATCTGCCTGTTCGTCCTGGTGACCTTTTGAAGAGTTGCATACAGTTCGGCCGGAAAGTGCTTTTTCTGCCTTTCGGAAAATGTCTAAAGAAAATAAAAGCTGGAAATAAACAGCAAAGGATCCTCTTTTGCACAGCAACATTGTGACTAAGACTGTACTGGTCTTAATAATAGAATGAAAAAAGTGACACGCACATTGAAAGAGGAAGTGTGATTGTTGATTAATGTCTGTTACTGCTTGTGTTTGCTCCTGGCTCTCCAACCCTCATGTGTATTTAAATGTCTTTAAGGGGCTGGGCTACCCCAATGTTTCCTTTTTTAGCAATGAAAATAAGGGTAGCTATTGATAGTGAGGTAAGAAATTAATGGATTACCCTAGTTTGATCTGAATAACTGACATGGTACAATATCCAACAGATAATTTGGCCCTGGAGTGCACGTTGCCTGCAGCCTCCTTCTGTATAACGTTTTTATAATTCCAGCGGTCACAAGTTTAGTGTGTGTGGGACGGGAGGAACATTTCTGCCTGTTACTGTCCAAAAAGAGCTGGTTGTTTGCACCCCCTGGTGGTGGAATATGCGCATGCTGCATAGTGGGAGTGTCATGGACAGAGTTCCCCTCGCTAAAATTCATTACACCTTTTGTTAACCTGACTGGCAAGATGGATAAATAGTTTAAACGGGAAATGGACCAATTTAAAGTTCTTGCATCATGCCATTCTCCAGCTGAGTGCTGCAGACCTCCTGCTGAGCTCCTGCAGGACTGGCACACCCTTTATTAGAAACCATGCTGGATTTGACATGCAGTCACACAGTGTGGCTGTTGACATTTTCTGTGAATTATAGCAATAATGTAGAGTAGCAGTAATCAGGGTCATCATGGCTGTATTGTGGGAACAGCTTCCTCTTCCGTTCTTCATGTGGGATGCCACTCGTTGGAGGTGCATGAGGTTAGCAGGTGGCAGTCCTCACGTGCGGTTACTTTTCTCTGGTACCTCTGCGTATTGTTACTGCAGTGCCATTGTGAAGTGAACAAAAAATGGATTTCACCCATGTCTGACCTTCCTTCCCAGATCAATGTCCTGCAGTCTAAGAAGAGGTCTGAAATCCTCAAATCGGTGAGTAGGCAAATTTGCCCTCCAAGCCTGTGCTCAGTCAACTGAAAACGCAGGACACCCTGCCCTTGCCAGCGCAGTCCAGCCTGCGGCAGTATGCCCTCTGCCTTTCAGATGCTGTCCTTCATGTACGCCCACCTGACCTTCTTCCATCAAGGCTACGACCTGTTCAGCGAACTCCAGCCACTCATGAAACAGCTGGGGGGGCAGGTAAGCGGGACCGCTGTGCCACACAGCAGCACAGCTCAGATTATGTCCAGTTAGCAGGTAGGCGGTACCTCTGTGCCACACAGCAGGACAGCTCAGATTATGTCCAGTTAGCAGGTAGGCGGCACCTCTGTGCCCGCAAGCACACCCTGATCCAGCTACACGGAGTGTCCCCCCCCCCCACACAAACACACACCTGTCTGTTGTGACACAACTGTGTTACACCACGTGACAGAAAGATGGCTCAGAAAAACACATGTTTTCATAAAATGTAGACATGGTTTAAATCTGTGTTTAGCGTATCTTGCATCTGTAAATAAGTTGTTTGTTTAAAACCAGAAGCCTGCCCCTTTCTGTTCGGCAAAGTTGATGTGACAGCCCCAATTCAGTAGCAGTCATATTGTTAGTGGTGCACTAATGTGGGAATTTCGACTGATGCTGATAACCGATATTTTTTTGTCTAAAATCGCAGATACCAATATACTAATAACCAATATATTTTGTGTAATATCACCAATATATTTTTGTCTAATATCACCAATACCGATAACCAGCTACCCTCTGAAATTTGACAGAAAATTAGATACTGGCCAGTCCTGCTGGAGATTGAGGCTGGGTGGTGTGGGAGGAGTGTTGATTAGACAGGGGTGGGGGGTGGTGAGATGGCTGTCCAGGGGAAAACATCACTGTCATTTTTTGTCAGCTTCTGATCATAACTAGTCTAGTGTTGTAATAAATATCTGTTTATGTCTAAAGTGAAAATGCTAGGATAGTGTTCAGTTTTATTAAATTCGGTATCAGGTTCATTATAGAAATTTTATATGCACCACACTGTGCCTACGGGGCAGTTTTTTTGACAGTGAACTAGAGCTTGTGTGTGTATACAGTCAGAAAATATGTAGGTATCAGTAACATTTGATCTCAGAAGGAAATCACAAATTTGTGACCCATGGGTTGAAAATCCCTGGTTTACAGAACTGTGCAATGTTGTTCTCTGCCATCACAGTTTTTCAGATGTCCAGTTTTTCTTTATGCTCACGCTGTACGCTGTTGAAGGGGTAAATGTACCATAAGGCACTCAGTCTATTGTTTTATGTTCCTAATTTATAACTTGCGTTTAAGGTTTCCAGAGGTCATAAAACAAGCTTTTCATCATTACGTGCCTGGTATGATGATGAACTCTGTAGGTAAACTGTTCTTAGATTTAGGCCACCCTGTAATTTCATCGTATTGTGATTAATGATATAAGTGAAATGGGGGGCTCTTACTGCAGGGAGGGGGTACCCACGGTCTTACTGTAAGTAGAATCATTGATCATTTTCATAGATAACAGGGTCATGTGCTTTGAGTGCTGTTTCGTAGACCAGCAAAATACTGGTGACTTAATGCTGCACTCTGTTCAGTCCATAGTGTATGAAGGATAGATGCTTTTTGGTTGGCATGGATGTGTCAGGGTAAAGGGTGATGGGAATTACACATCTACTGAGGGCCCTGTCAGCGATGAGCACTGATGTTTCCTATGCTGAGCCACTGAGGTGTTCACACAACTACATCATCGATCTGTTTGGGAAACCCCAAAAACACCTGCCATTAGGTGCAGTAACACCTGAGGGGAGAGGGGCAGTGCACATCGTGTGTGTCTCTCCTTTTTAAACCCCGACTGCAAGGGCTCCTGGTGTGCTAATGATCTCCGGGTGTGGGTGTCATGGATCCCCCCCCCCCCCCCCCAGCAGCCTCACTGGGCACTATAAACCCCAGCGTACGATCTGCCAAGGACTCCTTAGCATATCAGTCGCAGATCTGCCTGCGGTCATTATTTCAGGAACAGTAGGAAATGAGTATCCGGAGTCGTGGGTAACTATGATGTGCACACATTCATTTCACGAAGGGAAGTGATGTCACGGAGGGCTGGTGTGTGAGGAGGGGTGGGGGCAAATTCCAAGTGCTCGGCTTTAAGGCTGTTGGCATGGGTGAATGTCACAGAACGGCCCAAGAGCACGAGTGTTACCCACCGGCACGTACAGACGCCCTCACCATGAAGCTGAAGAAGGTGCAGCGAGTGTACACAGAGATGCTGAAGAGCTGTCAGCAGGTGGGTGTCTGCCCCCAGAGGGGCTTAGCGTTAGCACTGGTGTTGCTGGGGGCCAGACAGCGGCGACTGTGACTCGACCTTCTGGATCATTCTGACGTCGTCTGTAATGAACCTGAAAATAGCTTTGAGTACGTCTGAGTAGGGATTCAGCTCCATTCTTACATGCAGAACATTAGTGTTTGCTGACATTTATATATAGCCAACATAAATATATTCAACGATTTACCTTTTAAATTGGTGACATTTTTTGGTAGAATGTTTATTTATTTTAGTTAAATAGTTGACTAAGCTGAAATAGGAAAGTATCCTGTTACACACCAGGGCAGAGGTGGTATATCAGCGCTGTGTGCTGAAGGTAGATAAGTTTGGTTAGTGAGGAGTACCTGCCTGATTGGGCTGGACACGTGCTCATGGGCTCATACTCTGTTCCTGTAGTGTATGTGCTTTTATGTCATGTTTTATTCATGTTTGGCATGTTCAGGGTGATAATTCCTGGCAGTCTCACAGCCATCATGAAACTAATTCTCTGCTATTCATATTTTGCTCAGCTGTTACTGGGAAGAGGGGAAACATTTTCCCAGCAGATGTTATCGCCACTCTTCCTACTTCCTGAAGCGTCTACTAAAGATCCATGTGTGCAGAGTGATTTGACTTGCTACTAACGGGGTTTGTGTGCGTCATTAAACTGACTTGAGTCTGTTTCTTTCTTTGGGGTGACCAAAATGGTGCAGGACGGGGGTGACAACCTTCCTGCTCTGCTGTTCTTCACGTTTGGCATGGCTCTTTCTGTCAGAATCAGCCTGCTCTGTAAATAGATGCTATTTTTGCTTTCTGTTGGGAAGCATCTGTGTGTTTATATGAAAACCAGTGTACCTCTTATCCTCTCCATATGTATCACCACATGAACGCTTCTGAAAAGTCCTTAGACACGTAAAGCTTTGTAAAACATGTTTTAAGTATCTGTGACGTCCAGCGTTCTGACTTCCAAGTCCAACATTGGCTAGATGGGAGCCTCGCATCGTTCACAAGTTCTACTCACTCTAAATCACTTGCTGCAGTGGGCATGCTCATCAGAAAGTTTGAGGTCCACAGATCATGACTCTCAATAATCCTCAAAGATCGTCACACTTGCTGGCCAGGATGTGTGCTCATGCTACCTGGTGATGGACAGCAAGTGCCCTCGTTCTTGCCAGCAGCCCCGTTCTATTTTTTTAACCAAAAATCCTCTTTCAGCTGGACCAGCTGGTGATCAGCATAGCCAAGGAGAAGCTTGACATGGAGTTGAAACATTCCACCATCCAGCAGAAGGTACTGTCCTGCAGCTGGCCGGGGATCATACTGCCGTTATGCTGGAGCAGGAGCAGGGCTGCAGGGGCTGGGGGTGAGATGCTGGCTTAGCCTTGGGCCTAAAAATAGCCCCCGTTGGAGTAACTCTTCTGCGCCTTGCTGCCCATTAATCACCGACTGGGCACTGGAATAACAGACACAGCCCAGCTCTGCTTCCTCACGTGCTCTGCAGTATTTTCCAGAAAGCATGATGACGTGCCGGGGCTTTATGTGGTTGGTGGGCCATGTGACCTTTGTCTCAGTATCAGCTGAAGATTGCCTGACCTCCTGTCAAAGCCCACCCAATAACCACAGACCGAATTATCAGTCTTACTGCATGGAAGCACAGAGTGCAGCTTTGGGGTGTTGAATGATTTTGATTCCAGATACAGGAATTGGCTTTTGAAGCTATTTACCCTGCTTTACTCTCACCTATGAATCAGACTTTGCCTGTCGTAACTGCAAAGCCAGAGAGGTCCATTTAAAGTGGGAGGGTCAAGTTGCGGCCTTGACCTTCCAGTGACCTCCGGCGAAAGCAAGCCAGTACCAGTCGGAGACATGATGAGGTGGAGGTGGTCTGGCTGAAACCTGTGAGCTTTACCCAGCGCTTAAGGGGGAGGGATGTCCCAGGGGGGCGGCGCTGAGTTAGGACATGGGCACAGATTGGCCGATTGCATGCTGCTTGCTCCTCCTCATTGGCTGACTGGCCCCTGCTGCCCTTCACCACACATGCAGTCTCTCTCCTGCCCTCCCCTTCCTGTAAGATGCTATTTTGGTGTTGTTCCCCCCCCCCACCTTCTGTCTCTCTTTCCCCATATCTGCAGTCTTTAACCTGATCTTCCTTCCTTCCTCTCCACTTTTGCTCAGGCTGCTCTGCAGGTAAGACTTTCCTTCTCTCCTTTTATTTCTCTTTCTCTGTCACTCTCTCTCAATTTCTGCTCTCTGGTCAGGCTTGGCAGTGGCATAGGGGGGACGATGGTGTTCCTGTTCTCCTCATGCTTGTCATATGACGCACCACACTCGTCCTCATATCCTGTGCACTGTGAGAGGCCCGGTACATAGAGGGCTGTATTAAAAGCCTGCAGCCTATATTTTGAGCTATAACTGGGCCCTGCACTGCTGGTCATGCCCTGGTCATTCATCTGCTATTTGACCAGTTAATGTTTTGTGTGTTTTACTGATTTAACTTTAACTGGGTTCCTATTTAAATAGTCAGTGTATTAAGGCAGGTTTAGCTTATAATAAGACAAGTTGGCTTACCTGTGATTTTATTGAAATTCCCCAGGGTTGGAATTTAGTGCTGTGTAAATAGAGCAGAAATAATTTCTTTGAGTAAACTGCATCATTTGGGTAATGCTGCAGGGATGCGTGTACTGTAGAGGAAGGCAGGACCGGTTACTGGTCACCAAGCAGTGAAGGTGCCCAGCTGGTAGCAAGCAGCCATTGAGGCAGCCGCCTGCTGTCCGGCACCTTCAGTGGTGACCTTCACACGCGTTCGCTCGGCTACAACAGATTGTCTCCGGGGTTCGGCCGACACGTCCGCGGCGCGCCCAGGGGTTCGGCCAGCACGTGCTCCCTGTTCTTCAGGGTTTGGCTAGAACGCCCACGCCATTTTTATCCCTGTGTGGGGTGGCTTGATCAGTAGGGAGAGGCTGCCGGTGGCATGTTGAGGGCATGCACTCATCCGTGTTTTCGCCCTGCCTGTGGTGTGAACTGTTAGTTAGTGAAGTTAGTCACTCTCTTCATGGAGATGACTGGCACGTACTGCTTCTGTGTGTGGAGGTCGACTTTTGTTTATAGCTTTTGTTACACATTTGAATCCATCCTGACCACAATCTCTTTGGCGCCCAGGACTTTTCGAATGACGACACCAAACTGGAGTACAATGTGGATGCAGACAATGGAATTGCCATGGAGGGCTACCTCTTCAAGAGGGCCAGCAACGCGTTCAAAACCTGGAACAGGTAGGAGGACGCTGCAGTCTGCCCTGGGCCACCACACTCCATCCCACTTCTGCCCCGGAGAGAGCCATGTCAGATGGACTACCGCTGAGGTCTTACTGCATGCCACTGGTAGACCTCCTCCTAATGTCCTCCAAGCAGCACTGGTGCCGATATGGTGGCTGAGTCACAGAGGTTGTGTGTCCAGCTTGGTGGCCAGACCAGAGCAGGGATGCGCCACACTAAAACATAGCAACAGAGCGGAGTTTTACTGTTGCTGTTGACAGCCCAACATGTCCCCTTAAATCAACAAGGAGCTGTAATCATGTATTACAAGTGTTGGATTATAAGCTTGCAGCTGTAGCTTTTTGTCACATGTTCTCCATGTTTGCATGGGTTTCCTTTAGGTACATTGCAAAGACATACTCTTCAGCATATGTCTATGTGTAGGTGGGCGTGTGTGTGCTTGGTCATGTATATACAGTGGGGGAAATAAGTATTTAACACGTAAACATTTTCTTCAGTAAATGTATTTCCAATTGAGGCCATTCACATGAAAATTTTACCAGACGTTGGTATTAACTCAAGAAATCCACAAATATAAAGAATTCACATCATTAATGTCCATAAATAAAGTTGTGTGTAATAAATTGGAATGACACAGGAAAAAAAGTGTTGAACACACTAAGAAAAAGCAGTACACCAAGTCAAGGAAAGGCAAGGCGCATGCATTGATTACAATGCGCTGCCGCACCCACCACATGACAAACTATGGAGTCAGAACAGTGCCATATATACTTGTATGTGTACTTTCCAATTTGCACCCGTAAAATGAAATTTGCTCACATTGAACACAATTTTCATTAGCAAAATATTGAATAGAAATACGCATCACGGGATCTGTAATTCATAAATCATAAAGATGCAGATAAGGTAACAATCAATCCTAGCCTTCCAGTAAAAATAAAATGCTGAAGATGAAGGTGCTACAGCAGGACTTTATAGGGGAAGATAGTAGTCAGAATGGGCCGGTGAGTTGTGTTTTGAATAAATCCAACAATTTTATAAAAATAGTACTGACGTACAGAATACGATAGCCATGCTAGCAGTAATGAAATAACGCTTTATCAAACTATGATGCAATTAATTTGTTTACCGATGCTAATGCTATTTTTAGCTGGGTGTTTCAGCTGAGATATTGTTTTATAATAAACAATATAATAAAGTCTCATTTTCTTTGGTTATTTATGGTTATGGTTAGGGCTGGGTAGGGGTTAGGCTTATCATGTTGAGGTTAGAGTTTTCCCCATAGAAATCAATGGAGAGTCCCCACAAAGATATAATTAGAAATCTATGGAGAGTCCTAACAAAGATACAATTAAAAATCTGTGTGCGTGTGTGTGTGTGATAATCTCTCCCTTGACTTGCATGTTATTAGACATTTCTTTTAACCCTGATGTTTCTGATTTCATTGACTTGGTCCATTGAGACTGTTTTCTGAATGTTGAATGCCAATGGTATGATTTTTTTTATTCTCATCAGTAATGTTTCTCTTCTTAGGCGCTGGTTCTCCATTCAGAACAATCAGCTAGTTTACCAGAAGAAATACAGGGTATGCAGAATGCTTTCTTTCTCATTCAATAATTTTGAAATGCTGTTGCCCTGCTAAAATATTATGAGCATTCATAGATGATCTCGTATAAACAGCACTTGTAAATCTCTGGAATATATGACTAAGCAAACAGTCATTACCCGTAGTAGAGTGACAAACAAGGGTCAAATAATTTTTGCCAGATGATTAGGTCGGAGCATCTCTGAAATGGCATGGTTTGTGCGGTGCTTCTGATCTGGCACAGTGAGAATCTATTAACAGTTGTCCATAGAGGGGAGAACCATGAGCCAGATAAAGGGCGTTGGGTGGCTAATCATCGATGCGAAATGTGAGTGAAGTCTATCTTGAGGTAACAGAAGGTCTGCTCTGGCGCAAATCTTAGGTAATTTTAGTGATGGTCACAGGAGGAGTGTGTTACGACACAGTGCATCACGCGCTGCTGCATATGGAGCAGCATAGCCGCAGGCTGGTCACAATGACCATGCTGATCCTTGTCCGCCATCTGAAGTGCCTACAATGGGCACATGAGTGTCTGAACTGGACCTTGGATCAATGGAAGAATGGCACCCTAGTCCAATGAATCCTTTTTTGCATCATGTGGATGACTGGGAACATATGCACTCTTTACCTGGGGAAGAGATGGCAAGAAAATGCACCAGCAGTTTGATGCTTGGGCAATGTTCTACTTGGAAAGCCGAGGTCTGGACATTCATGTGAATGTTAATTGTACTCGATGTTAATTGTAGTCAGTGTGTATTGAATACATGTGATTTTGGAACCAGACCACCCTCTCCATGAACACATATCTTGTTTTTGCAATAACTCAAAAAGTAATTGATGGAACTTCTTTACTTTCCAGACACTTTGTATGTATACAATTATGGCAATAATTTTGAGACAGATTACACCAAAATTGAAGCAGTATCACTTACCAGTGGCACATGAAAGGAAAGCCACATACACAGATCTAGTGTGCCTTATTAAATTGAGACAAGTTGGATAAAGTTGAGCATTTAATAAAGATTTTGGGTAGGTAGAGTTTGGTGGGTAGAGTAGATTTTGGTGGGTTGAGTTTGAAGGTATGTGGAGCTTGGGGGTGTGGAAGGAGTAGTGATTAGATGGAAGTGGTCAAACCTTCTAGGAATATGTTGTTATTCAGTTTGACACGTGTTGTCTATCGAGATGACATTGTGGACGAGGTACACCTCTTCATGGCAACATTATGGCAGTGCCGTCTTTCAGCAGCATAGTGTACTCTGCAACATTACATGAATTGTTCAAGAATGGTTTGAGGAATATTATGAAGAGGTCAAGGTGTTTTTATAACCTCCAAATTGCCCAGATGTCACCCCGATCAAGTATCTATGGGATGTGCTGGAACTCTGATCCGCAACAGTTCACCTTGTAACTTACAGGACTTAAAGGATCTGCTGCTAATATCTTAGTGCCAAATACCACAGGATACCTTCAGAGGTCTTGTGGTATCTGTGCCTTGGCGAAGCTGAAATGTTTTAATTTGGTGGCACGCGGAAGACTAAAAGCATATTAGGCAGGAGGTCGTAATGTTTTGGCTGAATGGTGTAGTAATAAAGTATAGTAACAGACTGCCAGGAACATAGGTATTATGTCTTCATTTTTATTGGTAACTTTTGTACTACTCATTTATTCAGTTAAATATACACCACCCATGTTTACTGGCTAATTCCAAGATAACAACAAAAAAACGGTTTTTATAGGAGCTTGCTCATATTTGTGCCAGTACATATGAAGGTTTGGCCCTCTTCCACAGGATAACCCCACCGTGGTGGTAGAGGACCTGCGACTATGTACTGTCAAGTACTGCGAGGACGTTGAGAGGCGCTTCTGCTTCGAGGTGGTGTCCCCGACCAAGTGAGTGGCGTCCGCAATATGTGGGACCAGGGAGGTTTGGCCAGTCTCAACTGTACTTGGGACCGAGGTTTGAATGAAATGTGAGCAGTGGCCAGTCTCAGTTCTCTCTCTGTCCTGATCTATATATGGGACAAGGATTTGTGTGAAATGTGAGCAGTTGCTGGTTTTAGTCCTGTCTCTGTCCTCATCTATATATGGGACCAAGATTTGTGTGAAATGTGAGCAGTTGCCGGTGTCATTGATACATCAGGTTGGACTAACAGAAATAATTTGCTAGTTGCAAGTAATTAGTCAAGATATTATTTGTTATACATTGATGACCATTTGATGACAGTTTGTTTTAAATTATTTACATCACTGTGCGAAAAGTCTTAGCAGGGTTGCCAACTCTCACGCTTTCTGACTCTCACGCACATGCAAGAAATCTAACTGCAAATTTATATCATTCCATTATAAACATGAAATTATCTACATCAACAGTGTTTGGGGAAGTTTGCAAAGCCTACATACATACATGTAAATGTGTTTGCAGTAAATATATACTTATTACCCAGATAGCTTTAAACATTACCTTTGATTGCCTAAAACTTTTGCACAGTACTGTATTTTAAGTGTTTAATTGTTCAGTAGTACCTTAAATTAAAAGCACTTCAATTAAAATATGAGGTGTTTAGAATTGTGCAGAATAAGATAAAGGTGGAGTGTTATTGAGGGCGATGGTTAGCCAGCCTAATGCGAGCTCTGCTGGTCCTCCCCTTCTCCCAGGAGCTGCATGATGCAGGCAGATTCAGAGAAGCTTCGGCAGGCCTGGATCAAAGCTGTGCAGAACAGCATTGCCACAGCATACCGGGAGAAGGGGGACGATGTGGATGTGCGTGAGGAGGCAGGAGCGCCGCACCCATATTAAACCCAATTGCCCTTATGACCTCCCTGCTCACCTGACCTCCGAGGTGCTTTATCTGCGCAGAAGCTGGATAGCAGGTCGTCAGCATCAACGGGCAGCCTAGACTCAAGCAGCGATCCCCGGGAGAGGAGCCTGAAGGGGGATGGCGCCCTGCAGAAGGTCCTCGCCATTGCCGGCAACAGCCATTGCTGCGACTGTGGCACAGCTGAACCCCGCTGGGCCAGCATCAACCTGGGCATCACACTGTGCATCCAGTGCTCCGGCATCCACCGGTATGCTGTGCTTGGGGCAGGGAGGGGCAACTCAGAATTGTTTGGGAGTGAGGAAACTCAGGACTGTCCAATGTCCATGGGGGGTAGATCACATTTAACACATTTTATGCAGTTTAAAAATAGTACCCTATATCCTCATGTATCAGAATACCAAAAATCAACAATTGTGTTAATTTCATTTTTTTTTTTGTGATGAGAGAAATTGTTTCAAAAATGTAAATTTCCACAATGCAGCTTTGTAATGCAGAGGGTGCCATTCTGCCATTAAGCTAATGGATGATTGGCTGGTGCTCAGTAAAGAATAAAAAATTATAAACAGCTGAGGTGCTGTAATCACAGAATCATGATTGACTGAAGCATTTCTCATCACCCAGTAGCTAATTCACATTTTACAGTATTGGTGAATATTGAATTTCCTTTTCCAGTAATTATGAATGTTAGGTGTGCTGCAGATGCTATCCAGGGATGGCTACACTGTAGTGTAGTGTCACTTGACCGATGATCTACTGCCACCATCCCCTTCACCTCTGGCTGTCTGACACTCCAACCACCACCTTCCCCCT
>JAODJX010000035.1:9860209-9878366 GCA_026776945.1 Isichthys henryi | reverse complement strand
AAACACACTCCTGTAAAGCGCATTGGGGCAACCTTGTTGTGAAAAGCGCTATATAAAAATAAATTGAATTGAATTAAACCAATCAAGTACACTGCACACAATATGTTCTTTTGCTGGTTATTACTCTCTTAGAATTTTTTAGAATTAAGTGATTAATTGTCATTGTTGACACGCCACAATGAAATGTGTTCTCTGCATTTAACACATATGTGACACGACAGGGGGCAGTTAATTCAGCACCCGGGAAGCAGTGCTTGGAGACGGTACATTTCTTAGGATACCTCAATGGTGCTTTGCTGGTTGGGGATTCGAACCTTCAATCTTTCAATTACAAGTGCGCATCCCTAACAATTATCTACCACTGCCCACCTGGAACTCCAGCTGAGATATTGCTGTCAATTTGTAAAGTCTGTGCACTGCAATTCTCAGTACACCGGCAGGAATAACAAAGGCCAATCTCGGAAGGTCCCAGTAAAGTACAGTAGTGCCCTAAATGGGCATACGTCTCACAGTGGATCTGTTCTTTCCATACTGTGCAGCTGGTCTTAGGAGTTAGTGGCAGCAGATAGTGGTCACACTGGGTCTACAAGCTCTTAGTATTGGCTGTAGACATATATGAAAGGCTTTGATACATGATGAGTGGTGATATCTCAACACATTACTACATTATCCATCCATCCATCCATCCATTTCCCAAACCGCTTATCCTATGCTGTCGCAGGGGGTCCGGAGCCTATCCCGGAAGCAATGGGCACGAGGCAGGGAACAACCCAGGATGGGGGGCCAGCCCATCGCAGGGCACACTCACACACCAGTCAATCACACATGCACACCTACGGGCAATTTAGCAACTCCAATTAGCCTCAGCATGTTTCTGGCCTGTGGGGGGAAACCGGAGTACCCGGAGGAAACCCCACGACGACATGGGGAGAACATGCAAACACCACACACATGTAATCCAGGCGGGGGCTCGAACCCGGGTCCCAGAGGTGTGAGGCAACAGTGTTAACCACTGCACCACCATGCGCCCCATTACTACATTATTCCAACCATAAAACACAAAAACAATAAATGGAAATGCAGTGGTGATTTGTTCCTTCGGAAGACACCCAGTTTCAATTGAGCCAGAGTTGATGAGTAAGTTAACTCCCTAAGACCTTCATCCCTTCAGGCCATTACTCATGCCTTCTAGGAAGCCTTACATGGAGCCTTTTGTTTTTTCCATAAGATGATTAATACAAGTTCAAATGGTCCCTTTGAGGAATTAATGAGCTACTAGTGAATTTTTTTCCAGAATTCTTTCACCCCAACCTCCCGCATACGGGAAAGGCATGACCTACCGCTGGGGGTGGGCAGCAGAGAGCCATTCTCATTAAATTAAATTCCATTCAGGAATGTCAGCCATTTCATACAGGGATGAAGGCAGCGTCTATAAAACTTATCAACCTATGATAAATCCTTGAGAAACTGAGTCTTTAGTGTTTGGTTAAAACCAAAATATTTTATCTCCTTGGTCATCAAAGCCATGATTCTACTGTACAGGAAAATTGGGCCAAATTCCCATTGCATACATGCAGCAGCAGTAGTGGCTATATCAAGCACTAATTTTATCTGAGGTATTTATTTTAGTGTGTTTACTGTTCTTTAAGTCCTGCAGTTTCATTATTATAATTTTAAGTCCATTTTGTTGGAGCGGAATGTAAAATGCTGGGCATCAGTTTAGGACAAATCATAAGTGGACCTGGGGGGTGGCAACAGCTGGCCATGGTCCCCCCCTAGACTGAATCCTGGCCACATCACTGGCCACCCCCATTGTATTTGCATTTGGGTTTTGATTAAACTCAATTTATTTAATTAAACTTATTATGTAACTCTTTCTCAGTGTACCTGATGATATACTGATAAAGAATGAGGTCATAGTGCTGCTGAGCTACACACGTGCTCTCAGAACCGCAGTAATGCAGAAGTTTGGGGATCTTGTACTTATTGTAAGCTTGTTACCGTAACTGCAAATGATATTTTATATGTGGATTTTATAATTCCACCACTGCCTGAATTATAAACAATGTAGAGTTGCAGCATTTAGGTACCTTAAGTATTCCCTTATTTTCTAGATGCCTTATATTCATATTTAGATTTATGTGGCACCCAAAGTGACCTCTGATCCCACCCTGGCTACTACACTGAATTTTTTTTGTCTCCACAACTGGGACAAATGTTTCTGGTCAAACACAGCTCTCAGAAGCAAGGGTTATTTCATTCTACACACTTTGTTTTGCATGAATCAGTGTTTCTGTTAAGCCTCTGAAATCTCCTCTGGCCGGGGAACGTATGGTGTGTATGAGCAGAGGTAATGCAGTTTCTAGAACCTCAGAGAACCCCATATTCTCCATCACTGAGGCCGTGAGTGTTAACACACAGCAGATGTGGGTGCTACCCTCAAGCTGTGGCAGTGTAGCATTCTCCCAACCACAATGTCATAAACCCACTTGGCCAGATTTCTGACAAGCTTCGATTATATTCACATCACCCTTGATCTCACACACTGGTACTTAAGAAAACGATAAAATTTGTTCAAAATATTTTAAATTAAATGTCATCTTTTTCAGTCGTCACACCACTAGTTTCATCCTCTTATGATGGAGATCTGCAGTCAAAAGGTGCGTTTTTTCCTGCATGTGACACTAATCCAAAGAAAACACACGTTCCCACACTGGGGGGTGGCTTGGATTCACCAGGACAGAAGTGCTAATGGACGAAAGTACACTCGTCTCCACAGCCACCCCAAGAGGTCAGCCAAGAACAAGCACCTGGCCTCCCTAGATAAAGCAAATCAACTCTCTCTTTTCTGTAACCATAAGTTATTATTCAGAGGCTATGGGTACAAGGCTGGGAATGACCCAGGAAGGGGCACCAACCTATCACAAGGCACACTCCCACACCATCCACTCACACATGCACACATGGGGCAGTCTGATAACTCCAATTAACCTCAGCATGTTTCTGGAGTGTGGGTAGGAAACCCTGGAGTACCCAGAGGAAACCCCACAATGACACACACGGAACCACGGTGGAAACTCAAACCCTGGTCCCCGAGGTGGGAGGTAACAGTGCTAGACACTGTGCCTCCCTGTCATGTTTATTTATTTACATAAATGCATGTGCAACATATTCATCTGATAGATGGATCTGTAGCTTTTAACTGACAGAAACAGAAGTAAATTGGGCAGATGGGGAAAAAAGTGATTCTGCCTGATGCAATGGAAGGGAAGCAGAGAAATGGCAGGACAGGCCCTGAAGGTCTCCCAAGATGAACTTGACTAGTGGAGGCTTGAGAATGACAATGAAATGCCAAAGAGTGAAATGCAGCCAAGTAGTCTAAAAGCACATGGCCTAGCATGCTAACATTTCAGGAAGGTACACATATGAGACATATTTCCCTCAACCCAGGACTGTAATCAAAGCAAATAGAAATATTAAACCTACAAGCCAATCACAGAGATACAATTCTGTGGGGACAAACATTTTGCATGTTTATGAGAACATGTATAGCATGTATAGTGGTTTACATGTCAGAACATAAAAAGTCATCTGGTCCTTACCAGGCCCGAAACAAAGCACATAACAGGATACACTGTGTCATTACTTGCAGAAGCCATGTGTGAAACAGTCCAACTCATGATTAAGTGACTTGTAATGCCACTCTTTAGCGGCTGTAATTCCAGTTCTTCATTTCATGGCTGACTGCATCAGTCTCTTACATCATTTTGGAGGAATTTTGGTCCCCCCCTTCCGTACATCCCTCCAATTTGTTGATACTTGAGAGTATCATTTATACATAGATTCTCTTAAGGTCTTGCCACAGCATCTCTGGGGCTGAGGACTGAACTTGACTGAGTGAGTTTTTTCCAGGTTTGCAGAAAGACTGCTCAGGCACATCGTCCGGGGGCAAGACCTCATTTTGGCAAAGCTTTATCTATCGTACAAATGGCCTCACATCTGCCTTCTGGCTTTCTTATTGTTGAATAAACAACGGCATAGCAAAATCTTATCTTATCTGTCAATTATCTGAAAATTTATTTCTGCAATTTTAGAGGTTGGTGAGGACCAGGAAATTGATATTTATGCCTGATGTGTTAAACACCAGCTTTAAATAATCCAGAGAAGGGACAGGTCTGAAACACCAGCGCCCAGCCACAGTAGAACCCTAACTCATGCAGGGGGCTCGTTGATGGAGTGAACATGGATGAAATCACAGCCCGTCTAGTTCTTTTTTATTGTTATTTTAAACAATGCGACCTGCTAAGGCTGGTTTCCAGTTTTATCTTAAAGTGGAAGCCTAACAATGACAGGGAGAGAATGACATCCTCACTGCACTCCAGTTCACAGAATTATTCGCTATGTAACATCAGTCTGCCACCAAGCAAAGTTATTGCAGTAACTGGATCAGGTCATGTCCCATTGCTAGAGCCAAATCTAAGAGGAAAAAAAAGAATAAATAAAACAATGATTAAGATGAGGGAGTTGCCTCTTGCCTTTTTCCACTGAAAGCCAAGTGTGTGATTAATGCCAGCATGTATTTCTGTATGTGTGGAGATATGTGTATACTGCTTTGATCTAAAAAATTAGAAGGAACAGGAAGCACTGAGCCTACTTATAATGGCTGAACTGGGCAGGGCCTTAACAGATTGGATATAAAGCAAAGGCTGCTAGTTATTTAAACTGACCAAAATGTCCTTACAATTACGTATACTGCCATTGGCACTTATGGTTGATCTGTACTTCTGTGTTAAGCCTACGAAAGTGGCCTGCACCGTTGCAAGCTTTTATACTTGTCCGCTCGTTCACCCCAATTGCGATACGGTACGATTCGACACGATTTGATTCAACAAATGCGATTCGACAACATATTATGCAACGCAAAAGAACATGATACTATGGAATTCAGTATAGCATAGATCGACAGTTTGATTTTATCTGGTTTTCAGCAGACAGTAAATAAACTAAAAAGTGCCATTTTTACTTTACATATTTGTACGGAAGTCTGTAGAGGACATGCATAAACTTTTTTTCCTTTTCGTTATCTCGAGATCACGACTAATTTTTCTGGTGATTTCGACATGACCGAAGTCGTTATCTCTAGTTTTTCTTTCTTTTTTTTTTAGCCGACGTGTTTCAAACATCATCCGGTAACCATGGAGGCGTCCCGGACTGGTAATGAAACTGACAACTCGTTTGAAGTCTAAATTGGTTTTACAAACAAGCGCAATTTCGTTTTGTTTTTAGCCCTACGATGGCTCCCAAGCGTCCTGCATCTTCTAAGCCTTCTGGTTATAGTTAGCCTAAGCTAAGACCTTGACCATTCAGGAGAAGGTAAAACTCCTGGATATGCTTCAGGAAGGAAAGCGTTACGCGGACGTCGCTCGCCATTATGTCTTGAATGAATCAACGGTACGATACATCAAGAAGGATGAAAAGAATATAAGAGCCACCGCATCACTTTCCTTTAGTCAAACGGTAAAGAGGGTGGCAACTCCTCGGATTAAAGCCATCGTTGAAACGGAAACACATACGTATACATTACATATTATTATGTTACTCGTATCCTTAGCCCGACATCCACATATTATATGTGTCGTTTTTATAAGTTTACATGTGTTTAAAGTGTCTGGGAGGCGTATTTTAAGGCTTAAACTATATATAAAAAAGTTTATTTATGCGGTGTTTCTATATCGCAGATTTTCACCTATCGCTGATGGGTGTGAAACGCATCTTCCGTGATAGGCGCGGGATCACTGTACTCCCATTTTCCAAGACATATCTGTGTGAGTTGAGTTTTTCAAGCCTGGCTCATATAAAAACTAAAAACAGAGACTGAGAGCTGTTGAGGAAGAGCTTTGTGTGTCTGTCTTCAATTCCTGCCAGAATATCAGCTTTGTGTTCATCCAAACAGGCTCAGGTTTCACACTGAGTGAGTATAAATAAATTGAGATTATTTTCTCATTACTAGGCTACAGAGTGCCATTTTATAACATTTTTGGTTGGTGGTGTGCCGTGGGATATTTTCAATATAAAAAAATGTACCGTGGCTCAAAAAAGGTTGAAATACACTGGTGTGTAGTCCTTTTTACTTTCTTTTAGTCTCATAAAGTACGAATAAACCTCATGGTGGTACGTTAAATTTGAGTCATCGTGGGTGTTTTGTAGGTCACTTGCTCTAATGCCAAGGGTGAGTTATTTAATGCTAAACATAAAATAACGCGTCAGTTTCAATCAACGATACAAGTACACCTGGGATGTACGCTTTCTTTGCTTCTATAAAAAAAATAAAAAATAAAATACCAAGCAGACCAATAGTTCTTGCAGTCTGCATCACTGCGACATTTCTAGTTACATTTCTGGTGAGGTACAAGTCAAGCTACGGCGTGCGCTTCGGAGTAGGGTCCACGGCTATGTTGTACTTAACGCTGTAAATACAAGTATAAATCAGCTTTTAAGACTTTAAAAACATAAGAGAACTGAACTCCTCAGCTCCTGCTGCGTCAACTAAGCGTATCTTATGTTTACATGAGGTCAGCCAAAAGAGTGCCAGTTAGACCTTTGCAGGCATGTTCACAACAGACAAAGTTGTATTATTTTAGGGCTTAAAAATGTTTTTTGACCATTAAACTACACATTACCTGTGAAAAAAATGTTAGTGGTTTTACTGTTAGCTAAACTAAATTTAACAGAAGCTAACTGATCCGCTGAAAGTTTTCATAGTTTGCAGAAATGTTAGTCCACTAACGAAAAAGTTAGCTCCAATAATTAGCAGTTAGCGTAACCCTGCCCATCACTGATACCCCAATGAACAATAACATGTTAGAAGCATCACTAAATCAACTATGATTAACCAAATCATGGTATCTGATGTTCTGAATAACAGACCTCCTCTTTACAGGAAATACAGCTACTAAACAGCCAGATAGGTATATCCTTAAGCTTGAAAGTTAAGAAATGTGCATGTGTAACACGTTACAATGAAGCAGACTTCATATTAGAGTAGGTCTGAAACGATAAAAAATTTTGCTGGACGATAAATTGTCCCAAGAATTAATGCGATAAACAATAATATTGTCGTCGTGAGACCATTTTCAATTGATGTAATGATAATGGCATATTAATGCAAGTACACCCTTTCAACGATAAGTAAACTTCAATTTTTAAAGAACATTTAACACTGGGACTGGAAGACATTATTAATATCCAAAATAAACAAACAAAACAACGAAAAACTATAAATAAAATAGACTCTCAGTGTCTGTTAACAAAAAATGCACTTGAATAAAAACCAAATACAACCAAAAACAATAAATATAATGGATTATGAAGTCTCTGTAAACATAATCAGCCTTAAAATATTAAACATTAGGCTCAGACAGGGAAAACTGGCAAAACTGCCAGTTTTAAGTTTCCATGCACACCTCTGGGAAATTCAGCAAATCCAACATATTTATACTCACATTTTATATAATTTATTGCCACATTTTACTTTACTGCTTATAGCGAACAGTCTGCCTGGGTGAAATTGATAATTATAATCGGATGATCATCATAACCGATTTTTTCCTCTTCATGTCTCAGTCTGCTGCAAAGCTGAACGAATAAGACTCCCCTTCGTATCCATGGATGTAAGACAAGGCAGATATCTTAAAGCTAATTAATTATCGACCTTATTTTAATTATCGTGCAATTAATTGATTTATCGTTTATCGCGACAGGCCTATTTTAGAGAGTAATAAAAGCATATTCATGTTCTCAGCTTTCTACCCTTACACTGGTCAAATCATTAAAATACTAAATTTAAAATGAAAACATCAAATTTTACAAGCATATTTTGTGCCTCACAGTATTGAATTTGTCACTTCATTGCCCTGAAATTCCTACCAGAAAAGTTTTCACTGCTGTGCAAAATGCAAATGTCCCTTAATCAAAATGACCTCCATCTATCTAGTCCTGCTTCTCCTGGTAAGTATCACAGTGGCAGTAGACACTAGGCCATTCTGGGAGATCCCTAGGCCTTCTCAATGTGGGAGATTCCTTCAGGGTGTCATGGGTCTGACTCCCCCCAGTAGGACTTGCCCAGAAAAGCTCTATTGGGAGAGGACCAGGGACATCTCATAAGGATGCCACTAACCACTCCAGCAAAAGCTTTTCCATCTGAAAGAGCTTGGATCTTTGGCACCAAACTGTTCAAGTACATTTTCTCCTGGTAGAATGAGGCAAAACAACAAGACCTACAAAGACCAGGACTGCCACCTCCAGCCTTGCATAGTGGACACCATTCCGGCCACAGCTGCACCTTGTAATTTTGTCTTTGTAAATCTTAAGCAGGAGTGGAGACAAGATGTCCTTTTCAGGAGGCCAACCGTACAATTATACACACAGGGTGGTGGTCCTTATCATCTAATATTAATAATTGATACTTTTATTAATCTCCATGGGCAAATTCTCCTTACGAATGATCCATTCAGGTGCAGTGTCCCCAGCTTCTTGTACCATGCATGTTATTTCAGAGACATTAGATGATCTCATCTTGGATGGAACCTCCAGGCAATCCTAATAGCTCAACCAAGGTTTCCTGGCGTATTGTGTTGAATTAGCACACAAATCCTATTCCTCTCTGCAACTCTACAGTAGCATAGAGGGAATCCTCTTACCCATTAGGCTAATTCACGGTCCTCAGTGAATATCCCCACTCTGTCTGAGGGCAAAATTCACAGCCCTAAGTATACTCCCCACTGCCTGAGGGCAAAATTCACAGCCCTTGGTGAGTCTCCTCACTCTGTCTGAGAGCTTTGTTCCAGAGCTAAGAATAAACAAGTAGGTAAGTATAACTATCCAGTACCATTCCATCTCCAGCATTAACTCAGGCACCTTGCCACCCCGAGGTGTAACTTTCTACATTTCCAAGGCAACTGGCCATTGCCAAGGTTGCAATAACTCGTTTTGGCCGAGTGATGATTGTTTGTTCCTTTCATGAAGGTCTTTGTTCAATCATTAGCCTGTCTGGCCTCTTTGCACAGACCTGCTCTATAGGAGACATAATGAGCTCAAACTCCAGATGACATAACTATACAGATCAAAGCATCCACCCCTCGACCCCCTCACCATGTTGAGGTCACATCCCACAGAGCGATAAAATTACATTTTTAAATATTTAAACTTGCATCACTAAGGAAATACAAGTGTTTTAGAGGTTCTGTGTAGGCAGTATTAAATTCCATCCATGACATTAATGCGATGCTTATTGCAAGCAATAACAAAATAAATATGGGTTTTATCAAGTTATAATCTGCCTCTTGAGCCACAGTTTATTTTGAAGTGAAAGCATCACAGCTTTGCACTGAAGTTAGTGATTTCTATGAGCAGAAATAAGAGACTAAGGGCTGTGTGTGATGGACACCTGCCATCAGAATACCTTATATCTGCATACAGCCCACAAAATAATAAGCAGGAGCCTCCAGTTCTGTAATATACATTTTTATTGTACTCACAGAAACTATACAATTTAACAAGAGTGTAAAACATTCCCTGCAGAACCCACCGCCAGGAAAGGTACGTGTGAAAGAGGAGAAAGACATGCACATCAGATTCCCAGACTCCTTTGCTAATGCTCAGGGCGTCTGCCTGTGGAGGAAAACAGACAAAATAAATAAGGAAGACATCAAAACCACAGTATTTCAAATATGCCAAATAGACTAACACCCTGGGATAAACAATACACAAAATGACAATTTCAATGAAAAGGGGCCTGGATTTAATAAAATCTATGAAAATGAAGCCATCTTACAGTCCCACAGCTCAGGTTCCCATTCTTTAGAGAATTTTCCAAAATGTATGTCATTTGTTAAGCATTTATGTCTTAAAATTGATTAGCTTGATAAGCAGGTCCTTATTCTTTGATTGTGTCATTTAGTGTGCAGAATGAGTATTATGTGCCAAAATGTATGCTCCTTCCCTCTTCCTAGGAAGGAAATTCAAATTTGGGTGATAAAATGATAGCGATTTGTATCATGATAGACAATTCATCAATAGCAATAAGAAAATTGTTTGAATTTTGATAGTTCCAAATAAATGCATTATATGCAAACCACTAGAAAAAGCACATAAATATGGCAAGTTGTTTGGATTAACAAACCCCAAGCATGCTTCCTCCCTGGCTCATAAGCAGCCTATTATGTCCCTTGAAAATGGAGCATGTTACGAGTTACACGCAAGCAGCCAATCATTTAACAGGTGTACTGTTCGCTTGAGACAGTGAGAATTTTGTTGATTTTGTTAAGAAAAGTTAGCTTGTTAGTATGGCAGTTTTGTGTGTGTGTTTTTTTTTTTTTTTTTAGTCTGATCGAAATAAATCAGAACCGAAGGTGCAAACTGTATAGGAAAACCATCTTGACCAAGAGCGGGAACACAAACTCATTACATTACCTTCGTTCTACCTCAAAGCTGAATTTGATTTAGCATGTTACATTACAGTTTATATTTTAGTTCATTTTGTTTACTGAGTTTTAAAGGCTTATGTACTGCTTATTACAGATCTTTGGTTTATATACCTCAAAGATTTCTTTGATTTTCTACATTTACAAAAACACTTTCACTGCACACATTTTATAACATTTTTATTTACCAAGTTCAAGAGTTTCTTTAATATTGATGTATCTTACAGATGCTAGGTCAGTTTACCTCAAAGTTGATTTTACAAGCTTGCTTTATTTAAATGTCTAACAAAGTGAGATCATTCCTTTATCCTAATTTGTTTTTGTTATGTGTGTGTATATATGTATATATATACATACATATACATACATATACACACATATACACATATACATATATACACATATACATATATACATATACATATATATACATATATACATATACACATATATACATATACATATATATACACATATACACACATATATATACATATATATATATATACATACTCTCAGACCCTAGGTGCATACACGTAACATTAACTACTTTGTTTTTATTAAAACGTGCTCATTAAAAATGATCAATTGATATAAATTGAAATCAAGCATTATCTTGATCATTTTTTTAAAGCTATAAATCACCCAGCCCTATTTTTGATTAGTGTTAATTCCACTGATGAAAACTATGACGAAAACAAGACAATAATTAAAAAAATAATTTCATAATGCCACAAATCATGACAAAATGTACTGACATCTTTGTCACCGATTAAAAACAAGACCAAAATGTCAAGAAGAGTCTAATTTGGAAGTGATCCAATCAGAAGTAGTATCTTTAGTTAGTGCTGACTGTAGTTGCACATGATTGGATAATGTTCATGTAACTGGCTTCAAGCAGGAAAACCATGCAGTTCAGTCTGTCAGCTCGTTACATCTGTGCTAGGCTTGGGCAACTTTTGTCGTGAGGGACAGTATGATGATATGAAATAATAGGTACCTCCCAAACCTTGTTTGCGCTACAGCTGACTTTAGGTAGCTTTAGGTATGGCAAAAGAAATCAAGACTCAGTGCAAACCATGTCGAGCAGTAATAATGCGGAAAAACACCACAAACAAAGCGCAATAAAATTAATGCAAACAAACAATTGTTTCTTTTAATGTGTTTGAAATGCTCACAGTCATGAACTGAATTAGGTATAGAAATACACAGAACCCAGTTGGTTTTCACTTGTTTACGTTTTTAAGAGTGGACAGCTGAGGTTTTTGTATTCAAGTTCTATGCACTGGTGTTTTTTTTTTTTTAAATATGAATGAAGATGTGCCATATGCAAGTAGTTTGTTTATGACTAAATTTTATTTAATGATGAAGCTGATATATTCTAGAATTAGTGCAATGTTTCATGTTACATAGAACGGAGTGGTGGCTCTGAGGTTAGGATCTGTGCCCGCAACTGGAAGGATGCTGGTTCAAATCCCATGAATGCCTGGAGTGACTCTTGGACCCTTGAGCAAGGCCCTTAGCCTGCAATCGTTTCATCCTGGGTATGATATTAATCTACATCCAGCCCTATAAGTATGTTCTCCAATTTACAGGGAATAACCTGGGGGTTGGTGGCAGGACTGACACTCCAGCCACTGGGGGGAAAAAAAAAACTCACACTGGTCCATTCAGACTAGTGTGGTGCTGAAGTATCACCCGCCACGTGGATGTACTCGGATTCTGATCCCTAAGGTGGTTTGTAATCAGTGCATGTTCCTTACATCTTCATATTACAACAATTAAATATGTCAAAGACTACCTAACGCCATACCAGTATAACAGCTTTACAGATGTTTCCTTCAGGAATCTAGAGAGGACAAAGGTAGACCCTGTGTGTGTGTGTGTGTGTGTGTGTGTGTGTGTGTGAGAGAAAATTAAGTGAAATTTTCAAAGAAATTATAAAACAATACATTAGACTGACTAAACCTGTTAGTTTCATTGACTGCTTGTACTGTACATTAAATAATCTAAATATCCTGTAATTTGTCGACTAAACTGCATTTTCATCAAAAGACTAAATCAAAATATGCTGTTAAAATTAAGTTTCTGATGAGTTCGCACCTGCTGAGCCAACTTCTTGCTTCTGCAATAACAAAGACCTTGTGCATGATTCAAGACTCAAAACCCCGAAGTGAAAAAAATGAAGCTAACATGCTTTTGATATTCTAAGAGCCAAGCTCTTTGTCAGTTACTGTGCAAGTCTGTTGTAGCATAAAAAGTTCATATCAGAGTCAGTCTTTACTATGAACTTTGTTCTACTCATGTAAACACTCAACTCTTGACCTGACATCAATACAGTGCATTTTCACTCCTGAATAAATCTTTTTAGAATGAGCTTACCATTTACACACCTGCGCAGGAAGCATAATTACCAGCGAAATAAGCATGTCTGTGGTGATCTGTGGCTACTTCCAATCAAGCAATTTAAATTTTCTTCATGAAACTCAAAGGGTTATTGGTACCTGCCAAATCAAAGCTTCAAACAAAGGAAAGTCCTACTATAATACTGAAAATGCTCAATTCATCAAGGACAACATGCAAATGTGCATCCAAGTACACAGAGCTATATATCCAGGCATCTTATGCATCATATCCTTGAATTTCCAGAAGTCATGTAGGAACCTACCAGAAATTCTTTCAGTAAATTCTTTTCGAAGGGTTTAAAATGACACTCAGAAGGATACCACTGGCCAAGGAAAAATAAGAGATGGCTTCCTTGATAACGCACCTGGCCAAATGAGTTATTCATCAATGTACTCAAATGGCTCTGGGGCCTCTGGTTCCTGTTCTTCCTCCTCAATCTTAGGGCCATGCGCAGACACTGGCTCGACGAGTTCTTCCTCCTCCTCGCTGGTGTCCTTCATGATGATGATACCTCCAGTATAGAGCTGCCACAGACAGGATAACCAACCAGTTTCTTAAATGCCAATATGGGGCGGGGGGCAGGGGGAGTAAGATAAAACTAAACCATTTGGAATTTTACTATGAGGTAATGAAGAGAACATTCAAGCTAACAATAAGGATTTCTGTTATGATGATGATTCTGAATCATAATGATTAGGGATGTAACGATAAACGTAATATCGCGATAAAACAATACCTCGAAACCGTTGTCAGGCTGTTCCGACATCAACCAAGATATCACATGGTTATTTCGCTTGTCTCAAAAAAATACATACTACATTAACAAATGCTGTGTGCTCTATTGCCCGTGTGTAACTCACATTAAATGCATTACAAAACAACTATTACAACAATAATTTATAAACTGGTCAAGTAGAAACAAAAACACATTTACAGTATATTAACAAAACGATAATTTCTAAGAAAAAAGGCGATTGTATGCAGATTATGAGGTGATGTCACGAAGTAACGCGGAGAGCCAGGGTTGTTTTTTTTACAGAAGCAGTTGAGGCTGCTGGCTGCAGCGAGTGCTGCCGTAGGATTTAGAATACGGTAAAAAGAAAACTTGCTAAACTTGATTTTACAGCTTGTGTGGTGTAAGAAGTTTTTTTTTTAATTAACTAACTAAAAGAAAATGAAGATGGAAAAAATGTTTTAAACCACAATAGTTTTTTTTTCTGCACTACATTGACACTTCCGAAGATTTGAAACGGATATTCCTGCAAGTGCTTTGCCGAACAGGGACACACCGATTGGAGTTCATAGCAGGATGGCGAGCTACACCCATGGAGCAACTGTTAAGGATGAGTAGAAGGAGCTTTGAATTTCTTACAACGTGTGCAGTTAAATTTAGTCCATCATATCCTAACTGTATATTAACTTTTGGATATTGTTATGCCTGAATGGTCGACGATGCGATTTTGATTTTTCCCTTTATACGTGTTGAATTTTGAGTTTGATATGTGGGGGGAGGTTACTGATGTAACGTGCACTGTCTTCACGCATTATTTAGCGTGTTAGTGTGTATCCATGGGCGTGTCCTATTTCACACGCGGTGAAAACAGACCCGGCAGAAAAATGGCAGAAAACACTACTTCGGAATTGCAGATTGTGCTTTGATTAAAAGATCTAACTGCTGCAGTAATAATTAATATTTTATAAAGGAACTACTGACTGCTGTTTTTGGTTTATAATTACATGCATTGTTCAGTCATTCATTGCAAAGGACAATTACTGCTAAGTTCTGGCAAAGGCTTAAGGTCATAGCTGGATATTTCACTAATGAAGAATAGCAGAAGCACTTCATGTTAAAAGGAAGAACTAATTTGATTTAATTAATAATCAACATGTCTATGAGTTTGTCATTTTTAAATATCATAAGTATGGTATTGTGATCGTTTTATCGCGATATTATGAGTACCGTGACTTTTTGGTCGTTACATCCCTAATAATGATAGTTACATCCATTGAGATCTGTCACTTTTCAGACTGGTGCAAAAACTTCTTTAAAGCAATGAGTCAGATTGTCTAGTCTGTGATCCACTGGTTCAGACCCAGCAACACTTTGGGTGGGTATTCAGGAGGCTGATGCCAGCAAGCCCCCCCCTTCCCCTGACCCCCATCACTTGGGCTGTTACTCAGCCTCTGGTAAAAGCAGCTCCCTTCAATTGCTCTGGCCTCAAGGCCACATGGCCCTACAATCAGCCTTCCACTGGAGACTACCGCTTGTTCATGAAGCCTGCACCACCAGGGCTCTTCCACAATAAAGGGTAACTACACTCCAGCTACTCTTGCTTTAGTATAGGAAAGCTGTAGTCTACCAGGTACAGTATAGACTGGTACCATTTAACTGGATGCTTGGCATGTAGAAAGAGAATGAGAAAACACACATTGGAGCTACTGGTACAGGAGATAGAGAGCCAACATCTGCTAAGAAACAGATGCCAGTGACAGATGACATACAGAGTCCTGCAAGAGGACAACATGCCATCTCAGGCCATGCTTCCAGAAAATTCTGACTACCAGAGGAATGAAATGACACCATGGGAGTGGGGCACTCACTGGATATCATGTTCTTTTACAGCGGAAGCTTATTTACCAAAAAAGGCAGCAGTTTACTGGACAAAAGCATTCAATATTTTTTTCTGCAAATAGGACAATACACCTTCAGCTAAGGTTACTTTGAAGCGATGGCTGGGCCAGAAGCACACAGAAAAAGAGAAGCAGTGAATGGACATGAGAAGCAGGGGTACCAGCGCACCGGTTTGAAGGGCTGGTAGCGGCACGTCTCTGGCATGCTCAGCACTTTCAGCTGGGCTGGCATCACCCTGGCTGGGTTCTCCAGCAGCTGGAAGTTGGCCTCTGGCTCCTTCTTCTTCTCTTTCTCTTTCTCCTTCTCCTCGTCCTTCTTTTCACCCTCCACCGTAGGTTCCTGGAATTGCCGAGCAACAGAGAATCATGCTGGAGGTGGCTATCAGCTGATTTCAGAAACTAGGCCACTAAATGCTCAAAATGCGTTCCTAATATTCCCTACAGTAAGACCCAGAAAGAGACGGGAAATGCACCTGGACACTGCACCTAAACACTGCACCCTTGGCCCGCTTTTGGGCTCAAGTTGGCTGCCAGTTTTTTCTCTGTTGAAAGCGCAACTGGTTTTTGCTGCTACACTGCAGTTAACCCTCTGGGGTCGAGTGTGTGGTCGGCGACCCAGCATAGTTTTCGCGTCTATTTCAGTTTATATCTTGCTGACATCTTGATGTAGAATCATGAAAAAAAAAAACGCTGACTAAATCCATAATCTGTCTTCTTTCCAAAATGTCCATTGTCTGAGACATTAAAGTTTTTTCAAGTTAGGTTAAATCGGTAAAAAAGTAAACCATGTCACCTTTCTTTGTTTTACCTGCATCGGGGGCGTGTAGTGCCGCCCCCACCTGAAGATCGCTATTCACATAATAAATAGCTGCAATAGCGCGTATTCAAATTGCATTCGCATGGTAATTTGATGAACAACGCAGCAGTGAAACGTGATATAGATACATCCCCATCAGCGCCATAAAGGGGGAGGGGATGTGGCTAGGTGTGAATGTCTCATGCACATACACATAACAGCTCCTAAATATTCAATGGGAGGAGCCAGAAATAGTGACATGGATAAATAAATAAGAAAAATCTAACTCAACTGAATGTTGCAACTACACCATTTAGTCATCTTCATGTACCTAAGGCTTTGGTGATCAGATATTTCGGATCAAAACAAACTGCCAGCATTGCTTACTATGTACTTTTGCAATGTTTCTGCAAGTGTTCCAAACTGCATTTTGCAGTGCTTATACATTAATGTGAAATTACAAATTTAAAAATTTGACATACTTATAATAGTTTGGTGAATCAATGCAACATAATTTCATTCTAATGTACACTAACTGGTGTACGCTATTCTATTCTATCTAAATATGTCACCTCCACAATTCTGTCATGGCATAAATTCTGGAACAAAAAAGTCTGAACTGCCATGTGTTATGGGCTTTTTTGCATGTTTCTGGGTAAACAAGGATGATTCTGACATGTCAAAGACTTGACTTCACTGTCACATATAGCTGCACCTAACGATTCTTTTTGTGTCAATTTAGCGATTTTTTTCCCTATCAACTGACTGATGTAAGAACTAATTTGTTCAATAATGTAATAGAAAAATGTATTACTTCATTAAAAATACCAAAAAGAAAAAATTTAATTAAATAAAACTTACCATCAGAATGTCAACATTTTATTGTCTAATAAAGTATAACAAGGTATGCAAATAAATTCCAAATAAATAAATCAATTCCAATTCAGGAATAAAGGGCTCATAGCAAATGTAGTGAAATTTAACAAAAGTAATGCCGTTCAAGCATCACTGGAGATAAGACCAATTTGAGCAGCTTGAAATGGATATCAGTCCAAAGGGTCAGATCAGATTTCAGGTTCAGGAGATCGAGGGTAGGTTGAATCCGATTGTAATAACAAACAAGATCTGTTTAGCAGTTCAACATAGTACAAATAGTTTGAATAACACCTGGAAAGAGATTACAAGATATCAGTCTGCTAATATCTTTAATAATCAAGATATCGGCATCAGTCTGATGTGTCAATAAATATTTAAAGTTATCAGCAGCAGAGCAAATACAACTACTAAAATAATGGTTATGGTCACTTTCCATAATGGAGGATGAGAGATTCCGCTGGCTCACTCTATATTTATATCAGATGTCAATGTACCCGCCTGTGACATCTTTATTATTCGTTATTAAATCTGGCCCATAGATCAATACTTTATTTTTCACAGAATAAAACATTATGTAAGAATATTCTGCTAAAACGCACTGGAAAGATTGGCAAGTTTCACCCTGCCCCAAGCTCGGCAAGCAGCTATCAGTTTAGCCAGTTATGGGTATCAGTGAAATTAGACAAAAACAAAATGATTATTGGTATTAGTCGAAATTTTCATGTGAATGCACAACTACTGTATCGTTCCTTAACATATTCTCAGACTTTTAATGTCTGCAGTCTTTTGAACAAATGGGCAATGTCAACAAACACCACAATAACTGAAGTACTGGCATAAATTATTATATCGATATACTGTCCCCCTCAGGCCTACCCTCAAACTGTACTCACAAATCCAGTGCCCTAACCCCTAAACTATGTAAATCAAAGTCCATTTAACACCCGCTTTAAATCACAAAGCTCAA
>JAODJX010000035.1:9824208-9853863 GCA_026776945.1 Isichthys henryi | reverse complement strand
CGACCCCGCACGGAGCCTTCTCGAGAGCCCCCGACGGCCCAGACTCGGCTCGGAGCCATTTCGTGAGCCCCAGACGGCCCAGACTCGGCTCTGAGCCTTTTCGTGAGCCCCAGACGGCCCAGACTCAGCTCTGAGCCTTTTCGTGAGCCCCAGACGGTCCAAACTCGGCTCGGAGCATTTTCGTGAGCCCCAGACGGTCCAAACTCGGCTCGGAGCATTTTCGTGAGCCCCTGACAGCCCAAATTCGGCTCCAAGTCCTTTACCAAGCCCCTAGTGAAGTCTTTTATTAAGCCCCTGAAAGCCCAAGCTCAGCTCTAATCCCTTTCATGAGCCCCTGATGGCCCAAACTTAATAAACCTGAAAGCCAAGACTGCCTGTACTCAGGATGGTCGGGGGCTGCAGGAAAAGCTACGTAAGGAGCCACAAAGGGATAGGGGTGGGGGTCTAAACAGCCAGATATCAGGCACACCCTGAGACAGAAAGCAATCTGGTAAAGTTCAAGGAAAAGAAGGGGGCAAAGCTCCTTCCTAAGTATCTTGTACCAATTCGCTGAAAAGCCATCACTTTGGTGATTTACTCAGCTTTAGTTTCTTGATTGTTATATTTTTAATAAAAGATGAGAAGTTACATGTGAAGCAGTAACTTTCCAAGCCGATATCAAAAACATGAAACGGGGTCAATCCAGCCATTTTTTTTCCCCATTGGCATTGGCTACCAAAGTCCAATTCAAAGCCTGTCTATTGGATTTCCCCCATCCTTCCTATTTATGTCAGTTACGCGAATCGTGAGGCGATGTCCTACACTGCAGTAAGCCTGAGGCATATGACTTGAAACTACAAACTATCAAGATGTCAGCCGTGTGGAAATTCTTTCAACTGCAAGCTCAAAGTGGGCCAAGAGCTATCCTTTTGAGAGGAGGTTGAGACAGAGTGTTATTTAATACAACAAATCTAACTAGGCACTTGCAGAAACACCAGAAGGAAGAATACCATGAAATCACGAAGTTTACTCAAAGAATGCACTGATGCCTACTTTATGTATATGTATACTTAAATATTTATTAAAAGGACTGGGTCAGTAGATATAAATATTAAATTGATCTGAACAAATCAGGGTACGAAAACAGCAGATCAGGACAAATTGCTAATGTGAAGCAGGGTAGTTAAAGGTCTAAGCAGGTCACAGAGAACCAAATGGGATAAAGATTTAAGCACCACTATAGCAGAATTAGCACTCCTCTCGCTGTGGTCTGATGATATCCTAGGGACACGCAATTCTAAATCAGTCACAAAGATGTTTCTCGTCAAGTGTGGATATGCAACTGTGAATGAAGGCTAATGCTTTGTGCAATCCAAGCAGTACCAGGTGACGTACAATTAGCGACTTGTGGCTAAAGCACCTGTTACATATTATAGGGACTTTGCTCATGCGAGTTGCAGTGGCACGGATGTTTGCTCAGTGATCCTGGGCATAAAAAGCTAGAATTCAGCTGAAACGCTGGCACATACACAATCAGAGGGTTTCAGCTCGTACAGAAAGCAGCCAAACCAGGGCTGCAATGACTGGTCATCGCTACTGGCCTGTGTCTTCACGCACCTTTTTAAATTGTCACGATAGAGCCTGGGTCTTCAAAGGTCTGACATACTGAAGCAGCAGTCAATGGGGAGGATGGTACTGTGCTGTTAAGTACCACTTTGTCATTTATTTCTCCTTAGACAATATCGCATAGCTTGCTGAGCTTGTCGGCAATTTAACACCCAATTAAGGCCTCTGTCTTACTTCTCCATTACAAACACAGGCTGCTCAAATGCACCGAGGCAAAAACACAGATAAATATGAGCCCGTAAATCCTGGAAGTACGGCTTTAAACACAGTGCCGGCACTCGACTGAAAGCATTCAGCACACATAAATAGTGATCCTTTGTGAGGTCTGCCATGTAACCGTGTTTACCCAATGGAGGCATGGGTAGAGTATAACACTTACGTCCTCTGAGTTTGGCGTAGTG
Source organism: Isichthys henryi (assembly GCA_026776945.1). NCBI lineage: Eukaryota > Metazoa > Chordata > Actinopteri > Osteoglossiformes > Mormyridae > Isichthys > Isichthys henryi. Next base: position 9,851,857 of record JAODJX010000035.1, on the reverse strand, counting down.
TCACCCCCTGCTGGCTCAGTTGGAGTCTATCAGGATGTGAAAAGCTTCTGGCTTGACTGTCTTTCAAAAGTTTAACTGGGATTTAGTCATTCAGTCACTCAAATGTCAGCCAAAAGCCTGTTGCTCTTAGATGCTGTTTACAAATGAATAGTGACCTATAGTGAAGAACAGTGACTTTGAAGGGTGATTAGATAAGCTACACTTGGGACTAGGGGGCTAAAAATCACGAACAGGCCAAGCGCAGATATTTCGCTATGCAACATGGTATTTTTTCATAAGAGTGTGTTTGTCAGAGCGAAGCTGCCAGTAAATGGTGATACACAATGACATGGTGGCCCTTTTAAGATGAGCACGTTCATACTAAATCGAGAGCATACTGAGCAGCAGCAAAAAAAAAAAAAAAAAAACTCTTTAAAGCCTGGGAATTTTCATCTTTTTTATGAGGCAGGACACTGTAGCCTTCAGAAAGCATTGCGAGTGTGATCATTTCAAGACTCCCAGACTCATCTACAAATGCTGCCATGCGCTAGGATCGAACACCGAAGCCAAACAGAAAGAACGACAGGATAAAGAAACATGATCCGCAGCAATAAGCTCAGAAATTCAGGGAAAGGTCCATTATAAACACAGAGTACCCACCAAGACTGCCTAACGGAGCACCAGCGGTGATTGCTGCGCAGGACAGCTGAAGCAAATATACCGGCTTCATTGGTCTTTCACTGGGGCCAGGATGAATGGCTACAGCAAAGCAGAGCCCAGACTCTTAAAAGGCACAATTAACTCTCATGCAGTTACACTCCAGTGCCCGCTTACTGTTCTGTTTGGGTTCTGTCCAGGTTCTAGCAGAGTTCACAGCCTGACCAGGAGGTGATCTGGACCATGGTAAATGTGATAACTGCTCACACCTAAGGGAGGGACATTATACTGGCATGCTAATTTAAGGCAATTAATTGCTATGAGCAGAACACGTTGATAATGCATTACAGTATATGAATGAAATGGCATGATTAAAGCACTCACTGCTAACACAACAAATCAGGACTTTTGATTGCAGCAATGAGTGACACCCGTAACAGAGCTTTCAACTGCACTTATGGCCCTTTATAACTTATTTTCCATCCAACATGTAGTGGAATCAAATTCTCTGAATAAACACGATGCAGTTGGTCTAGTCTAAAGCACAAATAACAGAAACACTGGCCCTTAGTTTCTGCCAATTTCTCCCATGCTCCAGTGTGAAAAACAATCCTACCAGAATGTGTCATGAAGGCCAACCAGCTCTTTGGCTCGCTGCAAAAAATGGCAGCTTTGGTCAAGATACTTTTACACTAGACTGAAGAGCTGGAAAATGAAGTAGTAAGCAAAGAAAGAGTCAAAAATGACCTCAAGCGTCGACCCGGACATGTGGCATGTTAAGTCCTGAATCATTTTTAAATTCTCATGGGGTGGATTCTCCAGGCCGATTCCATTCAGCTTAGGCTCCTGGACATGGATGTCTGGCTGGAGCCCTGGGGTCACCTTGACAACTCCAGCATCCAACCTACAGCGCGCCGTTAGGCATGAAAGAAGACACCCACTGAAGTCCAGTGCTTCTCACCCAGGGACTCCGGCACCATCCATCGCCGCTGCTCCACTGGCGACGCACAGCATAATTAAACACCATTTCACTCTCGGTATCTAGTTATTGCTTTTCTCCAGCAGTAAATGTGAAAGGAGGTAAGTGCAAAAAGTGAGGCAACACAAGCGGCTGCTAAGCAAAAGTGTAACTGATCATTCCTCAAAGTGACACAACCGATGCCAGGTCTATGCGAGATGACCAACAAAGCCGAAGTACCTCCATACGTAAGCAGCACAGACTGGGACAGGTGATGTCCACAAATACCCAGTGCAAAATGCAAAGGTAAAAGCAAACTATGTTCTCCCTGCCGTGGAAATAAAACAGAGTGCCACCTTGGCACGTTGCAAGGGCAAACACTGAGGAGTGATGATTAAATCATCAGTAGAAAGAAAAATGTATACCCCTGTTCAGAGTATCAAAGGCAAGAAAGCGTGAATACAGCCCAGCAGAATCTAGGGTATAAGACATCTAAAGGGGTTGCCTCTCTCGACCCTGTAACCAAACACCAGCATCCCACAAGGAATTTCGTTTACGTTTCAGCATAAACACTTTTTTTTTTTTTTTATTGCTTCCAGTGTATCACATTTCCATTGTCTGTGCTGAAGGTAACATCCCACACAGCTGGAGACCAACCCGACTCAGAAATAATGTCAGGTAAATCCCGACCTTCGAAGAACGTGACGAAAATCTATTCTGAAATTACTCAATGCATCATAAAAGATTACTGTTTAAATTAAGCTAATGAAACAGGGTTCTTTTAGTGAGCAACCTAGATGAAAGCACTGTTCACTGGGAAATGTACAAACCTGACATCCACTTTTATAAATTGGCCAGGGCATAAAAAATTACATTCATTTTGTTACTTTGGAAGACTAAATAAGGGTAACTTGGTGAATAATAACAGAGCTAAGGAACAATACAAAATGAAAATTTTTGGATTAATAAATAGTAAATGTCCCTGTTTTTGGGGTACTATATTTTACAAATTACAATTATTTATTGTTTTAAGCCAGATCTTTGGGTTTTATGAACACTAACAGAGAAGGTCTAGCACTGTAAAATCAATATAGCAGCATCTTAACAAGGCTGGACCCTAGTGCAGAGAGGGGAGCAGTAGCGAGACAAATAAAAAGAGCAGGTCAGCCATGTCAGAGAGAAATGACCTCCCAGAACCTCAGGCACACATCCAGTTGAAAGGCATTTATCTGCTGTCCCCTCACATGGGCATTCAAGCAAATTCCAGGGAGTGGAGGAATAAGGGGGACCCAAGTCAACCAGATCCAGATCAAGAGAGAGAGAGATCGAGAGAGAGAGAGAGAGAGAGAGAGAGAGAGGAAAAGGACACAGGGGGAGAAACTCAGAAGTTATGAGCGGTGATGATAGAGAGTCATCTCAGGATCATCTGAGATAAGAGAAAGCCTAGCAAGAGATACAGAGAACATGGCTCAAAGAGAATTAAGAAATCCAGTGAGATAGAGAAACCAAGGCAGCCAGAATTACAAATCAAGCAAGAATAAGGAGGATGTGGATCAGACAGAATCAAGAGATCCACTGAGAATACAGGGAGTCTGCTACAGGACCAAGAAATCCAGCAAGAGTAGAGAGAATGTGGATCAGAGAGAATCAAGAAATCCGGTGAGAATACGGGGATTGTGAATCAGACAGAATTAAGAAATCTGGTGACAATACAGGAATCTGGGACAAACAGGATCACGGAGTGCTCATCTTTCACTGGGCAAAGAGGGATGCACAGTCTGTGAGAATGGTCTGAACTCCAGATCTATTATATCCTGAAGATGAAGCCTGACCCTGAACTGTGAGCCAGAGGACATCGCAGGTAAGAAAGACTCTTAATTTTACCCTGACACCACATTTAAGCTCTACAAGGACATAAGAAAATGTCATTAACAGCAAGTCGTATTTATAGCCAATGATATAAAATGTTTACATCTGCTACATTTTGTAGATTCCCATAAGTTAACTGCACTGCGTATTGGTAGCTAGAATTTCACAGTAAACGCCAGTAACACCTTTTCAGCAAGGGCAGTTACAGGAGTATGTAAACCGAATCAAAGCACTGAATGGGCATCCTGAAAAACTATTACATTCGCATTACATCTAAGGCACTTGAAATGTGAAGATGCATGGTTATTGCAATAATGCAATGCAATAAAAGCACTAGATCACTTCCTCATGCTTCAAATCTACAAGGAACAACCCAGCCCCAATAACACAGAGCACAGGGATAACAACACAGTATGCTTACAGACTGCACTAAAAAGTAAATGAGGAAAATCTATTAGTAGATTAAAAATAAAGAATTCAGTCCAAAACTCCCCGAGCAAATGGAAGTTAACAAGGCAGCTCATTCAGGTGTCATTTACAAGCAGTTTTCATGTTTCACTTTTGCTGTGAGTCAGACACATCAGAGTAAATGTGCAGCAAGCATGATGGTTGTGGTGCCCTGTCTCCAGGTCAAGGCGAGCACACAAGCCTGAGCAGCGGGGAAACACACGACTGCCTATGAAGCGAGCCAAGGGACTAATTTGTTTACCTGTGGAAGTACAACGTGTTGACGGATTACAGGCACTTTCAGTCAAGAGCGACACCTGGCTAGAGTATTTCAGTCCACACCCAGGAAATGCACTCCCTGTAAGCAGGACCATCAAAAGTGCCCCCCCAGCCCCCAACCTGTGGGCCCCGGTGATCATGCTGGCTGTGTCCCCTGAGGAAGCCAGAGCAGAGCCCCTACTCACACACCAGCTGGCCACAGTGACAGATCCCACCACTAGATGCCCTCGCTGGCACCCGACGCCTCGGGCCTCATTAACGGCTCTGCAGCAGGGGGAGGTGGCGAGTTGCAATGGGCCTCGCTGCTCATCACTGTTGTCATCCTCCCCACCATCGGGGGGAACATTCTGGTCATTCTGGCAGTCTCCTTGGAGAAGAAGCTGCAGAACGCCACTAACTTCTTCCTAATGTCGCTGGCGGTGGCTGACCTGCTGGTGGGGCTGCTGGTGATGCCCATCGCCCTGGTCACCGTGCTCTTCAGTAAGTATGCCCCCGTGGTCAAGCCACACAGTCAAGACACTTAGGGCTGCAGCAGCTACTGGATTACATGAATAATAATTGGTAATAAAAAATTGTTTGCATTTTTGCAGTTTGCTGCATAAATTGCATATGACATCACCTAGTAGCTGATGTGCTAATCCTAGTTCATGCTTGACTTTTCCCTTTGTATTGTAACAGACGGACACAAATAATGTAGTGAAATGGGTAAACTTCTATGAACGGATTTAAAGCCAGGGCAATATTTTGGTAATATGGTATACTGTGGTATTTAGAATTCTCGACCACAAAATAAGCCTTCCACCATTCATCAAATTTTAATCACGAAGATTTCAAAATGGCAGAATAGCACTGCTGTTAAAAATAGTCAAAATATACTGAAGTACAAAGCACGATCGTTACCGACCTTAAAGTGGCAGAGACTGTGACTTAAAAATACCCCTTGTTTTTTTAAATAAAGCATTTGCAGTTCTTTAAACCTTGTGTTTTAGCCCAACTAATCAATTAGCTGACTGCGTGATCACATGATTAATAATCAAAAACTGTTTTTTCTAGCCATACACTTTGCCTTTTGAAATTCCAATTCCAGGACAAGTTGCGCTGATTTCCAAATGGTTAATTTTTTATCAGATGGAGAGATATTACACCTGCAGACAATCGATCTTCTCAGCTGGACGCCATGCTAACGAGATAATTATCTGTATGCATGCAATCATGCGTATAAATAAGCATAGCTGCATGCTTCGCATACTGCCTCCCCTGCATCAGAGGATTGTGGGTATCATGGACCATCACTAGCAGAATATGTATACAAAGGGGGAGAGAGGGGGTCTCCAAATGGAATAAACAGAGCATGATTGCCTTCAATAACCAAATCCCACAATAAAAAGCAGACCTCACTCCCAAGTAGGAACAAGGGAAGGAGCTGATCAAAGATCCCAGCTGTGGTATGCTGGAAACAAGACTGTGAACTCAAAGTTCAAACGAACACTTGTAAATTTCTGCCAAACACACAAAAAAATGAACTGGAAAAAAGGTTGCAGAGCAATGTGTCTGGGGGTGTGAGCCTGAGAAAGGCCAGCGCGCATACCATTGTGTGACTCAGGCTCCTCTTACACAGGCAGGTAAATATCAGCCGGACACTCCATGTACATACAGAGGGTCGCTCTCTTTCAGTATAGCAAGCCATCCTGCTCAGTGTCTGGATGAGACTCCCCAGTCTCAAATACAACAATAAAAAAAATTCAGCTCAACCTCCGGTCCATCACCAATACCCACACGAGCCGTTACTCCCGCTTATTTAGATTGGACAAGATGTGCCAGTGGTCCATTCATACAGCCCCTGCATGAACAAAAAGCCCGATTATATCAGACCTTCGAAATCAATTCTTACAGACCAGATGGCCTGAGGCAGGTACAGTGTGCGCCTTTCCATAAGAGCTTACACTACAGGCCATACACACTGACCAAAAACTGCACGTACACGTGGGAATCCCCGTTCTTCACTAGAGTGAAATCGCCATTAGTTTGAAAACTATTTCACTTATAAGGCCCACAGGGCAAAAGTATTGGGTATACTGGAAAGGATGGATTCAGGAAGTTGTTAAACATCACAATTACACAACCTAACACACCAGCAGGATCACTGAGCTTTTACAAGCAAGCTTTATTTACTTTCCTACAACTCAAGTAGGAGTATATCCACTGGAAATAAAATACACACAAGACAAGGCCAGAAATCAAGTACATAGAAAGATTGCTCATTCTAATGCAGGACACATACACACAAGCCTAGAGAGACCAATTACCAGTAGTAGATGACTGCGGGAGAAAGCATGAAGGAGGACATGCAGGCTCTATGCATAGGGAACAGGGGACAGGCTTCAAACCCCAGAGAGCCAAGCCAAAGACCAGTACGCTCGAGACACCCAAGCCGAGAGCACAGCAGAAGACCAGTACGCTGAAGACTCCGAAGCCAAGACTTTCAAGCCAAGAGCACAGCAGACCCTCCTTCCCTGATGTGTTCTACTGGCCAAGTATCTTTATATTCCCCGGATTATGGATTTTATGGACATTTTAAGATGGGGTTCTGGAAAGGGTCACTTGGAAACTCTGTTATGGCTCTACCACAGCCTGCTAACTTGAGAAGGAAGCATTCAGCAAAATAAAATACATGACCACCTTCTTGAGTGTAGGAGCCATGACTGATCTGTCATTTACGGCTGAAGTAACATGAGGCTTTGAGAAAAGCCTACTTTGACTATGAATTAGCTTAAACTAGTACCTACTGGCTTTGTGGCAGAAAGTCCAGTCTGTCAACAAGGACTCATTCACATATCCAAACGGTTCCTCCATGTCATTCTCCACACAACACACACCACATTAACATTCTTGTGGAATAATAACAGCCCACTTTTGTTGTAATAACTCAAACAACTGTCCCATTGTTTCCCTTAAAACCCCCCACTTTCCTGGTACACTTTGCCCAGTAAGAAATAACTCCATCATCCATCATTCCCAGCAGCAGAAATAAACTATTTTACATTGTCAGGTTAATATTAATGATATAAAATTAGAACAGCTAGTAACTTAGAGAGTGGAATTAGTAATACTTGGCATGACGCCCAGTTTGATCTTTAGAAGTGAGTATGGACTGATGATCTCCTGGACAAATAGGCATTTGACATTTTATCAAGCTCTTGAGACGTCAGACACCGCGGAGAGGTACACTGCTGGGAGGGCAATGCGACCTTCTGCAGCAGCTCAGACTGCACACTTCTGGATTTGAGGGACCGTCTGATATTCCCATTCCTCACCTCTTCCCATATACAAAGCATTCCCGTCACTCTTGTGAGAGACATGCAATGCTCAGCTCTCCTCACCAGCACAATTAAATACTTCATGTCGGCAATGAAGACTCAGTGGAGTGAGCGCTTGCTTGCCCCAACTTACTGAAAGAGAGGATCATGACATACAGAAAAATTAAGTGTAGACCAGAAGGACAACCAGCGTTCAACAGACTTCAACCAAATTGACTGTTCATACAGCCTTTACACTTTTGAGTTGGGACAAGAGTAAGCCTAAACAGCAACGTCACACTAGTTCACAGTCACTAAATCAAAGGAATCTCACAGAAATATAATTCACCTAAACTCTGCTTATTTCCTCAGCATTACAGTGATTACTTCATTAGGTCATTTCTGTATCAGGTGCCTATGATTCTCTGTACAGCACGAGTGCTGGTCATTTTTGACCACATGATGAGTTGCCAGTGAGGACCTCACAAGTGCCTCTCTTCCCCTATCCCCCTCCCCCCCACCACTGCACCTTGCCATAGACTCTGGCTGGCCCCTCCCAGAGTTCCTCTGCCCCATCTGGCTCTTCCTGGATGTGCTGTTCTCCACTGCCTCCATCATGCACCTCTGTGCTATCTCTCTGGACCGCTATGTCGCCATCAAGAGGCCCATTCAGCACAGCCAGTTCAAGTCCAGGGCCAAAGCGATGATGAAAATCGCTGTGGTATGGCTCATATCAATCGGTGAGTATGTTTTATAAACCAAGCAAACTGTAAGACTGCAATGTCTCTATTCAAAACCTTCCCATAACCTAAGAAACAACCAATATTCCTGAAGCATGTTTTTAGAACCTCCTCAAAACAACATCCATTTTCACCTGGACTCCCCTATTCATGACCTGTCATCATGTACACAACACAGCTAATGGCAGTGTAACAGATAAAAAGATCAACAACTCATCTCTTAAAATGCGAAACGTTAACTGCAGCAAAATGATTCTATTAGGGTCTCTGGGATTTTTTTTAATGAGAATTAAAGATTTGAAAGCAGTGCGAAAGCTTATCACAGGCTTTGGTGCAGGATTAAAATGAGGGCAGTTTATTTCTACAAAGCATGGTAGAACGTAGAGCGTGGTACGGCACCCCCACCCACGGAAAGCCTGTAGCTTTATTTTAACCATGTGTTCCCTGACACACACGCACACACACACACTTTTAGGAAAGTACCAAAAACTTTATAGGTGCTTATTAAAATCCAGGAACATAGTGTCCAAGGTTTCTGATGCTAGAAAAAGATAAAAACCAGCAGGGGTACTTTTTTGGTAGTTTGTGGTGTGATTTGCAAACATGTTCATTGTCAATTGGTTATGCAAACAACCTGTCTTTAAACGCAATACAACCATCTTGAAAATGTGTATTTGCAAACTTAGAAAATCACAATTAAAAATTAAAAAATAAAAACCAAGGAACAATAATGGGTGTGTGGACAAATGAAGAGACGCAAGTTTTCACTGTGATCTGATTTGAAGAACAGAACAGATTCAACAAGATGACGAGAATTTAATGGCATGATTTAAAAAAAGCCGCTATAGGGCTGTGCGATATCAGAAAAATTTTATATGATTTTGTGATGTGATTTCTTTGCGATATTTATAAAGTAAAAAATGAGTTAATTTAGCCAAAATGAACTAACCAAACAGAACTTATCTACCTAGTGTCAGTCAAATTGGTGATGTTGCAAGAGGCTCTAAGAGCGTGCAAAGCTCATACAGAAGCGGCGACATTAAACTGATTTTTATTTTTTACATGCACTAGATAATCTTGAAAAGGAACCATCATTAAAATTTCATCGCTTGCCAAGTTGTGTTTATGACAGGTTAAGAATGTTTTTGCAAAACTTAACCTCCTCCATGTGAGAACTGCATGAGAACATGTCAATTTTCATATCACAAATCGCCCAGCTCTATAAAATACTATAATATACTATAATAGGGATTTTTGAATTTATTACAAAATGCTTTATGATGATGTCATTCTCTGCTAGTACCAGTTTTTCACACAAATGGAAAACAAACACAGATACTATCACTGACCAAAAATGTGTTACCTGGTACAACGGAAAAATTGCTTTGTCTCACACAGCCTTCAAAAACAGACCCAAAATGCAGTCTGATTAATACAGTCTGTGAACAGAAGAATATACAAGCTTTTACTAGCTGTCTGCGCACAATGTCTCCTGACCAAGCACTTCACCACACATCACCAGATAAGTGGAAAGTAATTATATTCAGATGAGGTCAATGCCAGTAATGGAGTACAAGTTCACTGCATTGTTATGGTTATATTTAATATGGGTCAGGTATTAATGGCCTGTTTACAGTGTTTGACGGTTTTAGGCAGTTATTTTCCAGGGGGAAAACTGCCTTACGAAATTGTTTCAACAGCTCAGCTACACCTGAAGCTGTAGCTGTAAGCAAACAGAAGAGATGACATGGGGGTGGTGTGCGGCTCAGTGGCTCAGCACGGTGTGCCTGTGACTGGAAGGTCACCAGGTCAAATCCCAAGGGCAGCAGTGCGATTTAAGCTTTGTGCACCTAAGCAAGGCCCTTCACCCCAATTACTCCTGGGACCATCTGACCCTGCCTTCTGGTTTGCTGATGGTACGGCCAACCATTTACTTCATCACTGCTTGTATTACACTTCTAAAGCTCACAAGAGGAATGAAGGAACACAAAGACCTAGAGACTGAATTGTAGGTGAACACAGACTCCCAAAATAACTGCCAGTGCTACGACGTATAGATAACCATATACTAGTTGCTGTAACTGTGTGTACTGCAAAAATCACAAGAGGAATAATGGGATCTGCTCTCTTGCAGGTATAGCAATACCCATTCCCATCATCGGGCTGAGGGACTCCTCTCTTCCAAATAACGTCACGTTCAGCGACAGCCATGCGTGCGTGCTTAAGCCCGACAGCTTCCATGACTTCATCGTGTTTGGCTCACTGGCGGCGTTCTTCATACCGCTCACCATCATGATGGTTATCTACCTGCTCACCATCCTCGTGTTGAGGAAGAAAGCCTGTCGCCTGAGGGCCAGGGTGTCCCACTGCCTCAGCAGACACACCATCTCCTCCGTCCTCCAGAAGGAGTTACCTAAGGAACCATGGTCAGGGAGGGCAGCCGGGCCGGAGAGCCCCGGGAGCAAGCAGACGTCCAACCACGGCGGCCAGGGCACCAAGGACGAGGTGCCTATCCGAAGGATGTCCACCATGGGCAAGAAATCCATGCAGAACCTCAGCAATGAGCAGAGGGCCTCTAAGGTACTGGGGATCGTCTTTCTGCTCTTCGTGGTCATGTGGTGCCCCTTCTTCATCACCAACGTCACCTCCGTCCTTTGCCACAGCTGTGACAAGAATGTCGTAGGCAGGCTGATGGAGATCTTCGTGTGGGTGGGCTACGTCTCCTCAGGCATAAACCCCTTGGTCTACACCCTGTTCAACAAAACCTTCCGACAGGCTTTTAGCCGCTACATCACATGTGACTATGGCAGCGCTCGCCCCCCCAGGGCGGCCTGCCAGAGCCACGGTAAGATCTCCTTCCACTCTTCCGTGGCTGAGAACTCCAAGCTGTTCATGAAGAATGGTATAAACCCCGCGACATACCAGAGCCCACTCCGGCGGCGACCGGTACCCACAGCCCCCCCTCCCACCATCCTGCTGGACACTCTGCCTCTCAAAGAGATCCGCAGCAAAGCAGAAGAACAGGTCAGCTACCTGTAGCTTTCAGAAGGCAATAACAGGATACAAACTGAGCCTTACAGGACTAGGGAATGGCAAGCAGATGATGGAACAGATTCACCAAGAAATTAAAAGTTACCAAGAGTATCGTCTCAAGAAGCAAATAAAATTTGTGCTTTTCCCACCAGAGGGCACGGTACCTAGCCAGGGCCCGGTACCTAGCCAGGGCACGGTACCTAGCCAGGGCCCTTTGACAGCAGCTCTATAAGCTCTGGATGTGGATTTATATCGCCAGAATTAATTTTCCGGTGTGTCGACTCAATATGCTGTCCTACAGACCCTCTGAGATTACCTGGAAAAGGGCTATCATGAACAACACTGGGTAATGCCTCAAACACAGTAATCATCCTGCCTTCCTCAGTGTTCTGTGCAGTGGGTTCAGACACCACAGGAGAAATCCTGACAGTAAGGGGGCCTCCGCCAATCTAACAGCCTTGCCGGGTCACAAGTATCAAATCTATAGAATCAGATTTCAGAGAAGTGCAAACATGCTTTTACAAATAATGCTGGTAAATATGGTAAAATATACAGCACACAAGATGGTCCAAAAAAATGTTTTTAGAAAAAAAAAAAAAAAAAAATTGTATAATAATTTCACTTTACTTGTCAACATAAATATCATCTTGGGTTTCCTTGCACTTTATTTAGCAGTGGTCACTGTACCTTATCATAAAAAGTGGCCTCCAAGGGGAGTTTATGGGTTAAGTCAGTTTCAAATTAAGAAATCCAAACAAACTTCCAGACATGTTTACGGAGTCCATGTTTTCAAGGCCAGAACACTGATGTCACACATTACTACTCATGCGAGATGTTCTCCAGTGGTTAGCTAACTGAAGAGGGTGCCCTTCAGCAGACCGACAGCTACGTACAGTACATGGATTACATCCCAAAGTATGAAGGAGGGAAAAGCCTTCAACTAGAACACGATCCAAATAATTACTGCCCATTCATAATCCATTTCAGAAATTCTGTGGATTTCAGCCACCTATCAATTCTATCAGCTTGAGATGGGGTGCTCTGGTTTACTGCACCTAGTTAAATGGGCAATAGGCAGCAGCGATGAAGTGTTTTCCCCAGGCAAAGATTTTTGTCATAATGAACAACCAAAGAATGTGTGACGTGGCTGGCAGAAATCACCCCAGCTGGGAATGCTGGCCAACAAAGGCACCCATGTGTAGAGGAGGAAAATTCAGGCCCATGGGGTCTAACCAGCTGAGTAAAGATTCACAATCACAGTGCACTCAACTGGTTGGTTGAAACACAACCTTGGTCTGGATTTGTACTTTTTGGACCTGAACTTTCCACTTCTGCCCATGTGGCTACTGGACCATGACCAGTGGTTTCGTCAGGCCACAGAAAGGCAGAACCGCTTATAGTAGAGAATTCCCAGGAAGACCATTCAGCACTTCCACACTGAATAAGGTAACATTGGAACAACCTTTGCTAGGTTACATGAAAACAAGAACGAAACATAGTGCAGGATTTCATTGGCTCATTCACCTTTTATATAATGTCTCAAGGCATCAGTCCATGACAGCTTTATAGTTCATTATTAAATCTGGCCCACAGCTCGATCTTTTGTTTTCCACAGAATATAAAATAATGTAATGCCATTCCACTAATCTGCCCTGGCAAACACTGCAAGTTTCACCAATATCAACCTCCTCCCTGCTTGGCAAATGGCTCACAGGGTAGAGGGTTCATCGACAGCGGTGATAGAATATTGGTGCTGGTCAAATTTGCCTTGTTACGTACCATGTACTAAAGATGAATGACAAAGAAATATGAGACCTAACAACGGGAAAGCAAGAGCGCAAGACAGAAGACAACTTTCACATTTCATTACAGAGATCTAATTGTCGGAGGGAGAAATATTGAGACAAGCAAAAGAAGTTATTCATTATTGTATGTACTGTACTTCAAATGCACCTGTTCCATTTTTGCGGCACTATTTCTCTCTCTTTTCCTTGCACTTGTGGTCAACCAATCAGCAAAGTTTGTCATAAGCCTCACTTCCATTAGTTCCTGGTCAAACAAAAAGTACCTACCCTGGATAAAGAACTAAAAAAAAAAAAAAAGAGTAGGAAATGCATCCCAGGAAGTACAATTGGGCCGAGTCCCTGACCACCACAATAACCATAAGGTACACTTAGCAATCACTTAACACTGATTTCAGTTAGGACTAGAGCTGGGCGGTATGACCAAAACTTTACATCATGGTATTTTTTTTTAAGTTATATCAGTTTCATGGTATACAACGGTATTTTTTTTTTTTTTTAGTACAACTGTACGCTAACCACATTTCACAGGATTTTACAGAACACGTTTGTGACCCATCACCACGAAGAGTCTTATTGGTGCAGTTCTAACAGTGCGACTTAAGACTCATTTCGTGGCGACGGGTCACATTTTTATTATACGTTTTTGCATTGTTCCCACATTAACTATAATATTTTATTATTAGCCATTGCGCCTCTCCGCTACCTTAATAACAACATATGGTTAACATCTTTGTTGGCTAACTGCTTATAGATGAACGGCTAATGTTAAGGTTTGCACCGGCCAAGTTAACATTTGTGATGTGTTCAGTGTTGCTGGAATGCGAGCTTTACTAAACTCGCACAATTTCTCATAAAGACCAGGATGTCTTTAAGACGCTTCACCAAGTCTGACGTGACGTCGTCGCCACAACTTTGTAGCACAGTTTGCATAGAAGCTTAGACATCCTTAGCCTTTCCATGCTCGTCTGCAAAATACTTCCAAACTTTTGTGTTTTATTTTATTTATTTTTTTTACACTAATGCAGCTTGCGAAGTGCCTTCAACTGCAGCATATGCCATGTTCAACCAACTCGGTATGTGTGTGTTAACCAGTGTGAATGCGTTCAGCGGCTATTGAGAGGAGGGGATGGGCTGCGCGAGTATGTACGTGCGCTGTAGCGGTGCTGTGTGAAGTGTGGCGAATGAGGGGAAAACCGCACTGTTGGTATCAATTCATGATAAAAATAAACGGTTTTCGGTATGAACCAGAATACCGCCCAACACTAGTTAGGACACACCCAAAAAATAAAATGTTCAAAACATCAATATTTTGCCGCACCAAATAGTTAGCAGCACCCTAAGCTAAAAGACAACTACAGTCATGTGTTGCATAAAAATGTGGATCTCTGATCTGAGAAATGAGTCATTAAGCAATTTTATCATTGTGCAAATATCATGGACTACAGTAAACCTTTTTAAAAGTAGAAAGAGTACCCTCAAAAAATAAAGTACAATACATAAATCAATAGTAATTATCAAGTATTACTAAATGCTTATAATTGTATGAGCTATAATTTTATACGATTGGCAGTGCAATAGGTTTGTTTGCACTAGCATTAGCAAAAACATGTAATGTGTTGCACTATGACATCGCTAGGCAATAGGAATTTTTCAGCTCTGTTACAGTATAATTTTATGGGACCACCGTCATATATACAGTCCATCATTGACCAAAATGTCCTATTGAGATGTATGACCTACTGACAGATGATAACAGATGATTGCATTGGACAATCAGAAATTTCTCATTCTGGAGAAGGATTTCATCGGCTCATTCATACTTGGTCTCAAAGCACCTGCCCGTGCAATGTTTACAATTCATTATTAAATCATTGCATTGATTATATATTTTCTACAGAATAAAAAGGAGATCATTCCACTAATGTGTGTGGCAAGTTTCACTGCAGGTAACACCTGGCAAGTCGCTCAGAGGGTAGCTGATTATTATAACCGATGATATTAGACAAAAAGTATATCGATATCGCTATCGGCAAAAATTTCCACATAATTGGACCACAAACAATATGACCGTTACTGAAAAGAGACTGTACCATCGACTTTGCAAGGGCACAGTGCTGGTTTTTAACAAACAACCACAAATGCAAAAAATGCTAAAACTTATAATAAAGAGCAGGCAAGGTTTAACACCTGTTTTTCTGCCCCCATTTCCAGTTACATGGTGCAATGAAGTCCTGTCATTTGTTGATGCAGCTTAGAGGAATGCAATGGGTCTCCTTGCTAATGGAAACATGGCATAATCTGTGTCATTTAAGAGCGAGATTGCTTAGGTGAATGAATCGAAAAATAATCAAGCAGCCCAACCCAAAAGCTGCCTGTCTCTGTGACATCCCAGCCCAGCTCTTCTGAAGGGTTGCTGTTAAGACTTTCTAAACATCACTAAGATTTACAATGGGTTTGTGTCTTACAGCCGATTGATCACAACAATATCGCATAGCCTTTTTTGGGCTTAAAATAGGTCCACTGTTCTTCAGTTTGGCCCGGGATGATGTTTAATACCTTTCTGCAGTCCAGTGTGGGAATTTAGACGGAAAGATGAAGGATGGGATGATATAAACAGCAAAAGGGAACATGAGATGGAGAGGCTAAGCAGAAGCAGAGCATATTTCCATGATAAACTTCACCGCCACACTCTCACCATTCCATGGAAAGTGGATACAATGTCCTGCCGGAACACAGGCTGTGCATACACTGATCCTTTATCAATAATTCAGTGTGGTCTACTGAGGCAGAAAGCGACAGTCACCCGGCCTTACAGTACACAGAGTTACTGCAGAGCCAGTGTGGGAAAACGATGGGCAAGCCCCTCTGCCCATATCCATCCACTTTCCACAAATGTGTATGCAGCACAACACTAAAGCAAGCAAAGCAAGCCTGGACCAATCAGGGAAGGGGACACTCAGGACAGGACACAAGCCATTTAGAGCAGTGTTTCTCAACCTGGTCCTCGGGGATGCCCAGAGAGAGGGAGCTGGGAGGGAGCAAAAATGTGGACAAGATGGAAAGCCCCAAGGACCGTTTGAGAAGATACAGAAATACAAACACTGGCACCCTATTACACTGGGGGTTACACAGTCATTGCATCACCCCCTATGTCCAGGCATTATATTAAAATAAAGATTCATCATAATCCCCCAGCATTTGAATGACACACTCTCCCAGCATTAAGCACAGAAGAGAAAGCTGAAATGACACTAGCGTGCCAAGCCCAACTAACAGACGTGTCTGTCGACCCATGAAGAAGCAATACGCACAATCGGCCAGTTTAAAACACTGAAAGTACCAAGCATAATTACCACAAACCAAATGAAAACACCGGGAAGGTACTAATGTTTTGGTTTTTACACGGGCCAAAACCCAGAGGGGAAAAACCTACTTTCACAAGAAGCATTTGTGGGGTAAGGAAATGATGTCTGAAGATGATTTGGAATGTTAAAAACAGGAGATAAAATGAATGACTGGATCTATATGACACTTTCCACACAAATTTGGAAAGTATTCCAAAACCATGAATGGAATTCTCACTTTGTGTACACATACTTAGAATAATTACCAAAGCATGCCATAGCAGAGGAATCAAAATGCAGAAGGAGCAACCCAGTGGTGGAAAACGGTATGACAGCAGGTGAAATGGACCATACCTGAACAAGATAAACCCGATTGACTCCACTGCGGCCCGTCTCACATCGTCATTGACGTCACTCACCTATCCAAAAAGCACACACAGTTAGCACAAAGGCACACACCTGGCAGAAACATATTTGTGGGTGTGATCGAAGCTACTCTGCAATGTAACTCTTTCCAACATATTTAAATTATAAATAACAGGAATGCCTGAAAATATTACATTTCCTTCTAAATAAAAGCTAGTACTACAGCAGTAAAGCCTGAAGCCATCACAATATTTCTTAATCTTTGATTAAAGGCACAATTCATCTTTTGACTGGACAGTTCATCACAGTCAGTACATTTACATGCACATTAAGAAAATCTAATTATTGTGTTAGTCTGACTAAAACTGGACTTTTAAAGTACATGTAAACATCTCAGACAGAAATCATACTACACGGAATTTCTCTTTGTCGGACTAAGAAATCCAGATAATGCGCTTGGGAGTGGATTTAATCCTGCATGTATACATTCAATAGGACTCAAACTGGCCTAGGCGGTCCGGACGGTACTTCAAAGTATGTTTTCTACTGCCGTAAAAACTCGTACCGGCGCCAAATGACATCACAACAGAAGGCGGGGTATTTTGTACTGAAACATGTAGCGCTCATGCAAAAGCAGCAGAGGTAAAAATTGATTTTTAAACATGTAGTATGACTGAATGATGAATGATATTAATACCAACATCACATGTTATGCGAATCCAATTCTTACATCGCTAGTCAGCTAGATTAAGATCAGGCTTTTTCTTGCCTTTAATTTGATACAGATATTATAGCACAAGGAATTTAAGTCTTGCAACAACTTTTATACTCTGTCATAGGGGGAAAAAAAACTTGCTAAGTTTTGCAATTTTAATGATAATTTCTTTTCAAGATTATCTAGTATATGTTTCAAAAAAAGCTTAAAAGTTCATCTTCACTGCTTTTGCATGAGTGTTCCAAGACAATCATTACCATTTACATCCTTGCTGTTTAAATCACTCCTAAACAGGTTTGAGAGAAATTTATGTTGAACTCCTTTTTGTATCATACATACCCCAATATTTATGACAACAAAATCACGTTGCAATATCTGAAAAAATTCTGTGACAGACATACTTTGGTCAATATCAATTCCGCTCTCATGCATATATACTGGGACAAGGGCGGTAGTCCGATTAAATGGTACAGTGAAGCTATATAACCGCTTGACTTAGCTGTCCATGTAAACGTATTGAGTGAACAGGTACCAGCACACAAAGCGATTTAACTGAGCTTCAGTCAGATATGCAAGCACTGCCATCTATTGATGGAAGGAGGAATAAAGACGCATGAGGTACATTTAGCGCCAGCATTTCTCTCCATAGAATAGGCAGTCAAAACACAAGGGGCCCCTAAAATCAGCCCATGGACAACGCAGGTGTCTTTTAGTAAGAATGTGCTTTTCCTTTCTGCTGTGGCTTAAGGCTGATTAAAAGCTTATCAGCTTATTTCAAATCCAGGTAAGCTGTCTGCAGCACGAATGCCAAAGTAGTAATAAAATGGCATTAATGCAGTAAGACCTAAAAAGTTTTTAGCCAACAGACAAAAATTTCAAAAAAAAAAAAAATTTCAGATTTACTTTGCTACATTTTCACCTCCACAGTACATGTCACAGTAAATTATAGATATGGATAATGTTCAGTTTCAGTAAAGTCGGGCATTATCAGTTTCAGAACTGACTTTATGCATTTCAATTACAGAAAAGCATTATAATATTCAGAAACGCTCCAGAGGTCTCTTCCATCTCTAATTAAATTATCGTGATTCTCAGATATCCAGCCCACACGTGCGGATTATTCGGATTGGCTTAGACATCAATTTCATTCAAATTCTTGCTTGTTAAATCACCTAACAGACTGCAGCATGACTCAACATTTAAGGAAACTCATTTGTAAGGTGAAACAAACATTCCTTCAGGAAATATATGCAGCTGATTTCATCATTGTTACAGATGATATCAGAATTGTCTCATCTGAGAAAATTTCAAATATGCCAATTTTTAATGCATTATCATTCTAACAATTCCCCTTTCCCAGAGCCTGTTGATAGGACTCTCTTCTCAGCTGCTGCCCTCCGGATGGCCAGTGTGTGGAGCAGTGCCTGGTGTGACAGGGGTGCGGGGTTGATGACTCACAGCTACGTGCAGCAGCCTTCTGATGGCTTTGTTGTTGCCAGAGCCGCAGTACGCCATGGCCACCGTGTACATCCCAGAACGCCGGAGAATGGGGTCCTGAAAAGGGGGGAAGCACATACCCTGCTGAGTGTCTGCCTATGCACTGGAGGATGGCTACGACAACACTCATCATTACAGCCA
Source organism: Isichthys henryi (assembly GCA_026776945.1). Classification (NCBI taxonomy): domain Eukaryota; kingdom Metazoa; phylum Chordata; class Actinopteri; order Osteoglossiformes; family Mormyridae; genus Isichthys; species Isichthys henryi. The sequence goes on along the minus strand of JAODJX010000035.1, from coordinate 9,832,731 downwards.
AACGCTGACATTGGCTTAACATTCTAAATACTAGCAAAGAAGGTAACAAGCGAAAAACGCTTAAAGTGAGACAAGCAAAGCAATTTCTGCATGTGCAGCCCAGTCATGGGAGACCTGTGCTAAAATTATCATTACTAGTACTACTGATTACACAGTATACCACTGCAGACGTCCAGCATGATGACAGGCAGTGTACTGATATATGATGGCATCATTATTAGGTGCTTTCACACAGGATATTTTCTTTGGAACTTTTTCCAGAACCACACCGAAGGAACTCAGCCCGAGTGTAGTTCCTCAGAGGCAGTTCTGGAACCCTTTTTTAGTTCCTAAACCAGAGTAAGTATTTTCATTCGAACACAAACTACTGAGTAGGCACTTACAGAGACAGCTTGAGGACTCGTTGGCTAATTTAGAGGTTGCACGGGAGTGCAGGAAAAATGTAGAAGAGCAAAACTGCAGAGGAATTATTTTTGCACCTCAATAACATTTGATGCAAGCAAGAAAAGTATTAATTGATGTGTCTCCATGTTCTTGCATCAGAAAACTTGCTTAATAACAAATATACTTTTGTCTAATATTGCTGGTGCCAGCAGTGAAACTTGCCAGCACTTAGTGGGATGACGTTACATATAGGGCTGTCACATCTATATCAATAATTAAGTAATCTACCAATTAATCTGACGATTCATTGAGTAATTGTTTGTAATATAAAATATAAAATCACAAAAAAATAGTTACTTACTATTACTTACTTACTTAGTTACTTACTTACACTGTACTTAGATGATGCGACAAGGCTAACTTCTGTTGTAGCAACGATTATTTTGGCATACAGAACTGTAGAAAGTAAATTTAGCAGTCAATGTGGTGACAAAGACAGACTAAAAAAAGAAGAAGAAATAGGGCAGATGCGAAACACTCGAACGATGCCATTTGAAAATAAAAAAACTTAAGCAGAACTACAGGAAAGTGAAGGATCATAATATGTTTGAATTCAGAGAAAGAAATACCGCGCCGCGCTTTGTGATGATGTCAGTCAGGGGCAGTCACTGATGATGTCATTTGGCGCTGGTACCAGTTTTTACGCCAGTGGAAAGCCAACAAAAGTACCACCATACTTTTGGTACTTTATGGAAGTACCGAAAGTACGGTACCTGGTGCGGTGGAAAAGCGCCCGTTGATTCACCTTGCATTATTGGATATTGTCTTTTAAGTTTTATTTGTCTGGCAGGCATAATATGGTGCTATTTAAGTTCTGCTTTGCAACACTGATACATGACTGCACTTTTAATGTTATGTGATTCAACACAGCTGATGCTTTGTAATCGAGAAGGATATTTAAAAGCAAATATTATCTAGTAATCTAGTTTCATCAAGTAATGACAGCTACATTGTTTTTTTTGTGGAATACTGCTGGCCAGATTTATTAAGAATCATAAAAATGTTGCGGGTCATATTAAGTACAATATAAATAAAAAGTTTCTATCCCGTTTTGATCACGATCGATCCCCCACAATAAGTAACAAACTGTTAAATGACATCTTCCCATTGTTTTGCCATGACGGTGTAGTTTACCATGAAATTGTGTGTGAAATTTAAGCTTTGAGCTTTTTGCATCTCCCATGCTTATTTAGCATGAAGGTTCTGGTTCCAGTTGTGTGGTATGAAAGCGACACACAAAAGTGGCTAGGAACTACAAAAGTCCCTGGTCGTGACAGCCCAAGACCAGGTTCTGGAACTTCAGTGTGAAAGCACCTATAATCATCATCATCACCATTAACGAGGTGCAACACAGCACTGCAGATGTGTGGCACAGTGGCAGACAGTGTACTGTTTTTATATATATATAAAAATAATGGTACAGTCATCATCATAGAAGCACTGGCAGCCGCACCTTGTCCCTGCAGAGGCTCTCGATGAGGGTGTCGGCCTCCTCCATGCGGCCATACATGACCAGCGCAATACCCACAGCCAGCCCGCGCAGGATCTTTTCATGTTGTGTCTCCTGGGCGTAGCCGACCATGTCCTCGATGGCCTGGGCTGACTTGGACCCCAGCATGACCAGGCCCAGGGCGAGGCCAGCCGCCTCGCCTGAAGGGAACAAGCCCGACATGGTCAGCCTACCTGCATCTGCATCACCCACCACGCTGAGGTCCATATGATAAGAGACCATGGAGTTTAAGGAATGCCTTCTGCTTTGATTTTATAAAGCTAAAAATCCAATCCAATCCAGCTTTATTTATAAAGCACTTTAAACAACCTGTACAGGACCAAAGTGCTGTACAGTAAATAAATTAAGAAAAATAGATAAAACAACACAGCAACATAAAAAAGAAGAACAAAATAAAACACATAATAAATAACAGATCTATATTAAAACAATATAAAAGAACTAAGAGTCAAAAAAAAAAAAAAAAGCTATAGCAAACATCTCATAAGGTGGCAAAGGCCAGGGTAGAGAGATGGGTTTTCAGAAATGATTTAAAAACAGACAGAGAAGAGACCCGTCTAATCTCTGAAGGCAAATCGTTCCACAGTTTGGGAGCTGTACAGCAAAATCACGGTCTCCTGGAAGTTTATGCTTGGTCCTGGGGACATTCAAGAGCAGCTGATTGGCTGACCTGAGAGAGCGGGTGGGTGTATAAGGCAGTAGCAGCTCTGAGAGATGGGATGGGGCAAGGCCATGGAGGGCTTTAAAAGCAAACAAAAGAATTTTAAAATGAGTCCTAAAAGAAATGGGCAGCCAGTGGAGTGAAGCCAAAATGGAGGAAATGTGCTCAAACTTCCTACTGCCAGTTAAAAGACACGTGGCAGCATTTTGCACCGTCTGATGGTGAACGATAGATGAAGCACTGACCCCTATATAAAGTGCATTACAGTAATCCAGCCAGTTGGTCACAAAGGCAAGGATTACGGTCTCAAAGTTTTGCTGAGAAGGAATTGGCTTTATTTTAACCAGCTGCCCCATGATGGGATATTTTGCTAGGAAGCACAGCATATAAACAAAGGAATAAATGAAAAACATGCAGGCGGAGCTTCACACCTGTCACCGCATCGTCCTGGTAGAGATTGGCCTTCAGAAGGTCATACACATCCTGTCGGGCAGTGCCCAGGGCAGCTAAGCCCAGGCCCAGGGCTCCACCGTGACGGACGATCTGTTGGCAGAGGGATGAAGTGATCACCAAAGCCTAGTTCGCATTCAGGAGAAGTTCAGCTTACTCATGGCGTGGACTCACATCATTGCTGGTGCTCTTAAGCTGGCTGAGGAGGTAGTCAATGATGTCCCCCCCATGGTTGGCATGAATGAGTCCCAGAGCATAGAGACCACCCCCTTCCTGGTAGGCCGAGCCAGGGGAGGTGTCTTTGGGGAGGTACGTGGCCATGAGCTGCAGCGCCTCCTTTTCATGTCCCTGTCCACAGACACACAGAGGTCATGAGCATTCAAAGTCGACCAATCAGCTGTGAGGTGCTCTTTTAAAGGGGTTGTCCTTGCCTTGTGAATGACGCCCAGGCTGGCAGTGGCAGTGAATTTGGCCCAGTTAGTAGCTCTCGCTAGCCACTCTAAATTCTCTCTGTTTAAAAGGGAGAGAAAGGAGCCATTTATAATAGTCCCAAAAGAAGAAAAGAGTCATTAACAATACTGAAAGAACACAGTCTCCTGACCTAGAGATACTGAAATGTTTCAGCAACAAACCTCAAAGCTACAGAAACAGCAGTGTTGCCATCGTACCTGAGAAACTGGTCGCTGGTGGTGCCGCTGTGCATGAAGGAGTTTGCGATGACTGTCGCTGTGTGACATACCGAATTCCGCACGGCATCCTATAGTGGTGCAAGACAGTCAGCACTCAGGACAGCGACTTGCCGCCTACATCGATACAGAGCAATCTGAATATTCACAGGCACCCGTCTCCCACCTTTGTGTTCTTGAGAATCATGAGATCCGTATTGTTGTTTCGGATGAGAAACTGCAGATGCAGCTCTATGGCCATTTCCCCGCTGAGGATTTTGATCATCTTGGAATTCTGGTCTTTAGGTTCATCCTTCTGCAGCATGGCAAGAAGGAATAAGGGCTGTGGTTACAATGGGGAACGATGCAGGCAAACACTACAATCAAACATTACAGGCCATGACCGTAAATAAAGGACTTCGTCTCGATATCTAGATAAGGAACAAAATGAAATAACATGCAGTTTCATGACCATTTTTTGTTCAATAAAGCCAGAACTTACACCTTTGGAATTTATTTAAAACCAGGAGTTCAAATACATCAAAAACTCCTGCACTTACTGAATCAGACGCCTTCCCAGCAGGAGAGCTCCCCACCTTCTCTTCAGTTTCCATAGTATCACTAAGTAAGAAAAAAAATACAAACATTCATATTTCTAAACCAAATCTTGCCTTCGAATTAAATAGTCTTCTTGCTTTGTTTCAAAGGTGTTGTTCAGCTCTTGTTCTGATACCACAATCACTTGTATCTGGTGATTCATTGAAAGCTCTACATAACTGCTTTTTTGTTTTGTTGGCTCCTTGACAGTTGAACGTTTGTAAAATGCTATTTTCCTCACCCTTAAGATGCTTTGTATGAAAGCATCTGTAACATAAGTAAATGTAATACAAAACACAAGCATGATAATAAGCAGTGTTCTCACAATCTAACAGGCCACTCTGCGTACATCCTCTGTGTAGATCTACACCACCACACACACCACTTTCTGTGTACTCACCCGTCCTTGTCATGGGTGACCACAGTGCCCGTGTTGGTGGAGCCCGGCACCGAGGGGATGGGGGTCCCCACAGTGCGCAGGTTCTGGATGACGGAGGACAGAAACTGCTGGCTGGCGCTCTCGTACAGGTCGAAGCATATCTGATAGGCCATTAGCAGGTTGTCCTCCTTAACCAGCTTCTCTAGGATGTCACTGACGGCTTGGGGGTCATCCAGGAATATCAGGCACTGCACAGCACAGGAAGAGAGGTCAGGCACAATACCACACAGCCATGTACATAGAAGATGGAAGATAGAACCACAAAACTGACATAAAGAAATCCAGGATGAACACGAGCTATTTATAACCTAACCCAACATCATCATTTCTACTGGCCTCCATAGGATCTCCATCCTCTCTTCTAAAGCTGTCAGAGTACAGCAGCAAAGCTTCATCCTGTATAGCCAAAACATCAGCACCCCCATTCCACCCCCCCCAGAGCTCCCAAGGCAGGTTACCTGACAGACATTGATGAAGTCCGGCTTCTCCAGGTTCATGTAAAGCTTGACCAGCACCCTGAGAACTTCGTTGCGGAACTGTTTGTTCTGCATAAGCGACATGCACACCTTCAGGCTGTAGGCCAGGAGGCCGCTGACGTCATTCTGTTCGAAAGGGGAAAACGGCACTATATCAGGTCATGGCGAAGCAAATGTTAAGGCCTACATGAAAAGATGTACAACTACCTCCCCAAGAATAAACATATAACAGAGCTGGGCACACAAGGAAAGCAATATCAATAAAAATCATTACTTATAACCCAGCTATCTGGTACAGATGAATAATATAATCATACCCAGATCTTAACAAAAGCGATACAGAATTATCACTAACTGCTCTCAACTTGCTACTGACTCCTGCCAGGCGTACAGATAGCATGCCTTCAAAGTGGCCTCTCTTCTGTCTGGGACTTCAATACACATGCACACATGAAATAATAATTTTATTATTTATACATTGTGTGTATATATAAATGCTGAATCTGATTTTTTTTTAAAAAGGGTTGGTCAAATATGAAATGTTTCCCCGCCCCAAAACGGATTCACCATCTGGTAAAAACCCAAAAAACATTTCATATAATCAATTGAATTGCAGGCAGCTAAAAACTATAAATCTGTTCAAAGTGCAAAACCTGCTTACAAATTCTGCCCTGCAAAGACAAACACAGATGACTATACTTGCTATTAAAACATAGCAGGGCCCTCAGCAACAGTCTGACAGTTCACCTCCACTGTGCCAATACGATTACAAGTTAAACATAATTTCAGAGGTAACCACTTGGCCATGCAGCTAAGAAGTAAATTCCTAATTATTGGAAATTCCTCAGGATATACTTACAGACTCCAGAATGGTCTTCTCAAAGATGTCCAAGCGGCGTGTCTCCAAGGCAATACCGATAGCTTGCTTGTACTTATGGTCTCCCAGACAACGGAGGAACATTTTGTTTACGATGCCCTCAAGCCGCGGGTCAATGTTCTTCTTCTCCTCACCATCCGGCAGCTCTGCGTTCTCCACGCGCAGCTTTGTGTAGTGGTCAATGCATTTGGCTGAAGGCATGTCACAGGGAAGCATATCATTCCCAAAGGAAAATCTAACTATTATATATTCAGAAAGAACTGACAATCCATTCTAGTGCTTAAGTTCAGGAAACTCATTTAAACATTTCAAGAATAAATTAAATCACATGCAAGATACATTTAATCTGCAGAAGACAAGTTCACTTTAACAATTATTTCTATCTTTGCACATCTATCATTCCTAACACTTGCACACTCACCAATAATTGTCTCCACATATTCTGAATCATCAGTGACATTGAACAGGTCCCCAGCGCCGAGAGCGTAGTTCAGGGACTCCTCAAAAGCCCCAAGATGGTAGAAAACTTTGGAAGCCACCAGAGCAGCAAACTCTCTGCTACGAAATGTCTCATCTTCATACAGGACTTCACTAGAGCCACGAGGAGAGAAAAGGAAAATATGATATTCAACAAAGGTACCAAGAGATTTCCAAAACAACATGAACACAACATTATATCCTGTTTTTCCAAACTCACACCAGCAAAGTGCTAATTAAGATGTCTTTGATACTCCTGATTCACAGTTCCATTTATGGGCCATAACATATTGTTTTTTCTTGACATTTTTGCACCTGATCAACTACTTGTACCTGTCAAAAAGTATTTATTAATATAGTAACCGACAGCTACAAACTTTCCCTACCCACAAGATCAAAAGGGTATGACTCAATTCACAGAAAATCTTTAAAAAAATTCTCGTTATACTACCACGATATCAAAATTTGCGTTTTATTAAATATTTACAAATGATTACTTACATTTTATCAACGGATTCCGATATCTCAGCCCAAAAGTCATTGACAATAGAGTTCAATTTGTGCAAGGCAAACTCCTAATGTAAGAGAAAAGCCAACGGTAAGTCATTATTCGTCTCAGGATACATTAACTACAACTATATAATTCAAGCCTTTACCTTCAGTTGGGGGTCGTCTTCGTCCAAGAGAGAAATTATTCCCGCTGCGAAAATAAACGCATAAAAGACAGAAGATGAGCACGGCAAAGCCGTTTTCGAGGTTGTTTGTGCGGGACGGACCGTAAACACAAACGCTAGGCCTCCTACAATGCAATACGGTCAGCTTCAGGGAACAGACAGAAACATCATGTTTTTCCTGTATCAGTAGAGTATTCCGATTATTCTGCTTATAATGACACTGTACGAAACTACCCTAAACAATTTCAGAGCAGCTGCCAAAAGTTATCCCCGGTGCAGACAGCACTTGACGGCTTGGCTCTTTGTGCCGGTAGCCAAGTCTCTTAGCGGTCGCATACTTGCTGGTTATTATTAAGTTAAAATTACGTTTATTTTGAAGATGGAATATGTTTTCTAAAAGACACCTCGACTGTTGTGTTCGTTCACTGTGAGATATACGTCGGGAATTGACGGCAATGCTAACCGGCTAGCTCTGACTCAGCTAAATCAACCAGCACTTCCTCGTCCGCCACTAACACAAGCCTGCTCGAAAAAATATATGTACATCTATTTATTGTTCAGCTACTTACCCGCTGAAGTTATCATGTTTGACTCTTGTGCCACCTTTGTACTGAGACAAAGGAAACGTCTTCTCTACTGGTAAGAGAACGCTCAGAAAGCTTAAATTATCACCCCGTGTCAGTAAGCGGCACTACCTCCACTGTTTTTTTTTCTTTCACAAGAAGCCCTAGGCCCATTGTTTGTGCATGGTGTCCAATGTGTTGCCTGACTGTTGAATTAAAACTTCCCAGTTTAAAAAAAACTGTAAAACATAAATGGTGCTATAATAACTACATATAAATAGAAGACCTAGAGCTAAACATATTTTTTGCCGTTGTGAATTAAACTATTATATGTTACTTAGAATTTTTAAACAGGAGATTTGTGAACCTCAACCGAACTCTGGCTCTTGTAGTTGGAGAAATAGAAACGACTATACATCAATCGGACTGGAAAGACCGTGTGTGTATTTAGAATAAGCGGCTGGTGGATGGGGGGCGGCATGGTGGTGCAGTGATTAGCACTGTTGCCTCACACCTCCGGGACCCGCCTGGGTCACATGTGTGCGGAGTTTGCATGTTCTACCCATGTCGTCGTGGGGTTTCCTCCGGGTACTCCGGTTTCCCCCCACAGTCTAAAAACATGCTGAGGCTAATTGGACTTGCTGAATTGCCCGTAGGTGTGCATGTGAGAGTGAATGGTGTGTGAGTGTG
>JAODJX010000035.1:9732705-9764686 GCA_026776945.1 Isichthys henryi | reverse complement strand
CCCCCCCCCCCCCCCCCCCCCCCCCCCCCCCCCCCCCCCCCGCCCCCCCCCCCCCCCCAACATTTGTGAGCACTATATGGCAGTCATGTAAAAGCATAAACTAAGATATAACTCAGAAGGATAGATATCCCTTTGTTAAGATATAACAAAGGATAGTTTTAACGGCACAAACCAGCACAAACGCAGTACACACGATTGCGATCGGTCTGGTGGAAATCAAACGCAAATGGGGGACAAACTTCACGCTGATGACGTCACCATGTAAAGAAACATTTATATCTCAGAAAATAAAACAGCACAAACAAAAATTTTAACAGCACAATCCGGCACAAACATGGCACATACAATTGAGACAAGTTTGGTTGAAATCTTGAACATATGGGGGGGCAACTTCGCGCAGGTTCTGTACCGTCATCATTCGAATTCAGCAGTGTTCTCCTGATGACATACTGTTATATACAACACTTTTATACAACAGTTGATCAAGTAGCATTTGTAAGGTAATAGTAATAAGCCACAGCAGATAATAATTTGCTTGATTATTTATTTAAACATATACGGGCCTCTACAAAAAAATAGTTCCCATTAGCCAACTGTTGCCAAGCAACACTAACATTTCAAGGCAACTCAGCTTGAGGCCAGTTTGGTTGAAATCTGAAACACATGGGGGGCCAACTTCACGCAGGTCACAACAGAATGTTCTAAAATAGATCGCTCACGGTAGGTGGGGCAGCCCACCATGGTAAAGGTGACAGATCAGATGCCCCAAGTTCAATTTTGAGATCGGCGCTAAATTACTCGATATTTTCTTTTAGAAGAAATAATGCTGGTGGGGCGTCCCAAATTCACCCATCACTGGAACACCTGTCGCTCATAGCTAGCCAGGTTGATTAAAATGAACGCCGCAAAATAACGAACATTAAATTTTCGAAAAATTGACAGCAATACTATAAAACAGTATGAGGACTGGACATGTTATAATGGGTGTTGTAACATGAAAGTGGAGTATTTCTAGAAAACTTACCTTTATTTGAACATTTGTCCTACAACACAGACAGTGTCAGTTTTATTGTTTTAATTTATTTTATTGTCGTTTTTCACGAAAAGAATTTGAAATGCTCTTGGAAACAATTTCCAACTGTTGAAAAATTTTATCTTATTCTAAACTTATTTAATGTAAAAGTTCCATGAAAATATGGTTGAAAATATGAAAGTGGGTAAACGTAGATTTTTGCTGTAGTTCTGGCTGTTTTGCTATCTGTAGCAATATTTTCGTCTGTCTGGGATGAAGCACTTTTAGTACATGAATAACTTATGTAGATTCTCCAATAATGTTTCTATTCATAATGTTGTTTCCTTGCATAAAGCGACCACTGGACAACGTGACAGTCCATATCTTTATTTATCTCATAATTTGTTTCCCAGAATGAGTTGAAGTTTTTTTCGCTGTAAGCGTAGGTCGTCACCATGGAAATAACCTTCTTTTATACAGGTTTGTGGCCCCTTACAAAAAATCCTTGTTGAATATGCATGCTCTTTAAAGATACTTATGGTTCCATTCTTAATACTGAATATTAATGCAGTGTATTAATGATAATAATGAATAATAATAACTTAACGTTGAGATAAAATTATGTGTATTATTAGACCTACTTTTTTTTACTTGTTAATACGTAATAACATTGAAATAGTTTATCTCTACTTTGTGGTGGTAAGATACTGAATTAAATATATTTTTTTATCAGCTTAAGCAAGAAATATACAGATTTCCTGATTTTAAATGAAGCCTCTGTGGTCTCTGCTCACCTGCAAAGCAATGGCTTGCTGGAAAAAAATAAATGAGCAACCAAATGTAAATGGAAATACCTGAATAGCAGTTCAGCGTATCCTTTGTAGTTATTGCTAGTTAGCAATATGCTTCCTCTGTTGTTGATGGGGCTGATATCTGAGCCTCACCTGAAGTTGTAATGACGTGCTTTGTCATGCAAATTAGCTTTCTCGAAAGATAAGGTGCAGTGTGTCCTTGCTGAAGGGCTGAGAGGGACAAAGCCATTGACAAGAATGAAGCAGAAACTGCTGGAATTGTGGAGAAAAAGGTGTGTAGGTACTTTCATCGTCTGTTGCGGGCAGCTGTTCTACTGCCTTCTATTCTGTGTGAATGTGAGGATGTACATGGATTACTAAGAAAAACCAACTGATCGATCAATGAAATTTTTTCAGTGTCATTGTTTTAGTTTGCTAAATTTTTGTAAAACTCTTTTTTTACAATGTCATTTTGTCCATGTCCTTATGCCTGGACTCCTGTCATGCCGTTAAAAAAATCACGATTTAAAATGTTTCTGGTTTTAGATTCATCTATGACCTATTCATACAGGTCCAGCACAAAGGTCCTGGGTGAGAAGATGCAGGGGAAATGGCTGATGGTCCATTTTGGCTGAGGTAGGGAGAAAGTGAAAGTTGGCGTGAATCTGGATAATCTGTAAGTACTTGATCTGCTCTGCATTGTGATATTGGAACATTTATCATTTGTTTTGTTCCTGTATGTGGAAGGAAGGGTTTAATGGTTGATTTGCCCTTTGAATGTACATGATCATATAAAAAAAATTAATATCGCCCCATCGCTGTCACGTTTGGCGGTGATACGGGTGATAGCACAGGTAGGCGAGCGAGCAGGAACAAGCAGGCAGGCAGAATATGGGGCAAACAGGGGATTTATTAGGGGAAAGAGCAAGGCAGGACGGAACACTGGTACTCACGCTTACAAACATCAATGACAGACACTGAACTGAGGCAAGACGGGGACTGAAATAGACAGGACAGATCAAAATAACAAGACACAGCTGGGTACGATCGGGGAAGCACATGTGAATAATCAGGGGGGCGTGGCACACATGAGGATCGTACGAGCTGGGCGTGACAGAACCCCCCCCCAAAGGCGTGCTCTCCGGGCGCGCCTCAGGGGAGGTGAAGGACGAGACGAGGGAAACGGGACCTGGAACAGAAGGACAGAAGCATTAACGGAGCACTGGGAACAAGACGGACAGACAAAACTGGCACAGAGACAGGAAGTAGGACAGGACCTGACAAAGGATAGGGAAGGCGGAGAAACAGATCAGGAAAGGGGATACAGAGGGAACAGGCGGGACAAAAGGGCCGGGAGTGAACAGAGGAACAAAGGGACGAGGAAAGGAGACAGGAGGGACAAAGCCGGGAGGAGGAGCAAACAAAGGAGGGACAGGGGCAGGAGAGTAGGGAGAGAAGGAGGGGGAACAAAGGGGAGACCGAGGGAGCCCCAGCGGGCGATGGGGAGCAGCCGGAGGGGACCTCGGAGAGACTGAGGAGGCAGGGCGAGGGACAGGCGAAGGGGACGAGGAGGGAACACCAGGGAAGGGGACGAGGGAGCTGAAGGGGACTCTGGCGAGGGCAAGGAGAGGGGGGGAGCCGCAGCAGGTGGCGACGTCCTCCGACGCACAGAAGTGGGGGAAACTGGAGGCGACAGAGGAGTCGCATCATGGGAGACTGCAGGCGACCGACGAGGAGCCGGTGGAGGGACCAAGGCAGGGTGACGAGGCCCCGCGGGGGGACCCGCTGGTGCCATCCGAGCCCCAGTGCTGGCGTGGGTGGGCAAGCCTGGGGGCTGGGCGGGAGGGACCCCAGCCCTACGTCTGTGTCCTCTCCCCTTACGGGACACAGACATGAGGGTCCTAGGTCGGGGTCCAGCTCGCTGGGGCGAGGGAGAAGGAGTCATTAGGAGGGCCCCCGAGGGGTCCCATTCAAGCTCCTCCACCTCCGCGGAGAGAGCGCCTCGGGCGTGGGCGTGGGAGCCGCGGGCAGAGGGAGCAGCAGCTCGGGAGCCGCAGGCAGAGGGAGCGGCTGCTCGGGCGCCGCAGGCAGAGGGAGCGGCTACTCGGGCGCTGGAGCCGCAGGCAGGGGCGCAGGCGGCTGCTCAGGCTGCGCAGGCGGCAGGAGCGGAGGGAGCTCCTCAGGCCAGGCGGTTGCAGTGAGCAGCGGAGGCGGCTGCTCAGGCTGCGCAGCGGCCCAGTGTATTCTCTGGATGGGGGAAGCTGCCCGGGGAGGCAGCTTAGCAGCGCTGGGGATTTCCGTGGTAATTGGGATGCACTCCCGATCACCTCCAGGAAGAGAAGCGGGGACGAGGGTGCACGCCCCCAGGGCAATCGTCGGGGTGATCACCGGTCTCTTCTTCCTCCTCCTCCGGCGCATGGTGGTGGCGGGAGGCAGTGCTAAGTCCGTAAAGGTGGACGGCGGGAGGACAGTCCCTGGTTCGCTTGGCGCGACGTACCGCTCTGTCCGGAGCTCAGCCACTCGCTGGAAGTTCGCGCGCACTTCCTCCGCAAGCTGCGCGTCCTCTTCCAGGGAGAGCCGGTCCAGGATATCCCAGCTCCGGCTCACGAGGTTCCACGCTGGGGGATCCTCCCGGATGCCGGGCTGGGAAATCCAGAAGAGCACCTGGTCGACGTAGCTGAGGTAATCCTCCTCAGCTACGGAAGATGCCTTTTCCTTATAGTCTGTCATTCTGTCACGTTTGCCGGTGATACGGGTGATCGCACAGGTAGGCGAGCGAGCAGGAACAGGCAGGAAGGCAAAATACGGGGCAAACAGGGGATTTATGAGGGGAAAGAGCAAGGCATGACGGAACACTGGTACTCACGCTTACAAACATCACTGACAGACACTGAACTGAGGCAAGACGGGGACTGAAATAGACAGGACAGATCAAAATAGACACAGCTAGGTACGATCGGGGAAGCACACGTAGATAATCAGGGGGGCGTGGCACACACGAGGATCGTACGAGCTCGGCGTGACAATCGCCATGGGTCACATTGCTGTTTTTATTGCTGATATTTTGTATGCCATTTTACCGCACTGCCCCTGTTTGGATTTCCCCTTCATCACATTTCCTTAGTTTAGATGTGAAAATATACCTTGTCCCCAAAGCATGGATGTGGGGCTGTGTGTTAATAAAACCTGTTCCAAAAAATTCTTATTTGTCATTACCATCATGTGGCAGTGACATTTATTTTTACGAGAAATATCAATGAATTTTAGATACACCGATTGTGTCAATATTACCTAAAAAGCATAAGGATGTTTGAAATCTTGTCCTCTGGAGTCTAATCCTCTGATAAACTACAGTGACTAAATAGTTTCTTTTGCTCTTACATCAGGAAGTCATCAGTGCTGGTAGGTGGCTTGGTATCAGGACACAACAGGTGTTAATTGCTTCTGGTGTATGCTGGAACCTTTGGCTCAGGCCCCAACGATTAAAATTGATTAAAAAAAAAAGGCCCACGATGTGATCTACTTAGATTTCCAGAAGGCCTTTCATGTTGTCCCCCACAAACGGCTCTTGCTTAAGCTCAAAGCTGCAGGGATTTTAGGAACTGTAGCAGCTTGGATTGAAAACTGGTTAATAGACAGTAAGCAGCGAGTAGTTTTTAGAGGCACAATGTAACAGTGCGCCTGTGTTCGTAGTGGGGTACCGCAGGGTTCAGTTTTAGGACCACTATTGCTCCTAATTTACATTAATGATATTGACACCAATACATACAGTAAACTGGTTAAATTTACAGAGGATACCAAGGTGGGTGGTGTAGCAGAAACTGAACTAGCAGCACTTAGGCTACAACGGGATCTTAATTTAATTAGCGACTGGGCTGATACATGGCAGATGAAATTTAACGTAGATAAATGTAAGGTAATCCCTGCATGGGACAGAAATATAAAGTATAGATATTTTATGGGTTCCACTGAAATAAAGGTAGCTGATTATGAGAAAGACCTTGGTGTGTATTTTGATGCTTCCATGTCCCACTCTCGCCAGTGTGGGGAAGCAATAAAAAGGCGAATAGGATGTTGGAATACATCTCTATGTGTGTGGAGTTTAAGTCAAGGAAGGTGATGCTACAATTATACAATTCCTTGGTAAGACCCCACCTAGAATATTGTGTGCCGGTTTGGTCACCATACCTTCAGAAGGACATTGCTGCCATAGAAAGGGTGCAACGTAGAGCTACCAGAATGATACCTGGTCTTAGAGGAATGTCTTATGAGGAAAGGTTAGCTAAGATGTATCTGTTTAACCTCGAGCAAAGAAGACTAAGGGGGGACATGATCCAGGTATATAAGATTATAACAGGTCTGGATGCTGTTCAGCCCAGTGGCTATTTCAATATTAGTTTAAATACTAGAGCTCGTGGCCATAAGTGGAAATTAGCTGGAGAACATTTTAAAATGAATTTGAGGAAGCACTTCTTTACACTGTGTGTAGTTTGAGAATGGAATACTCTTCCTGCTAGTGTAGCGCAAGCTAAAACCCTGGGTTCCTTTAAATCAGAGCTAGATAACATTTTAACCACTCTGAGCTCTTAGTTATGCTCTCCCCAAACGAGCTTGATGGGCTGAGTGGCCTCTTCTTGTTTGTAAATTTCTTATGTTCAACTAGGATAACCTGGTGGTAAACCATGAACACGTCATGGGTGTTTTCAGATAATCACAGTTGTTAATGTTACTACTGTTGTAGTTGTATGTGGCCTTCAGGGTGGTGTGGCAGGTTTTGAAATGGATGCAGTCATAGTGATTAAGAGGGTAAATCAAAGGGCATGTTGGGGCATAATGGGGCATGTTTACATCTTATATGCAAATGCTTTAGCATCTTCAGTGCAGGACATGTATTTCTTTTGTCTTCTATATTTATATACTTCTATATTTCTTAAGGCTTTAGGGATCTTAAGAAAATTCAGTCCTGGAATTTTGAAATTCATATACATTTATTTTAGTGGTGTAGTATTTCTCCAAATCCATGGTCCAGTACAGACCTCAATTCTTCAGCCATGGTTCGGTTCAAACCGGGGTGAATAAGAAAACATGGGGATTTTTTTCCTGAGTTTTATTAATCACCAACAATTTGGAATTATAAAGCGGGTTATTATTCATCTTTAGCTAATGAAACTAGCCTAGCTTTTACCATAGGTGTGATCACTCGATTATGATTGGACCAAAATAGTCACATGACACATGCAGTTGAAAGACCATAAAATAGGTGCAAAGTATAATATTTGCAAAATATACAGCTTATTCTAAATAGAATCATTTTAAATAGAATAATAATATCATAATTTACATGTGTTGCATAGTTAACAGCTGCATACTGTCCCAGTGCATGTTACAAGTTACAGCCCAGTGAAGCCAACAGAAGCATATCATTTGCAAAAAGCAAAGAGATGATCCTGAAGTCACTGAACTGGACCCCCTCTGTCCCCTGACTATGCCTAGAAATTCTTTTCATGAAGGTTATGAACAGAATTGGTGACAAAGGGCAGCCATAGCGGAGTTCAAAATCCGCCAGGAACACATCTGACTTGCACATCTGTACTATTGATAATGTAAATGAAACTCTCACTCTAGTTATATAGGGACCATTACAATGCATCCCATACCCCATACTCCTGAAGAGCTGGTGTAGTGTTCTGTGACCAGGATGGAATCTACATTGTACCTCCAGGATTCGAGGTTCAACCAACAGATGGACCCCCCTCTTCAAGACCCCAACATAGACCTTCTCAGGGACGCTGGAGTTGGAAGTTCGAACGCATACTCCCTTCCCTCCTTTCTTAAAGATTGGGCCTGCAATCCAAGTCTGCCAATCCAAAGGTACTGTGCTCAATGTCCACACAATGTTGAAGAGGCATGTCAGCCAAGACCGCCTAACCACATCAAGAGCTTTTAGGAGCATAGGGTGAATCTCATCCACCCCTGGAGCCTTACCACCAAAGCGTTTTTTTGAATACTTCAGTGACCTCAGTCCTAGTGATGGGTAAGTCCTCCTCTAAATCTTCCAGGTTTGCTTCATCCAAGGAAGGTGTATCACTGGGTTTCAGGAGGTCCTCTTAATACCTTCCACTATGTGACTTTAACCCCATTTGAGGTGAACAGTTCTCCATCCTTGCTATGAACAGCATGGGTAAAACCCAGCTTCCTTCGCCTGAGTCACCTGATGGTTTGCCAGAATATTTTCAAGACCAACTGACAGTCATTTTCCATGGCCTGATCAAACTCCTCCCGCACCTGAGTTTGCTTCAGTAACTACCAAAGCCGCATTCCACATGGCCTGCTGATACCTGTCAATTAACTGCTACAGGAGTGCCACAAGAAAGCAAAACTTGAAAGGCCTCCTTCTTCAGCTTGACAGCTCCCTTTACCACTGGTGTCCACGACCAACTTTGGGGATTTGGGGATCGCTACAGAGACAGGCATCAAAACCCTTACGGCGACAGCTTTGCACAGCCGCCTCAGCAATGGAGGTTCAGGACATTCAGGCTGAATGTCTCCAGTGTCTCTCGAGATGCAAAAGAAGCTCTGCCAGAGGTGCAAGTTGGTGTTTTCCCAGACAGGGGCCTCTGCCAAAATGCTCCCATCACACCCTTACTATGTCTTTGGATCTACCAGGTCTATCCGGCATTTACCTCCGGCATCTGGTCTAACTCAACACGAGGTGGTGATCTGTTGACAGCTCAGGTTCTCTCTTTGCCTGAGTGCCTAAACCAAGTGATTGCAGATCCAATGATATGATTACAAAATCGATCATTGAACTGCCTCCCAGGGTTCTCTGGTGCCAAATGCAGTTATGAACACCCTTATGGTTGAATATGGTGTTTGTTATGACACACTATGGTTAGCACAGAAGTTCAATAACAGAGCACCACTTGGGTTCAGATCAAACATGGCTGCTCCTCCCATTCACACCCTTCCAGGTTTCACTGTCATTTCCCACATAGATGTTAAAGTCCCCCAGTTAAACAATGGAGTCCCCAGAGGAAGTACCTTCCAGCACCCCATCCAAGGTCTCTAAGGCTATGTTCACACTGCCATGCTGAAGTGACTCAAATCAGATTTTTTGCCTTAATGTGACACAGATCTGATATTTTCAGGGCTGTATGGACACGCAAATCTGATCTTTTCAAATCAGATTTGTGTCAGTTTCATATGTGGTACTAAGTTGGATACGTATCCGATTCGCGGCCATGCGACCTGAATGTGAACAGTCAGATCGGACTTCATGTGGCTTTTTGCTTATACGCATGCGCTGACATCATCAGCCTGCACCGACAGGCTCGTACCCACACATCTCTTGCCGCAGCAGTTCCAGCAATAACTGCGAAAACAGAAAAAACTAGCCGCCTGACTTTTTTTCTATTTTTCGACCTGCTCATGTACAAATGATTCACTGTTTGTCATCCTGCAGGGCAAAGTGCGATACATGCGTGAGCTACTAACGCCTCCATTTTTAATGCCATGAGGCATCCCACAGATATGACGTTTTTTGTTGTTGGTGACGTTTCGGAGGACGGATGCATTCACATTACAGTCAGACGCAGGTCACTTGTAATTATGAATGTGAACCGTCAAGATAGACAAATCCAGTCTGAGCAAAAAAACGGAATTGATCGATGTGGCTGGTAGTGTGAATGTAGCCTAAGAATGCTGGATACCGGTGTTTGGTGCAAATGCACAGACAACAGTCAGAACCCGTTCCCTGACTCAAAGTCAAAGGGAGGTCACCCTCTTATTCACCAGGGTAAACTCCAATGTACTGACACTGAGCCACGGGGCTATAAGTAAACCCACACTTGCCCGGCACTTCTCCCCAATCCGAGTGGGGTCACATGATCATTTCTGTTAATCTTCATAGGGGATCTATGTGAATAGCACTTTGTTTGGCCACTGACAGAGGACAAATTTGCCTTGGGAGATCCTACCAGAGGCAATTGCCCCTGACAACAAAGCTTCTACGATCACAGATTTGCACAAACCACAATAAGACAGTGATTCATGGAGTGTGGTCCAATAAATTAGTAATATCTAGTTAGATAATTTAGCTGTTTAGATGACCTATATTTATTATTTATAATAGTTACAGGTTTCTTAGTACAAGTAAAAATCAGTATAAGAACCCTAAGGATGGTTGTCACTGTTGTCTAGCAGATGGTTAATTTCCATATTGTTAAGTAAGTTTCATCAAGTAATTTTTATGATTCTTGTTGAAGAGTTATTGGTTTTATTGTTCAAGAAATTTACAGGCAGATTTGTTCATGTAACAGTTTGGTGATTAGTCCACACGTTAAGGGAAAAAAAACCCTAAATTAGGGATGTAACGGTACACTAAAATCACGGTCCAGTATGTACTTCGGTTTGGTACTTTTTTCGTACAGCAGGGGAAAAGAAACAAAGCATAAATTGCTTCTTTTTTTCTGTTATTAAACTGTGGTTTACTGAACAAAGTATGACTGACTGTCTTTCTTAAATAAAAAAAAAAATCTGTCAGTCTGCTGCAACCTATTAATAAAAAAGTCAAATTTACTTCAAAGTAAATTAAAAAAATGAAATAAATATCCATTGAGGTACACATTTAGAAAATTAACTGTACCTGACCTGTATTGTATTAACACTAGCAGCTTTCAGCTTCATATCGGAACTGTACAACACAAATATTGTCTCAAAAAATACAAGGTATAACAAAACATATATCTGTTATGGTGCAGCATTTAAAAAAAAACTTGTGCTGTACTTGTATTCACATTAACAGCTTTCAGCTTCACATTAGAATGTACACACACATGCATAGTGTTGCGGCTTCATCCAATCCTTTCCCGGATGTTAACACAAACATGCAAAGATTCCACATTTGCTGCATTTGTTCAGTATATATGCACACTGAACTGAAAGACCTATACCGAAAGTATAGCGTTACACTCCTACCCTAAATTGTGAAGAGTTATTGACAATGGATTGTTTTTAGACATTGAGGCTTAATGTTGGAATGGAGCACAGAATTCAGTTAAGTGCCAGATGCTTTATTGCGCTTTTATGCTATGTTGTGTTTGGGATAGTGGTCTTCTACAGACCATTTTACAGTACTTGCTTAATGTCTGACAAGGTCAAAGCCATATCTTTCAGCATGAACTTCTGATGTTAATATGTAGGTATGGGATAGAGCACAGAATTCAGAATTAAATTGCTGATGGTTTATTGTGCTATTATGGTATTTTTTATTTAGTTTTGTGATGTTCTACAGACCATGTTACAGTGACTTCTTAATGCCATGATATAGTCAGCATGGCATTATATGCCTTTGATATTATTATTTAGATTTTATATATAAAATTAGTAGCTCTTCGGGCCAAATAACTCTGCATAATTTTTTTTCAATGGATCTGTTGGACATTTGAGATAAAAGGCCTATCTTTAAGCAATGCCTTTTTATTGTTCATGCTTTCTGTACTGATGAATTTTGGAGCACTCAACATGTAGCCGACATATAGAATTGAAATTTGAGTGGAATAACAACCCCAAGCTCTCAGTATTCCAGCTAATAAATGGACTGCATATGCAATACTCCCATTTTGTGTTTATCCAATTGTAACTAAGCAAGCAAAATACATGCTCTTCTGTACTGAAAACAATCACCAAAAACAATATGGTATATTCAGTTCTGGGTTTACTGCACAAGGTGAATACTATTTAAGAGAATGCTGAAATAATGTATTCAAGAATAATGCATATATTCCCTAGTGGTGATTAAATGAATGGGGCAATATTTCATTTTCGGAAGTGGTTTGTTAATGCATATTTACAGGTTTACTTGTGGAACTCATGATTACGGTGAAGTGGCACAATATTATTAAATAATGCAGCTCTAGAGATCAGTACTGACACTCAGTGTTGGTTCATTAATTGAATTATTGTAATTTGATTAATATTGTTAGTAACATCGCAAAACATGCTACATTCACCATTATATAGTTTTGCTGCCTTTGTATTGTGCAGAACTTGGAAATGACTATAGTGATGTATGCTTCTCTGAGGGTTTAAATAAATCGTGGAAGAGACAGAAGGTTTGTCAGATTTTTTTTTTGGAGAATTACGTTTTATGTACACTGAATGACATTTAATCACCTATTGGTCCCCTCACACTGGAACAGAAAATACCAAACTGGCACTGTTATGCTAAAAGTCCTAATTACTGACCCTCTCATTTGCATAATTACAATGATTTCCACCAGCCAGGCTAGTATGGAGATTGTAAATTGTGATGGACCTGAGAAAGCCAGAAAAAAAAATCTGGTTTAATGATGAATCTGTCGTTCAAGAGTTAGGCAGGCTGGCTTGAGTTTCAATAGGATTTCAAAAAGCCAACTATGTGCAGAAATGAGAATCTCTCCCCCCCCTAAATCATATGGAATTACAGTCCTGGGTGCATGTGCCTACACACAAAAAAAGCCCAGAGGAAGCAGCTATTTCTGTTGGTTTTATTAAACCAACCAAGCAATTTAATTCTTTTGTTCCGGAGAGTTCTACTTCATTGATTAACAAAAGCAGGGATATAATTTTTTCAGCCTTTTTGAAAAGCCTGAAATGTCAAGCCTTTTAAAGCAGATTATTCTGCCTCTGTGCAGTGAATACAGCCAAAGTAACCTTTTGTCTACAATTAAATATTCCAGCATAAATATAAAAGAAAATCAGAGATGGGGAAGATTGACTCACTAGAGATTGGAGAGGTAGATTCACACAGAGATAGTGCAAACAGCTTCCTTCTAATTAAATATGCCAGAGAGTCTCAAAGCATTCGCTTTCAGCCGCAGAGAGAGGAAGCCGCCTTAGAATGTAAGGAAGAAATATATCACATCATCTGTCTGTCCACATTCTTCCTTTGGGCATCTAAAGGTATTTCGGGTTTTTTTTGAGGGTTTGATATTTGTTTATTAAAATATGAAAGGTGATATCTTCAGGGAAATGGCATAACATATGCATGCAGTAAAAGTTCTGAAATTGTTTATGATCTAGAAGCAGATAATTCACGAAACAACACTGAAGGTTTCATGGGACAGTCGTTCTGTTTTTTAGGTCTATAGCTTGACTTTTATTGTGTTTGGTCCAGTCTATTCTCGCCCATTGTTTAACAGATTATTCTTACCTTAAAAGGCAGATCTGTTGAGAGTTGTGAAGACATGCATACATGCAGATTGCTAATTAATTTAGACAGGATATAATTTGGTAGTATTTTAAATGTGCACGTCAAAGATTTTTGTTGGACTGTCGGAAAAATAGTGCTTATTTAAGGATCACGAGTTACATGGCTGTTTTAATGAATGACATTTTTGATTTTTGTAAACATTTTATATTATTTATATTGTGAAAGGCGCCTTTCAGTGATATTGATGTTTGTACTGTTTTGTATGTTATTATATTGTATTTTGTTGTATGACCCAGATTGTTAAAATGAAGAGCAACATTTTAGATAGCAAAATAATTGGTTAAGTAACTGGTTTATTTAGTTTTGATGGAATTGAAAAATGCTTATTCTTTATTTGGTCATAGTCACCTGAATTTAGGAGATTTTTTTTGGAGATGTTAATTACACAAATTATTATGACTTTTGTGAAGCAATCGAGCATCTGCCAGTTGTTTTTAATGCATAAAATGTCATTTATGTCTTTTTTAAATACTCACTGTTTAGAAGGAATGTTCCCTGGATATTGATTTAGTTAAACAGCTAGAAGTCTGGCACAGTTAGCCACCTCTCAGAACTTGTTCTGTGGCTCTATAGGAGTAACTTTCATATTTGTTATTCGAATATTTAAGTGTTTGTGTGTGAGTACAATGTGCTCTTCTGTCAGTTTTATACATTTTCCTTGTTATATGTTTAACTTGAATTATTTGAATGATGTCATATTTAGGACATTCAGGTCATTCAGGCTTAGAGATGGTTCGAAGTTCAGTTATTAACTGACTACTTTCTGCCACATCACTGAAAATTAATCACCGTTTCAGCCAATAAAATTTCATTTCAATAACGTTTATAATATTCATTAAGGACTTGCATTAGCATGTAACTGTTCAGTTTAACCCCCAGTGATGACGATGTTTTCGACTTTTTCCTGTATGTACTAACAAGTCTGAGATTTAACCTTGGGACGCTGTCTGAGAATGTAGACTGAACATCGTTTATGTGTATACATCAGTCACCGCTGCCTTTTTGAGGTCCTTATGTTTCAATGAGATGTAAGGACATCGCTGACGGTTTGATAGCCCATAATGAGAGAAGGGCTGTGGTACGTATCTTTGGGCGTGTTCTTGGTGGAGGAATACGGCCAGGTGACACCAGACGGTGCCTGCAGAGCCTGATTTAGCCTTTGCGAGGAGAGAACCCTCGGCGCCGCCTCCTTTACGTCACGGACCGCTAATATTAGCCGAAGTGCACCGAGTGTCTGCCTCGGGGTCGGTAAGTGTTTGCAGGTCAGGTGTAATTACTCAGGCGCTGCGTTCTCTTACCGCTGTCCCGTTAAACTATGTGGTGATCGCACTGTAAGTACGTAGCACCAACTGTAGCTATGTTTACAGCTGCATCATGCTCAACACTAATAACTAATAAAATCTTGTATTTTGATTACTTTGGGGTAAGGTTAGGGCTGGGTATGGGTTAAGGTTGTCATACCTGTTATTAGATTTATGGCCATAGAAATAATGATATGAAAATACAAACTTGTCTGAAAATGCTCTTTATATATATATACACACACACACACACACACACACATCTACATATATAAATCTATACTGAGAGCATTTTTTATTTGAAAGATTTGAAGATTTATAATGCTTAAATTGTGTATTTTTGATATATCATTTTTATTGTACTGAATTTAATAAGTGAACCTAGAAATAAATGTGTAACTAGAAATGTGCTAAAATCTCTGAATGTGTTTTAATAGCTGTGTAATTTTTAACTGTACGAATTAAATGCTTACCATTAGATTAGTTTACATTCAGTTTACATTTTTTACTCATATTCTTTGAGAAACTTTGGGAAGTAGTTGCATGGATTAACTAGTGGAAAAGGTATAATTGTGTTTATTTCTCATTTAAACAAAAAACGAAGAATCCTTGGCAAATACATCATGAAACTTCATAGAAAGGAGACATTTCATAGGCTGTTTGTGATCAGTGGCATTTCATTCATCTTGACTTGTGATTCTGCCTTTTTAATGGTGCCTCTTGTGGGAAATGTTTAGAGGCTCCGAAAGCAGACAGATATATTTTGTTCCTAAGGTCTTAATTTAAAGGTGTTTCTTTCTGGGGGCCAAAATCTAGTCAAGTTACCATAAACTTTTGAACAATGCTGGATGCACTGAGGTAGTGTGTTTCTGTGGTGATGTTGGTTCTGAAAGGCCTGCTGGCTCATCCCGGTAGTGGGCTTTTTGGACACCAGTACCAGGTCAGCAGCAGGACAGAGGCAGCTGAGCTCCATCGTTTTGCAAGCCTCCCTAAATCTTTCATTATGCTGAATTTTATTTTCCTGAAATGAGGCTGCAAGGTTTGCAAATGGGAAACAAGAATTATTTAATCAAATTGTACCTTCACATCCAGATTTGACTTTGGCTGCATAATGCAAAGCAGTAATCCCTTTATCAAGTGACCAGATGAAGTGCTTTCATTGGAAGTGGGACAGGCACATATTCGTGTCCTTTCTGTATCTGGTTTATTTGGAAATTGGTTAGTCTTCTTTATTGTTAAGGTTGATAATTACAGCCGGCATTAAACAGAAATATGACCGATTAATGCTGCAAGAAAATGTTCAGCAGGAACCCTTCAATCAGCATTACTATTTCTGAGTAGTTCATGCACACGCTCATTGCAGCCCTTATCGTTTCTGAGACACATTCCTAGCTGACATTTTAATTGCCGTCCCTTTAAATTTTAGTTTATATCTCTGAACTGTCAGTTGCTGTTATTAGTTTTTTACTTTGCAAGTGCTTGAAAATACTTATTTGCTTTTTTTTTCATATTTTTGTAACTTTCATATTATCATTACATTAAATAGTTTGACTGTATTTTTGGACAAGTTGTATTAATTGAAAGTGGATTGATAATTATGAATTTGATTTGAAATAGTTTAATGTTTCATTATATATACAAAAACCACCGAGAATAATGCTGATTGGACTTTTCTGTTATAAAAATTAGGTTCTAGCTCACGGTTTTTGGGAATCTCAAGCCCTGTTTTTGTGGGAGCGGTTCTGCCTTCTCTCTTCAGTCATGGTTACTTTGTGCTGATTTCCAGCTCAGCTCTTGGAAAGGAATGTTTATTATCTTGGCTAAATTAAACATTAAATGAAATAGTTATTGCTGAGAATTGTAAGTTTCCTTTTACTGAAGAAGAATGGTCCCAAAAATACAATAGCATAAAACATAACCTTGATAGCAGGTGTGTGTTTCTTAGACATGCTTTTTAGTGGCTCAGAAAGCAGACAGATATATTTCTGAGTCTGACAGATACCATCTAAGAACTCCACAATTAATAAATTGTAACAGGTACTTTTGGAATATGCAAATACAGACGCTCCTCTACTCACAAACTTTCAACTTACGAACTTTCAGACATACGACCAAAGAGGACTGTAAGTCCAAATTGTGTTCTTGGGCTCCTGTTTCCTGTCCGTAACATCAGTTTTTTTTTTCCTGCGTGTCAATTCCACCTAGTATGACTTCTGGCCGCTACTCCCGCCGCACAGCAGTATAACGTGCATACTCCCAGCATCCTAATTCTTTGTACTTGCATATACCCATAAAATGGTGTTGAATAACGACTTACGAACATTTCAAGTTATGTACGGCCGTTCGGAACATATCTCATTCATAAGTAGAGGAGCGTCTGTATAGACATAAGTCAGTGTTGCCGCTGCTGAAATTTTTGAGTTAGATGAGCATTTAATAGTAAAATGGAAACATATTAGCATGTCTTAGCATGCAAAGCAGTTGAACAGTTGGAATAATTGTCAAAGTTGCAGGTCTTGAATAGTTTGCAAGAGGTATCTGCTAATCTAATAGAATGAAAAGCTTCCTTGTAGAGAGGTACTATAGGGTTGACCTGAATGACTTAAAGTGACAGCAATTACAGGGATTGCATGATAAACCTGCAGTGTAATGTGAGAGCTCATATCGCTAATGCTGTTGAAAAGGGTTGTTGACATACCTGTGGTACCAGGCTTAGGGGATTTGTATCCACCGGGATGCTGACAGTCAGTACCTTGAAGAAATGTAGGCTTCAGAAGTCAGTATGACCATGCATTCTGGATCGTGCCCTTATATCATGTCCCTCGTGGGTGGCTGGTCTTCTTTGTTGGGCAGAGATAGCTGCCCCCTTGAAGTTTAAGAAATGTTTGTGAAATGCTCGCAATGGCAAATGTGGGAGATTTGAAGGCTTTCCGATACCTCCCAGTGTTTGTATGCTGATTGGACAGTTTAAAGCGCTTTTTAATTACAGGCATTAAATTCAATTAGTCACATCTGCTCTCATCATCATTTGCTGCATCGAAGATCTGCAAATGACAGGTTCCATGTCTCACAGGTGCATGGCAGGATTTAGCTACAGGGGACCTTCTTACTTAAGTTGCCCCAAGACAACTTGCCATTTAGCCATCCTTGTAGCAAACCCAAACCTTCTGATGGATAGTTTTTAAGTTGAGTTAGTATATCGCTGTACAGTATGGGTTCCTAGTCAACCTGATAAATGATCGCAAAAAAAAAAACACAAAATCAACTGCTTCTTATTTTTTTTATATTTTGCCTGCAGTAAAGATGGTGGTTAAGGTTGCAGCTCACGCAAAAGACACAAAAGAAGCCCATCAAGCAAGTGTTGTGTGCTTATGAAGTAATGCTCATTGGCTCCCAGTCAACAGAAAAGCTACCTGAGCACTGCGGGTGCGTTTCGAGGGCCTTGTGCTGATGCCGCATACAGAGAGCCTGCCGCTAAGCCGTCTTTTCAAAGCGGAATCTGGCAGCGCCACAGCAGGGCTGTCGGTCTGTGCTTGTGCTTCCACAACATTATCTGTTGC
The DNA here is from genome assembly GCA_026776945.1 of Isichthys henryi. Taxonomy (NCBI): domain Eukaryota; kingdom Metazoa; phylum Chordata; class Actinopteri; order Osteoglossiformes; family Mormyridae; genus Isichthys; species Isichthys henryi. Next base: position 9,746,771 of record JAODJX010000035.1, on the reverse strand, counting down.
TCTTTACTTTATGTCTGCTTCCCAGCTGTAATTATCTACGGCTCAAAACAAGCAGAGGCCGAAATGCCCGTTGAGCCATTGAGACGGAATTATAGTCTGCATCTCTCAACCTTCTCTGCTGATGGAAAGTGGTTTTTTTTTGCGTGTGTCGCCGACTGTATGTTTAGTTACTCCCGACTGTTTTGTTTAGGGGCGGGGGGGGGGCGTGGGGGGGTGTCTGTAAAGGCCAGTCATGTGTGAATTTCTTTGTTACGTCTCCTCTTGTCTCGAGCATGGAAAAATCGATCAGGCCTGAAGCTGAAGCCTAATACATAGTCCCCACAGCCTATTGTCTAGGTGAAAAGCACGCACTGAAATCCATGGGCAGGTTGCTATTAATATGACAGCCCCATATCCAGCTGTAATTTATAATGAAATACCTAATCTCCATTATTTTGATCCAGGCAGGCGATTCTATAAAAGAGAGAGAGGAAGGGGGGGGTGGCTTTTGAGTTCCTTGTGGCAGTTGTATGAGAAATGGCAAACCAATAATTTTTGTCAAGTTTTTTTTTTTTTTAGCCAGCTGAAATGCTTGTGGATTGCCACAGTTTAAAAGGCACAGATAAAGCTCATTCAGGGGACTGAATGAGTGTGCCATCTGTTTTTTATTTTCTCTCTTTTTTCCCTTTTCCTTTTTCAATCCTTGTAATCAAATTTGAGCAAAATCAAATGGGGGGTTTTCAATGAAAGTACCTTTTGTTGATCTAAAACGAGCAAGTAATTTACAAAATGCCCTTCCTTTGTGTGGGAGGCTAAAGGAAAAAAGAAATCAGTAGCTTTTAAAGCTAGGCCTTGCTGCGACTGTGAGGATAATGAAAGCCGTCTGTGTTGTGGGGTAGAAAGCATTTCAAAGGCAGGCCTGACTCAGGGTTACAATACTGAAAACCCAGTGTGTTTGTTTTGTGAGGAGGACTGAACTTCAGATCCTCACAGTAAGCTCTGACTGGAGGACCATGAAGACGTCTCTGCTACCTCTGGAGCACGCCAGTCCTGTCTGCTTGTACTCTTGAGGAAGCCTTTGATTCTTCAAGGGAAAAAAAAGAAAATATCGGAAGAGACAAAGTGAGAAATTCATCTGGACCTGGGAGCTGTTCTCTTGTTTGGCGGATGCAGGAAGAGCTTCACTGTTCACCAGCTTCCACCTCCTCCTAGGCGTGCTGGAATATCTCCTGGAAAGTGACCTCCTTGTCGTTCCTCCTTCAGGTTTGGATCACTTTGGTCTCCTCGGCGTTTCCTAATGAGCCCTTTGTTGCGGATTCTGCGTCGCTGTCGGTCGCAGGTCACAATGAATCGAACGTCCGAGAATGTTCAAGCCCAGCAGCACTCTGTGGCGAACCCGCTAGGAATTTGATTTGTCCAGGGAGCAGAGCGTCACCCCTGTCACTGTCCCTCGGACTGTGCTTGCAAGTCAGTCCCCAGTGCAAATGAATATTTCAACCGCAAGTTAGAAATTACTCATTGGTGATGATTTTTAAATTTTTTCCCTACCCTCAGGGGCTGTTGTGTGTTATGACCTGACTTCAGTGCCATGGTAGTGAGGCTGATGAGTACTTTGAGATGCAGAAGATGTTCTATAGTATTTGCATTTCTTTGCAATAATATTTTTATGTTTTTATTCTGAGGCTTGCTGCAGGTTATTCCAGATGCATTGCTGTTCACCTTTAGTTCATTTCTCCTGTTTCGTTGCAGGGGTCAGTGCTGGTGAATTATTTACAGTTTTTAAAGGTAATGGGTGGCTATGAGTAAAGGGTCATTAATGGATGCTTTAGAATTTTTGGTTATGGTGATTTGCATGCATTTGCATTCACTCCTGTACCTTGCTGTGTGTATTGGAGGTCAAATGTGAGTGTTGATGCATGTGAATATGCTGGTGGTGCAGCAGACATGGCTCCTGCTTGCCCATGTAGCTTGATGGGTGCCCCCCCCACCGCAGGGCTGCCACCAGGTTTCCTGTCATGCAGTCACTGCCATTCGGTGGTTGTAATATGGTTAGTGTTGTTTGCGTTGCCAGCAACTGACTTTGCATTGCTGTTTTTTTCTGAAATTATGCCTCTTCAAATTTAATTTGTGTTTAGATGTTTTATTATTTTATAACCACCCAATGCAAATCTATCTATCTATCTATCTATCTATCTATCTATCTATCTATCTATCTATCTATCTATCTATCTATCTATCTATCTAGTCGCGGTTTTGCTCTCTGCTGCCACCTGATGCTAGCAGTGGAGTCTTGCACCCTGTTAAGTTCATGATCATCATTTCGTGGCCCTTCAGCTCTTTTATCAGCACCATCTGTTTGACTTTGTCAAAAATCATCCTTTTCTACTTCTGTATTCACACTAAAGTGAAGTTAAGTACCTCGACTGACAGTTCTGGGAGCCCCCCCCAGGAACATTTAAATTTTTTTTTTTAAAAAACCCTGAAAAATATTTCTAGAGGTGATAACCAATGGAGTATTTTTTGCTAAAATCAAAAAAGGCTAAAATAACTTGCATAAATTGTATGTGCTGGTTACTGTAGTGAATATGCATGGCTGGTTGAAGCGGCAGCTGGAGGCAGGTGTAGCTGCTGGTGTAGAGCTCTACATCCTCTGCACTCCTGATGCTTATAGCTGCAGCAGCAGGCAGCCATGTGTGGTTTATAATGGGAACTGAGTGAGTTGAGAATGACTGGCTGGAATGACTCCAGCTTCCCTTAATCGCGCCCAATCGGGCGTCGCGGCATCGCTGTACAACTAGACACTTGTTGCCAAACAGCATCAATATTCTAACCTCTCCATTTTATCTGTGATTCTGCGTAACCCTTTGCCTGTTAAGCCAGTGGTAGTGAAGTGCAACTTCTCTTCTCAGTGTGTTGCCGAAATGTAACGGAGTTCTAGGGGGGGCTGCTTCGGTCTGCCCAGATGCTCTCATGAGAAACAATGTGATCAGTGGTAAAAAAACAAAAAATAATAATAATAAAATAACGCTTATGCATGAGCACTGAGGAACAATGCTGGAGATCTGGGGAATATGCTGTAATTAGGCTGTGCTGGAAATTGGCCTACAGGGGGGCTTCACCGTGCTGGCAAGGGGTGGGTCCCGTGGTGGGGGGCTGGGATGACGCTGACCGGCAATTATAGCTGGCGGATCCAGGCCTGTCAGCCGGTGATGAGCATGTCTTCCGCTCTGCTGCTCGAGGGCCTGTCATTATCTGCAGGCCTGTGCTTAGCCACCTGACCCTGGTGGCGGGGGCTGACTCTCTGCCTGGGCCATTGTGCTCCCCCCAGCGTGCCTAGCCACTAATGCCCCAGCCCGTTGTGAGTGCTTGTGAAATGGCTGCTGTTGTTATTTAGCCTGACTTTGAGTATTTTCCATGCTTGTCTTTTTATCAACAACTGTATATGACTCAGCAAAATGGCAGCATGTGCCCTCAAATCATGCGGAACAATGGGTGTCATGTGACTCCAGTGGAGTCCTGACCTGAGGAAGCTGTCAGTGGTGCTGTGCTGTTCCGATACTGCTAGGCCTTCTTACAGCTCACAGCTTTGTTGTGAAAACATACAGGCAGGAAATTAAAGTTGTTTATTAGCAAACCCCAGCAGAGCAGGTCTAACCTTATGTAAGCAAGCAAACCCCTCTCACCTTCTAAAGCTGCAATTAATATGGCCGGAGACACTTCGAAGTGAGGCTTGTGTGAACCTTAGCATGTAAATCCCAGGGTCCCGACCCCCTTCCACAGGGTGGCGTTAAAGCCTGGATCCGGTTTTGACTTACGGTATGGGCTCCCTGATAGCCAATCAAATTACCGCGGCATGCTGCTGCTTTTACTGAAGGTGTATAAGATGCACATGATAGATATACAGTAAATAATGTTCAACAGGTAAAATACATTAAATACATATATGATTTGGCATTTTTTGCTGGATTATTTAATTTATTATCAGTGTGACAGTTGTATTTTCAGCATGAAGGCGAATGGCAGCCTATTGTGACCTCCTTCTAAATCTACCTTAATAGCCTGTGCGGCATTTTAGAAAATGACACGAAGTGGAAACATAGTATCATATCATCTTTGTCATGTGGAGTGTCAGGTTTGTAGTATGTTATAACTGACTGCTTTTTGAACATTCTTTATTACCGCAATGACATGAATATAAGGCGACTCCAAGTATAAGTCGAGTTTTTAGCAACTGTCTTTAGAAAAAAGCTTTTGGGATACCAAATCTTACCGTTATAAGGAAAAATAATGTTACTGGACAGGAACATGTAATGAGTTAACCAGCAAGCAAAGCTTAAAAAGTAACCACAGGCAATCAGATTACTATAGGTGTATTAAACAATTAACATGCCAAAAAACAAATGTATTATTAGGAGTGGGGGGTAGATTGTGAATATCACAAACTATCTTTTTTATAATATTTTCATTATAAAATTCCTTTATAATATTTATATATTTTATTTAACAGCCACTACCAGTTTACTACTAGCAGCAACACTGCCAGGCAAGCCAACAATTTACACGACAATCAGGGATACACACGCATTGCCAGGGCTGCCAGCTGTCTGTGCATCTGGTGTGATACGCTTTCAAACTCAAACGCAAGAAATCTTCCATTTGTATTACAGCAAGGCAAAACACTCATTACAACCTTTAATTGTCTAGACCCCGAATAAAAGATGACACCACTTTTTCAGATGTATTTTGAGGGAAAATCTTATATTTTGGGCTAACACAGTATATTAGACAGTATCCTGGATGACTGTAATGATTAAAATGTAGGTCGTCAGTTATCTGTTATATTCCCCCATGGGTCCTTGATAAAGTCACTTAGTATATTTGGCTAATAGTATATAATAGTCTTGTATAGCCCAATACAATGTGACACTTATTTGTTAGAACTGTTGATTGATTTTAAAGTAAATGACTGTGATGCTTTTGCTATGGAATTCATTTGAAGAATTTAGCCATTTGAGAAATTAATAATATTCTCATAGTAATCATATTACCTATTGCTCAATAGCATCCTTAAATAATATAGAACTATCTAGTTGAATGAGTTGTTTAAATAGCTTTATTTTGCCATTTATTGCTTGTTCTTGAAGAATTATTGCTATGTAATAAATCGATACAGATCATGGATAATAACACTTAAGTGCCATTATTAGGAGTAGTTAGTTAATATATGGTTCACAGCAACCACTAAAATTCATTACCTAATATTTATAATATATTCATAAAAGATCCAGTTTTTTCTTAAAACCCTCAGAATGTCCTGCACAATCTGTGCATTTTTTTCATAATTTAAGACTGCAAAGTATTAGTGGGGACGGTTTGAATGGGGATGTAAGTGTGATGGGTTCTGAAATGAGCCAATTCCAGTGGCCCTTCCAGACAGGCACCGACATGCTTCCTGCTCCTGCGACTGCAAGTCGGACTCATCGCCACCCCGTTTGCCGTATCGTGTGTCATTCTTTTATTTACGTCTCACCCTAGGCTGATTTGAAGGAGTTCCTGAATATGTTCCGCCGGCAAACGTGAAGCATTTCCGTGTCATGCCAAATTTGCCTATAAATGTCACTTTTCATCCTGCATGCCATTTAGAGGTTAGAAAAAATGTGATTGGCAATTGCCGGAGCTCGTGTGATCTCTGCATGCTGTTATTGACTAACATCAGACTGAAAGCTATCATTTTGACAGGGAGCAGAATGGATTGAGAGGGTCTGCGCAGGGGACAGACTGAAATGGAAAGGCATTACTCACAGATAATTGGGTGCTTTTGCTTGTCTTGTAACGTTTAGGATTTTTTTTTTTTTTTGCCATACGAGGTTATGCTGCCGTGCCATTAAGAGCTACCATACTGAGAAAGGAAAGAGAAGAAAATTTGTCAGAAATGTCTGATATCTGATAAACAGTCGAAGTCAATTTATCACGGTGCTCTTTGAATAATAGGCCTGATTATGAGGCCGCTAACAGCAGACTCCATAATTGTCTGTCATAAATCTCAGTCGTGGATGACAGCAGCACAATGAGAGAAACCATCTGTTTGAGGCCAAATGACTTCTGATAAATATCAGCTTTGCTGAAATGTACTTGGATGTGTCTCAATATTTTGGAGAGCCTTTCACATTGGTTCCTGAAATGTGAAGTTATTGTTAGTTTGTATTGATTTTGGCAGCCTTTTTAAAGAGGCAGGCAGCGAATCGAGGCCGGACTGAATAGCCCCTCGCAATCTCTATCTGATTTATTCCTCGCTCACAGATGCGAGAGCGAATGGGCAGGAAAATAATCGCGGGCTTTTGTTGCCACTAAAAGCGGCCTGAAGGATTCAATATGCTGACAGGCTTCTTAATGAAGCACTCTCAGATGGGCTTCACCCACTTCATAAAACCCCGCAAAAAAAAAAAAACCCATGGCTGAGGGCGCAGTGTCCTCCCTCATTTTTTGTTTCTCCTCTCAGGTATCGTCAAGCTTTCTGTTCTTACATAGAGCCCAAAATGCACTTACTGACGGAAAAGCGCTGTCTTACACAGCATCTCCTTGATAAAAGCACTGAAAGCTAATTTTTTTTTTTACTCCACAGAGGATGCTTGCAGCAATGACTCCCCTCCTCGCGGGTGTGACAAACCAAGGTCCCTTGAAGCTGCACTGCATTGTGGGTCCCTTCCATTTAAATGATTCTGACTTGATTACTACAATTGTTTGGTTTTACCGTGTCCTTCACAAAGGAACGGAGCCGTTTATAATATACAAGGCCTTTGCACGTTACCAAGGGCTCAGTTGGCCTTCCTACAGTTTATAATTAAGCCGAACACATATTTTACCTCTGGAACGTATGTCCCATACTACCAGCTACGTAGGACATCCTTTATTTGTAGCCGCTTATGTACTGTTCGCGTGCTCTGTGAAAGCGCGGGACCCTTGGTGACCTCGCCGTCGGCTTTCAGCGCCTCAGAATGCCACATGAAGCCGGCCTGCGTCTGGCGGCTCCCACCAGCCTCCCAAGCCCCCGCCCCAGCTGCTCCATGGTGACAGCACTTTTTATTACAATTAGCGTTAGGTCTCTATCAGTGCGTGATTGTAATGAAAGACCTCTCTGATGGAGTCTGCGTCCCTCAACATTGATTGGGGGGGCAGAGGGTAAATGTTTTCTAAATCGTCCCTCAGTCAATCTTCAGATGAACCCATTGCTCTCTCTCCATCGAGCCACTGAGGACATGACGTGACATGCAGAGGGGGCACTGAACCATGGAGATTTTGTTTTGGGCCAGCCCCGTAGCAGTGGGGTCACGAGAGCAGAGGGACTTCCATCAAGTACTGTAGACCCTGTCTGTGCCCATATTCATACCTGCAGTGTGTTTCCTGCTGCCAGATACCCACAATTCCCTAAGTATAAATCGTTATACCTAAAAAAATAATAAGCTTTCCCCTGTAGTGTAGTTCCCAGTCATTTAAGATTTTATATAAACTTACAAATGCAACATTTTATTTAAAATGCTGTTTCTAAGCTCAGCATCAGTCTCTTTTCATATTATCTTCCGGGATAGGGTCAGCAGTTTGAAATTGTGCCTGATGTATGATCATTCTAATTATCAGTAATTAACGGGTGAGGCTAATTGGCAGCAGGCTGGATGGGAGTCCTGCATGTTTGTATGGATGCAGTGCCCCCTGCAGACAAATCAAGGAATGACAAGGCCAGACCTATTGTCATGCTTCCAGTTTGTATGGCCGTGCTTTTTTCCAGTCAGCACCATTAAAACTTCTCTAGGAAAGCTGTGCACTGCCCTCATCTTTGCCCTGCTAGCTTTACATGGGTCTGTTATCAGGGTGGTTGGTGATTATTGGTGAAGAATGCAGTGTTTGATTTATCACTGACACTGGCTGAATACCAACCACTCTGCTGAGATCATATAGTATATTAGGCAGCAAACTGATATACTATTATGACGAATGCATAGTAGGCTTTTTAGTTTAATTATGAGAGCGCGACCAGTATCTTAATATTAGAAGCTTTTTATATGTCTTGGTTTTTATGTGCACCAGGAATTGCCAAAGCAGGCTTCAATCACAGTTTTGGCACTGGCGTGTGTGCATGTCCATGTGCATGTGTGTGTGTGTAATTACGGAGTAGGCTGGGGGGCGGGGCAGGTGCAGGGCTCGATTCATCCTGGTAATTTGTGTGAATAGCAGGAGACGTCGTAGTAAACATGCTACCTACATCCGTTTGGAGAGATGTCTTTTTTTCCACGTCCATGCATTATTCATCCGATAAATTTGGAATTTCTAGGTCAACCACATGTGAAATTGAGATTTACACGCCTCACATTTGGCCGATTCCCTTCAGCTGGGCACCACTGAGCAACGTGGGTAATTTCACAGTTAATGTGTAACATTTTGATTTTTCTTGCCTTTCCACTCATCTGGATGCTTTCGCAGTGCAAACAACTACCTAGATATGTACTTTTTGCTGTTTTGTTCTAAGATAAGTAGCATATGAATTTCAGAAGTCCCCATTTTCCCCAAGTACCATGAGCAATTATTCCAATAGATGGCATCCAAACACCAAACTGCAGTTTGCAGCAGTTTGGGGCTCAGTGTAAATTCTCCGCTTCAGCGAGAGCTGGGTCACACCAAGACCAGCTCAGAGCAGCTGCTGCATCGAAGCAGGTGTCTGTCAGCCTTTCCGCACCTAGCTTTCCATGATTAGCCTTCTGTGCCTAGCCTTTCGCACCTAGTTTTCTGCGCCTAGCCTTCCGCGATTAGCTTTCCGCACCTAGCTTTTCGTGCCTAACATTCTGCACCCTGGTGTTTGCGATTAGCTTTCCACAGCTAGTTTTCTGCACCTAGCCTTCCGCAATTAGCCTTCCGTACCTAGCTTTTCGCGCCTGTCTTTCTACACATAGCCTTCTGTGATTAGCTTTCCATGGCTAGCTTTCTATGCCTAGCTTTTCGTACCTAGCCTTCCATGCTTAGCTTTTCGTACCTAGCCTTCCGCACCTAGCTTTCCACATCTAACTTTGTAAATCAGGACTCCAGTTCATTTTTGATTTTTTCCACTCTTCCCCGCCTCAGGCCTTACAATGTCTTTTGCGCTTAAGGGTATGAGGGAGACTGAGGTGTTTTATTTGTTCTTAGCAGGAAGTCACATTCTTGTGCATATTGTGGGGGATGAGGGGTAAATTGCTGAAGGAAAGTAGCTTAATGGGATGCTGGTTCAGGGTGTCATTTCCCTTCTTCACGATAAAAGAAAATCTCAAGCTCTGCATTAAACGTTGCCTCATGTTACTGAGAGGCAAACAAATTATCAAGCCCCCCTCCCAGGGGAATGAGGGGCTAGCTGGTCATTGGGAGAGTCTAGTGCTGTAGATTACTCCCTACTCATATTCGGCTGACATGTCACCTTTCTGCCGCCTACCACACGACCGGAAGCTTCCCTGCAGCGGGAGGCCAGACCATAGGCCACACATTCATGGTATTGGACTATCGGGACTCGGGGGTGCAGCCTAATCCCAGACCCCCCTGCGCTATGGGAAGGCCTTTGTGCCGGTTATGGGGTTGCTCAGATTAGTGCTTACGGGGGGCTTTGCGTGAGCTTTTCTGCTGTTAACAAACTGGAAGCACAGTAATACGCTGTGAGAGAGGCCGTGTGCCACCGGGGAGGTCAAAGGCTCCAGGCAGAATACCAGTGTCGCTCGACCAGTCAGAAAGATAAACGCAGAGTGTAATTAATTACTGTTAATGGTGTCTGGGATAGATTTGTTCCAACAATTTTAAAGCTTTAGAGCTACAGTTAAAAAAGGCTACATTTTTATGTAAATTCAAAGGTAAAATCTATTTTTCTTTAGGTATCTACATTGTGATGAATCATCTTAATATTAAGGATGTGATGGAATAATTAAGGTTTTTCCTGTGTACTGCATAGTGTCAAATACATTTTTAGAAAGAAGTACATTTTAAAAATACACTAACCTATAGTGGAAACATAAAACATTCCAAGTCTTTTTAATGTTTGACTGTCCATGTCTTTGTGCCCTTTCCCAAGATGTATCTGTGGTATTAGTGAATCAAAAGAGGGTTTTTAAACACAAGCAGGTTCAACCGCTTCTTTAAAAAAAAAAAACAACTCCCCTTTCCTGCACGTAAGGACTGCCTGAGGGTCCGCTTATACTGGGGGGTTTATTTGACAATTACCCCTTGTCAGTATAATTAAATGATAATTTATAAAGTGCGAGAGGGCTTTATGACGAAAAGCAAATAGGTGCTTATCAGGCACTGAATAACCCTCATTTGCTCCAGTGCCAATTTCCATCTCTTATCTGCTATGCTGGTTGGCCCTTCTCACACTCTGCTCTGTGTCCTCATGCAGACTCACGTCGCCCTGCTTTGAAGCAGTCATACTGTATTTCTCTCCGTTTTCATTCATTATATTCATTTACAAATATTGGCTAATTGTTGTATATATTATCTGACATTTTTAAGACTTGCCAAATGGTCAAAATAAACAGTGTAATGAATTTACTTTATTGGTGAATTCCAGATTTATGAAATTCCTGTCCCTTTTTTACATATAAAATGTCAGTAGTAGTAATAGTAATAATATCAATGATGTGCTTACTTTTATTTTCATCTATTTGCTCTTTAGAGTGATGATACTCTTCATGTAAATGGCGGCGTTTAATGTAATGATAGAAAAAATGGAAATCTAATCTACGTCACGGAACTGGCGTTTCTAACGGCGTTGATGGCTGAAGCCACATTTCAAAGAGCTAGCTTAATTTACCCCACCTTAATGTGGGACTTTGCTCAATAACGTTCAAACGCTCCGGAGAATAATAGCGGGACTCATCAAGCTTAAAAAAAAAGAAAGAATTTTTTGGTACTTTTTTTATTATTTGAATTTTGATACTATAACAGAATCCATATTATCTTAAAGGAGAGCCATTGTGATGATTTGATTGAGAACCGCTCAAGGCTTTTTAAGTTCAAGGATGTATTGATATAAGCCTATCATTTCAGGTAATTAAAATGCGCTTCCAGGATGGAAATTGACTATGGGCTAACCCAGGCTCTTAAAAATGAGGACTATTCAGGTCCTGCGAATGCGTGTGTGTGTATGTATGTATGTATGTGTGTGTGTCTCTATATACAATATGTTTGTATGTTTATATATATTTTTTTCTGTAAAATATATAGATACATACATACGTACCTATATATTTCTACAAAATAAAATGTGCCGTTAAAAAGAAGAAGAAATTATTTACTTGAAGAAATGTTAATTTCTAATTGCCATGTTAGAAAGATGTTTTATGGCAGATGTTTTATTGGCTAATGTAAAGTACATTTTGCTAACAGTGTCTAATTAATAGTTTTTTATAAATCACATAGCTAATTGGTTCAACAGTCTGTATTTGACCAGGAGATACTCATGGATAGTTTAAAGCTGTACTTGCGACCAGCACGTTCTGCGTTTGTGGGCATTATTTTCAGAAGTGCTCCTTCCTTTCCTTCTGAAAGATTTTTACCCCCTAAATAATTCTCAGTTAATTTCCCATAATTATTTTATTAATTTAGATGTTTGTTTGTTTTCTCCTACCTCTGGACAACTTATACAATACATTTAGAGAATATCTTCATGATAAACATGTACTACACTTTAAAAATTTTTAGATTTTTTTAAAAAGAATTTTAACAGTAAACCTCACAATGTGTTAAATATTTCAAATTATTTCTTAAAATGACCTCTAGGTGAAGTTTGTAAGTAATGTTGTCTTTATTGGTAATATATAAACATAGAAATTCCATTCTTTTCAAATGCATATGCTTCTAACAGATTCTATAGCTAAGACATGTGATAGTATAGCTGAGCTCTCTGTCCCCCTTTACTCTCTGCACCCCCTCAGCACCCTGCCTCAGTTCCTACACCTTCACCCCCCCACAGTAAGTGCAGATTTTCAGTCTTACCCTCTCAGTCGGCAGCTCGGCATGTGGTACCGCGGTCACTTGGGGGTTAAAACCTGCTTGTGCGTCCTCTGAAGCTGCTGGGCTGCGGTGATGCTCTCGCCAAGGCACATGGTGGCAGCGCTGAGCTCCCTGCCCGCATTGGGCCAGCCTCTTTCACCAGCTCATGAGGCTCAGTGGTTATGGTGTTTGCCTGTTTTTGCTGGGTTACGTATTAATTCATCACTAAATATCTCTTAAAATTATTAGTTTTTAATTTGGAAACAGATGTCAAAAAATAATGTGGATTGGTTGGAAAATTGAAAGCTTAGTATCCACCATTTTTATGACGACAGGCAGAATGACACTGATAAATAACTAAATAATTTTCAGTCACCTGTTGATTATCTTGATTCTGGTACACCGATACATCAGCTGACTGTTGCGTATAACAGTAGAAGTTTGGGATGAATGAAATTGTGTCTCGGTATTCATTTACAGGGGACTTTGAGTATGAGTAACAAAGCATCAATGAGTTATTAATTCCCGGGACAGTGTTTCATTCATAACCCGGGCCGTGAATTGATAGATGGTTGATGACTTTCCCCCGGTACACAAAAGCCTGGCTTAATCCTTCCTCCGCACTGGTCTGGTGGAGGTAATTTCCTCACATCATCTGGCCTTTCGTTTTTTGTTTTGGGGGGGGTACACACACGGCCTGAATGTTTATCCTTATTTGTTTGACCTGGGCCTTGGTGCATTAGAAAGCACTTCACGGCAATCCCAAAGGTGCTTTTGACATAATGCGGGGGGGGTCAGGGGGGTTGGTGATATCCGTTTCACTGATTCAATCACCATCTTAACTGAACATCCTCGACCATCTGCTAGGGGGCTTCCACTGGCTCTGTCACATCCCAGTGTTTGCTGATCCCGGGACCCCCGAGCTCCTTATTGTCAGCGGGGGAGAGAGCAGCCAGTGGCTCCCTATTGGCAGCGGGGGAAAGAGCAGCCTGTGGCTCCTTATTGTCAGCGGGGGAGAGAGCAGCCAGTGGCTCCCCATTGGCAGCGGGGGAGAGAGCAGCCAGTGGCTCCCCATTGGCAGCGGGGGAAAGAGCAGCCAGTGGCTCCTTATTGTCAGCGGGGGAGAGAGCAGCCAGTGGCTCCCCATTGGCAGCGGGGAAAAGAGCAGCCAGTGGCTCCTTATTGTCAGCGGGGGAGAGAGCAGCCAGTGGCTCCCCATTGGCAGTGGGGGAAAGAGCAGCCAGTGGCTCCTGGTTGCTTCCTCATCAGTCTAGGCTCAGCACTAAAACTGTCTTCATTGACTTCACTACGTCTTATTTATTTTGTCTCCTGTTTGGTTTGGTTAGTGATTCCTTCACTATCTCCTTAGCTATGCTCACTATGTGGACTCTCTAGGGCCTCATCTGTTTCCCCAGCCTCCTTTGGCACTCAGAATGCCCCGGTAATTACATTTAAAGTCACCCAACAATCCTGTAAGCATAAATTTTAAGGGCTGTTTATGTGTCATTAACTAAAAGCTTTTGCTCTCTGCCCTATTTCATGGGGGGGGGAAGCTCTAAGACCCACCTGACGTTCAGATTTCAGGCTTTTGGGTCAAACTCTTCTTACGAATTTTCCACTGCTACATGCTATTAGTTTTGCCGGACCCAGAAGAGATCCCAGCCTTTTATGTTTAAAAAGATCATCTCCTTTCCTCCTGTCTGGATGTTTAAATGCAATTAAAACGTCTGCCAGCACCAGCATATCGTGGCGTGACATGCTTATAATAACAATTACGTATATTTCTCACGTTAAACCTTTTAAAAGTACGGCTCACAGTCACACTTCATAGAAAATGCTCCATCCCTTTAATTTCATCTGCTTCCTGTTTCTGTAGCTAAATTATTATTGGCCTGAACGAATGTCTCTCTGCTTTATGTGAATTTCCGGCAAATAAATTAGCTACATGAAAAGCTAAAGGTTACCTTATAGAAGTTCACCATGTCGCAGAGGATGATTTCAGCATTTTAATGTGCCGTGCACATTTTTTAGTGATGCTGTACCCTAAATAAAGGGGGCTAAAACCCAGAGATTTGTGTGTGTGTGGG
>JAODJX010000035.1:9715148-9726273 GCA_026776945.1 Isichthys henryi | reverse complement strand
TAACGCATTTTTAGTCAATAAAATGTTAATACAATAGTACATAATTTGACCATTAATTTTGTGACATTATAGGGGAATCTGAGCTTCCCTTGCAGTCTTAAAGAAATCGCCACTGTATAGCGTATTTGAATTATACACATTTTAGTAATTTCATTTGTACAGTATCTGTAATTTGAAACAGCGGTACTGTATTTTGAATGAGTCAGTAAAATTCAGTAAATAGCGACGTTGTCCGTTTTATTACCTTACAGTCATGTAATAAATATACAAATGTCAATTAGATGGTAATCTGTCGAGACATAAAGAAAAAGAAAAAATAAATGGCTCTTATGATCATCCGGCTATAGCGATCAATTTCACCCAGACAGACGTGATCACTACAAGCGGTTTCCACTGTATATATAGGCTAAATGTACTGAATTGTTATTATATATTAGCTTTAAGTTAAGCCTGATGTTCCCATACACACAAAAGAATAATCACAGTCTCTTATACACAGTGAGGCAAAGCCTACAATTTATTAATTAAACACTGATATCGGATCGACACTCGGTATTGGCCATACCCAAAGCTCAGGTATCGGTATCTGGACAGAAAAAGTGGGATCGGTGCATCCCTAGTTATTTTTGTTATTAACGGTTTTATGGTACAATTACAAACAGTAATATAGGAGAACCGCACTAATGAGGACATGTGGAGTTTTAACCTGAGACAGTTTGCAGGGTAGATACACATCTGAAAATAAGTGACAGGTCAGTATGGCAGCCTGTATTATTCTACCGTAATTCAGACATTCTAGTCAAAGTTGCACCCCTTTATGAGTAATTTCTGTTGATGTTGGTAGAGTGCCAGATATATATAGTGGCTCAGGGCAGCAATGTGACCCCACACCTTCATGGTTAGGGTGTGTGTGTGGATTAGGTTAATATTACATTGTGAGGGACATTAAAAAATGAAAAATGCCAAAAATCCCGTATTCTGTTTCCTTACTTATGGGTAAGGTTAGGGCTGGGTAGGGGTAAGGTCATCATGTTGGGATTAGTTTTCCCCATAGAAATGAATGGGGAGTCCCAATAAAGATATAATTACAAACCTGTGTTTGTGTGTGTGTGTGTGTTTTGTATATATTACATTGTGGGACCCTATGACGAGAAACTCAATTTTATAAAATTATGTGACTGCTTGAGAAAACTAATTACTCGGCACCCATCACCATTTGGACACGTTATTATGATGATAATTTAGGCGCTCAGAAGTGTCTTTATGCACCTTAGATAACTTTATATTTCTGTTGCATTTTAATTGTAAATTGATGCATGGTATTTAGCATTATTGAGCAATATATATATATAAAATGTATGTGTTTACATATACATACATATACATTTATAAGAAATATAAGGTTATTGAAGAGTGAATTAGACCTGATTTAAGTTTTATACAAGCGTATTAGTATTTATACAGAGACATTGGCACATTCTTGATTTCTGTCTTCATGAGGAATCCGGGAAACAGTTAATAGTTACTGTAGCTCATCTGTTCTGATGTGTCTCTTCTTCTTCATGCTTGTGATGCCATCCCTTATAATGTTTTCTCTATGATAGTGAACGTGGGACACCAATATGGAATTTTTAACCGACACGGATATATGTTTCCCTAGTATTGCCGATACCGATAACAGCCTACCTTCTGAACCCCTTGCAGACGGTGTAGGGAGGGGTGTACACCTTGAAACTTACTGAGCTAGCTGGCACAGATTAGCAAAATGACATTACATCATTTTTCTTTTCGCGGGCCAGATTTAATAATAAATTATGCTGTGGGCCTATACTTTGGTGAATGAAAGACCAAACCCCTTGTCTTCCACTACAGAAAGTGTCTGATAGTTGTATCTTTAACTCAAGTTCTGTAAGGTAGTGCCTATCTTCACATAGGATATGGATCTTCTGACACAAATTTGGTTGTCGTAAACAACAATATGTCATCATCTATTATTTGCTAGTTTCACACGCTATGTGTAAGCGTATGTGACCTTGATATGCTGCTTTTGAGTAGTGTTTTTCAGTTCTCATATTGCTATTGAAGATTTAATGCCTTGTAGTTTTGTTAATTCATTAGTTGAAAAGAGCAAAAGTATATAATAAGGTCAAGAACCGGGAAGTGACTGGCTATTTTCTTGTAAACTGGATTCAGTGGGAGGGATTTCTTTTTGCATTTAATGCTCTACTTATTTGAAATGCATAGTGAGATATTACATTAAGCCAAAGCCTTAAACATACAATTACCATTTGAATAACACACACTGAATATTCCCTCATAAAAACTATTATTTGCCGTTCAATCTATAACTCTAGCTAGATTAGTAAATTTGAGGATTACAGACCATTTAAGACTAGAAACCCATTAAAATGCCTGTCTTCTAGCACTGCATTTACCTTACACATTTTCATACATTTTTTTTTATTTTTTTATCAAGCAGCTCAATTTTGATTTTCAGCTATTCAGAATTATGAAAATCTTAGATTATGATCATTTCCATAAAATTCAGGGAATATGATGTTCTGAAATCTTTAGTGCTTGTGGGGACTTTCTCCCAGATGGGTCCTGATTGCAGTGTACTTTTATGTGGCACTTTTTCCTGGGTTGTAAAACAGACTAAGTGTTAAATTTATTGCATGTCACCTTCAGCCCTTCCCCAGAAATTTCTGGATGTTTAGCTAGAGAGTTATATATAAAGGCACACTGCTGAGACAGCTAGACTAACTCAGAATCCTTTTTGGACTTATGGGATGAGGGGCAGAAGGCATTTTTCTGGAAGTCTTATTGTATTATGTACTTTTTGCCTTTTCATTCTATGTAATGCCCACAGATGCCTTGTGACTTGATAGGTTTTGATATTATTGTCTGTCTCTTTGGCTTTTCAGCACTGTTTCTCTCTGCCAGTTTTTTTTTTTTTGTGTGTTTGCCATACGCTGTCATAATTTTCAAGGTTGTTTTTGATGTTAAATGATTTTACGGTTTTTGAGATGGTGCACCTGCATTTCAGAAACTTAAGGGCAGCTTCCTCATGTTTCCTTGAAACCTCGCCTATCAAAATGCCAATTGTCAGACCTTTTCCACAGCTGACACATTCTGTTAAATTGCCATTCAGACTAATACTGCTTGCCTTTATAGCTGTGTTTGTAATTGTAGTTTAATTACTTCAAAGTTTAAGCTTCTTCATGTGGTGTTTCTGTTATTTTGGTGACCCCCTGATTGGAACCGTAAAGCCTTCAGTTTGTAAAATTAATTACACACAGTCCAGGAACACACATGATAAATGCAGAGGCAAATAATTCAGGTCCAGAGACTAAAAGTCCAGACAAACATTTTGTTTCATCCAAGCAGTTGAGTATAAAGAGTCACACTGACAGAGTACTCAGCTGGTTAGCTGAAACAAAATCTTGGTCTGGACTTTTACTCTCTGGATCTGAACTGGCCACCACTGGATAAATGACAAAGTAGTATGCAGTGTTTTTGGGAAATAATCTATTGAAGAGTTACTTTCAGTTTTCTTGCATGCGGGGGGTGTTTGGTTTCGTCGCATTTCTTGCCATGTGCTCTGATTACGGCGTTTTTTAGTGCAAGTCCACAAACGCTTAATCAAGAGGAGCTAATCAATAACTCAGTGACCTCAAAACGCTGTCATGTACACAAACTGTGTGATAACACGTCCAAGAGGCCTGCAGTGCTGTGATGTTTTCAGCAGTGAGGCTCAACAGGCTCCCGACGTGACAGTGCTCAAGAAATCGTTCATCTGTAGCCAGAAGCAGAAGGACTGTGCATTCGATATGCCTGGCCGAGGCGGATAGGGCGGCCGCTGGCTCCCATTTCAAGGGTGAAATCTATTGAAGTGAGGGTGTAAAATGGAGTTTGTTGAGGTAGTCACTTTGTTTTCATGCTGGCTTTACTAACTTAGGCCCCTACCTTATTCTCTGTGTCCTACCTTATCCCTATCCTATTATTCACCCAGAATGGGAAACAAATTATCAGTTACCAAAATTTTTCCCACCTAGGATGAAATAGCTTTGAAAATAAGTTTTATAACCAATACAGAGACCATCTATA
This sequence comes from Isichthys henryi, assembly GCA_026776945.1. Classification (NCBI taxonomy): domain Eukaryota; kingdom Metazoa; phylum Chordata; class Actinopteri; order Osteoglossiformes; family Mormyridae; genus Isichthys; species Isichthys henryi. Next base: position 9,722,166 of record JAODJX010000035.1, on the reverse strand, counting down.
AATATGATATTAAAATTGTTGGCAATTTAAGATTCCAGTTAATTAGTGTTTTAACCAGTGTGCTGTCAGTGTAATTATATGGATGATTTCTAACTAATTCTTATGACACTTCACTTAGGCTATGTGCTGTGCTGAGATGTCTGAGGTATTTAAGCACATTGAAAGTATTTCACTGGGAAAGTTGGAACCAACTGAAAGTTGGTCATCATATTAAAGACCTTTAGGTAAAAATCCACTGTAGCTGCCTGTTTCTTAACTCAAGCATCTGTTTCTTAATTAACAATCATGCTACACCACCAGTAGTCTTTCTGAACGTGAATTTGAGGACTGAATGAAAATTTACCCTAGGAATCCTTTGGTGTCTCATTATAGAAATGATGTCACAGCTGGAATACCTCATAAATAAATGACAATAAAATCAGCAGCTGTGAGGGTTAGCAACAGCCCTAGCTACTAAGGAATGCTATATGTAATAAGTAGAAATAATAGTCACAGAATCTGTTCTTGCAAATACAGTTTATTGTTTTTGTAACAATTAGGTATTTATGCAATAAAAAGCACATTTCCTATCCTGTAGAAATAAGTTCTGTCTATAAATCAGTGTACAATGTGGAATTAAAAAGAAATAATTAAAACATTTTCCTAAAGAAAGTATCCAGAACCTTTTATGTTAAATTGGCTACCCTGCCTGATAATGTTTCCTTTTGTTATTTTCCCATAAGTGAATGTGTATTTAACCTTGGGGAGGGAAAAAAATCAGATTTGAGGAATCAAATGGGGGTATGTCTGAAAGAAAAAAATCGCGAGAATCTGTCAAATTTCAGGCCCTCTTAAGGATTTCATTAACTGAGGCTTTGGTCATGTCATTGCGTCGAGACACACCCATCTCTTCTAGAACATTGCCAAATGCACTAATTTCTGTGGCAAGCTTGATGTTTATTGTGAGGCCGAAATTGAAAATGGTTGGTAATGGAGTGTGCCTCAATCCTGGAGCAATTCTACCACTGAATGAGTCGCCTCTTTTCAATGGCATCGACTCGGGGGGGCTTTGTATGCCTCGTACCTAATCAGCCCTCAGCGTGACCCTGCATCCAGCCACCCTCCTGGATTAATGAGAGAATCCTTGGCTCAAACAATTATTCGACCTGAAATGGCTGTCCATTTTACTCTGAAAATTAAAGAATGTCAAATTAATTTCTCTCCTGACTCCCAGCATGTTCTAGAGCACCTCTTATTCCTGATCCCTGCCCTGTAGACTCTAATTCTGTATCTTATGTTTTTTCTTCATCTTCCCCATGATGTCATGTAGTCTCGCACTTCGCTGTGTTTTGCATCCCTGCAGTCAGGTGCAATAGACTGAAGGCTATGTTCTGTAATCTATAAAAAATATATATATTTGCAAGTCCACTTTATGTAGCACTGATAATTTTTTGCAATTTTGTGATGACAATGTTTTAACAAAGGCTCTGGATAACACTGAAACAGATATTTTGATGGATAAACTTATTTTTGTTCAGAAATTGTCTTGTGCATGGATATATAATATGCCTTTTTGTAATCATTGCTTTAAAAAAAGGAAAAGATAAAAGAGTCACCCAATAAAACAGCTGCAGGGAAATAAATAATTCCACCGTGATATGCAGTGGATTCTTTGCTAGTCCATGACTATATATAGCTTCTTCTGGTGTCCAGAAGGGGGCACCCTCCCATGTTGGAAATGACAGTTTAGGAACGCACATGGTGCCCTGCAGTAATGGAGTGATTCTCAGTCAATCACAAATACAAAGGTCTTGTCAATGCTGACATAAGATAATTGCCGTTATTGTTCAGATTCACCTTATCCTCCTCGTGGGGCAAGACCATAGCAGTTTCGGAATCTTTTTAATTTCTCCAGTTACTTAAAATGCAGTAGAATACTATTGCAGTACCATTGTAAGCCTGCTAACACACATTTACTTTTACTTTTTTAGAGTTGTCTTTAAATTCTTAGGGTCTTGGCACCAGTTTTAGACATTAAAAGAACGAATGTGGTTGTGGAAATAATCTTTGTTCGTTCGTTTTCAAAATAACTTGAGAAGATTGAGTCAGTGCTGTGTACAGAAATGTGTTTAGTGAAATGGTCAGGGTCCTTGTAAGGAAGAATGTGAGATATAAAGACAGAGAGGGAAGGAAATGCATTACCATGGAAACAGTTTCAATTTCATCTCGGCAAGGGCAAATAATTATCAGTGTTCACATGTACACCTGAAGGCCCTCTCTTTGCTGCCTGCAAAACCATGGAAAACCATGCCTCAGTGTCATCTGCAAGGTTTATTTGCGCACAATTTATTAAATAATGTTTTTTTAAGTTGTAGGCATAATTTATCACCCCCTTTAATATATGTCTTAGCCATATCACTTCTGAATGTGATTAACATTGTAATCATTAACAATTTATTTGCTTGAAAAGTGGCCTGAAATGTGTAGCAGGAAAATGAATACAGTAAATACCAAGAGGCCAGGAATCTTTCCCTGAGGCTGCCATGGGTTAGAACTGCCCATATTTAACACTCAGCGATATGGAGTGCTCTGTACAAACTAGAGTCAAAATATTAATGAGAACCATCTTCCCGCAAATTAATCTGTCTGCGTAAGGCTGCCATATTGTTTTGAAAGGCCCAGCCCATTGAACTGGATTACTGCATATGCACAGCGATTTTTGCAGGTATGCATTAAACAGTACAGTACTGCTTGTTTCAAAGGGATGTGCCTGTATAATCATTACCGTGTTTTAACACAATGTGCACAGCACTCTCTCTGCTTGGATGTATAAACAAAAAGAAGTTGAACCAATGGCCAGTGTGGGGCAGTTATGTTCCCTGGAATATTCCCATGCCTGTCTATGTCTGTCGCTAGAGTAATGCTAAAAGTGCTCTTATGCACTGGGCCCCTATTACCAGATGAGCTTTAAGCTGCTCTGTGGAAACTTCATGCTTGCAGTTTTGTAGCTGTGTCAGAGTGCAAAGCAGTAAATTAACAAGAGTCAGCTCCACTCTGTAAGGGCTGCAATTTTTTCCTGAAAGATTCATTCTTGTGAGCTTCCTTAAGTGTCCTTTGAATGACAGTCACAAGACTCATTTAACTATTGTGTTAACGCAAATAAATAAAACAACTAAAAAAACAGTCAAATATAGCTATGGATTTCCAAAATGTAAATTGTTTATACTGAATTAAGAGTTAAGTAGACTCCAAAGACTACATAAAATTCTTGAGACCTTTTTTTAAAACGAGATCATTTAATTTGGTAAATGCTGTGTTTCAATCTCTGTGTCACTGCAGCTTAATTTAAGGGCCACTCTAGAACTGCTCACTATTCAAAAGTCATTCAAAAAAAGTCATGGCGAGTACCATTTTAAACACTACGCAGAGTAAAAGCACCATTTTATGTTAATGGCCTGCCAAAGTCTTATTATCTAAATTTAATTTAAAATAAAGCTGGGCAGAAATGTAACTTATGTGGTAACAAATTAAAATGCTAACGACGAAGGTATTTTAAGTGCCCATTATTTCAATTATCTCATCAGCTTTTGAAATTTCAGAGTATAATTAACAACAGTGCTCTCATATGTTGTGTACGGGGCATGTTGAACTGGAGGCCATAGATGATTCTGGCGATCACGTCTGTTAAAAGTGGATCAGAGTGTGAAAATGGCAGCGGTAATGTGGCTTTTATCACATGGGCACACGAATCGCCTCCATTCAATTTAAATATCCCCTTAATCGGAATGTTTCATTTCAGTTAGGTTCCAGCGGTGACTGTTTGAACCCTGTTCTTATGTGACTTTGTGCTGTTACTCTCAGAGCCATATATATTTTTAAATACAAAATAAGTGGGCTTATAGCACTCAGGTATTTGGTTGATGCAGGGGTTTATTTCTGGGCAAACGTTTTTATGTATTATGTCTTCGGTATATCAAACATGCCTGTTGAGTAAAATAGAGAAATTCATGCTTCATTTGTGACGCTTATGAAATATTTCTTATACACAGTATTACTGGTGTCTGTTACTTTACGTGTTTGTTCATATGTTTGAAGAAATGTTTTGTAAATGTGAACTGGTATAAAACATATCAAATGTAAAAACATGAAAATCTCCCAGTAAATAAACTGATGAAGAGGAAACGCTTGTAGTCGGCTCGTATCCGTCCAGCTGGCCATAATCAGCAAACAAACAAATTATTTATACTACATGTACAGTGTGTATATACTGTAAATTAAAGAATACTACATATACAGTGTGTATATATTTATATAACTGTGTATCGTGCTCAGGCTCAGACGTTTTGTCCCCTCCGATCTTCCTCATTTATAAACACAGTGGGAAGTTCCTTCATTATGTTGCTGAAACAATGGCGTGTTCATGCCTTCGCTAATTGTTATTCTGAGAATGTACCAATTTGTTATATCCAAAATGACAGTTAGCCTGGGCCTCAAGTGGGGCAGTATGCCAGACAGCACCGGCAAGTAAAAGGGGCCCTTTCATTGGGGACAGTGAGACAGGAGTGACCCTGCTGCAAATGAGGAGGGCTCGGGGGGGGGGGGGGGGTCGTACCGTATTGCTGGCTTGATCACTCAAAGTGAGTCACATATTCAGTGTCACCCTGGCCCTGGCCCAAAGAACACCCGCGTTGCTGAGCAAACTCACAGCTGAAACGTTTCACCTTGTAAATGAACTGTATTGGTAACTGTACAGAAATTTCTGAATGTATGCAGTGCACATTATTTAATTCTACTTAATGTTGTGCTTATTTTTTGAAACTAGCAGTAAGTAAACACAGGGGAGTTCTCAGCAGTCTGTTATTATCTTATGTCTGCTGCTGTGATGACGGGGAGCTGGATTTTATATTGATTCCATATGGGCTGTTGCTCGGACATTTATAATTGTGAAAAAGTAAAGCAGACATTTCCTTTCTTTGGCAGCTATTGAGTTCCAGGTTATTTGCCATCTTGTGAATACAGTCTCCTTGAATGAGGAGCTTCGCTCTGTATTGACTTTCTCATATATGTCTGTATTGTCCCTCGAATGTGGGTGACATCGGGAGGGGTCACGTCGATGCCGAGCATCCGAGGACGTGCATTGTGAAGTTTGGCTGGTGCACTGGAGGAGACGGGGCAGGGAGGAGGCTGCTGGAACTGTCTGCCTATGAGATATTGTTATTTTATATAGGCCTGAGTGATCTTCAGCTGGAACACGATTGCCAGATCTCATTCTGAACCTAATTTATTTTAATCACAGTGTGATAATGTTATTTTGCATTATTTGAAGAAGAGTAATATATATTATACAGGATATACTGCAGTGGAACCAAAGTATTAGCACTATGATTACCTGAGTCATGTTAATAGGTGATACTAATACACTGTACATAGATGGGGTCTAACAAAGGAAAGACGGCATTCGATGGAAAATCATATCCAAGATTCAGAGATTCAGCTTAACTATGTATTTCTGCTTTCATTAATATTTTAAATCCTTTAAAAAACATTAAACATAATAAATAAAATCACACCCTCACATTCTGCATGTGTCCTCATATTTGTCCCCGTAGTGCAAAAAGAGAAGCTGAAGCAAAGAGCTATTTAAATACATTCTTTTGTATATAAACGCTTGTATTCAAGAAACCATTTGAAACCTTGAATTTCTGGATCGTTGACTGCTGCATGTGCTTGGAAATGTAATGGGATTCGTGGGGATGAATATATGCTGTTCATGAGATAAATATATGCGGGAAGATATTGACAATATAAGTTTAATTAACAAAACTAAAGGACACTTTTGTCAGAATAAGACTAAATCTCTTTTACTTGTATGTTTTCAACAAGTAGCAAATGCTTTACAGTGCTTACTAAATCGAACAGAATCCACTGAACTAATATACACTCATATTAATAGGTACACCTTGCTAGTACTTGGTTGGACCCCCTTGGTCCAAGTTGACATGATAGCATCACACAGTTGCTGCAGGTTTGTCTGCTGTTGTCTTCGTGATGCAAATCTCCCGTTCAGCCACATCCCAGTCTATTTGATTGAGTGACTGTGGAAGCCATTTGAGTACAGTGAACTCATTGTCATGTTAAAAAAAACAGAATGGTCTGAGATGGTTGTGACATAGCAAGTTATCCTGCTGGAAGTAGCCATTAGAAGCTAGGTACACTGTGGCAACAATACTCAGGTAGGCTGTAGCATTTAAACAATGCTGAATTAGTATTAAGGAGCCCAAAGTGTCCAAGGAAATGTCCCACACACCATTACACCACTATGAGCCTGAATTGTTGATACAAGGCAGGATGGATCCATGCTTTCATGTTGTTATGCCAAATTCTGATCCTACTATCCGAATGACACAAGTGAAATCAAAACTTATCTGACCAGGCAACGTTTTTCCAATCTCCCATTGTCCATTTTTGATGAGCCCATGCCCACTGCAGCTTCAGTTTCCTGTTCATAACTGACAGGAGTGGCACTTGATGTGGTCTTCTGCTGCTGTAGCCTATCTGCTTCAAGGTTGACGTGTTGTGCGTTCATAGATGCTCTTCTGCATACCTTGGTTATTTGAGTTACTGTTGCCTTTCCATCAGTTTGAACCAGTCTGGCCATTCTTCTCTCACCTTTGTCACTAACAAGGCATGTTCACCTAGAACCACTGTTCACTGGTTGTTTTTTTCTTTTCCAGCCATTCTTTTCTGTAAAGACAGGGTTACAGTTGCAGTTTCTGTAGTACTCATATCAGTCCTTCTGGCACCAAGACCCATGTCAAACTCACTTAAATCACCCCTTTCCCCCATTCTGGTGTTTGATGTGTACATTAACTGAAGCTCCTGACCTGGATCTGCATAATGTTACTCATTGTCCTGCTGACATTTGATTGGCTGATTAGATATTTGCTTCAACAAGCAGTGGAACATCCATCCATCCATCCATCCATCATCTCCCGCTTAATCCGAGGTCGGGTCGCGGGGGCAGCAGTCTCAGCAGGGA
>JAODJX010000035.1:9686756-9705213 GCA_026776945.1 Isichthys henryi | reverse complement strand
CCGGAGGAAACCCCACGACGACATGGGGAGAACATGCAAACTCCGCACACGTGTGACCCAGGCGGGGATTCGAACCCAGGTCCCAGAGGTGTGAGGCAACAGTGCTAACCACTGCACCACCATGCCGACCCTCATATCCCATATATGATCTCTAAATTATGCTGTTGTCCTGAGTCCTCTGTGTCATCTTGGAGCTTGCTGGAGGACTATAAGCTTCAAAGTCCAGTAGAAGAAGACACTAAACAAGTCTGAGGCTACATTGTAAATGTAGGTTCATTATTCTGTATGTACAGTACATACAGGCAATCCTTTCACCATCTCCTCCAGATAAAAACATCACCAGTTAGTCAAGGCCAGCCTTAGTTACAGCTAGGTTGCAGGAATTAATTACTTTCCTTGGCCAAATATGAACCATCTGTGCTCCCTTTCAGGCAGTAGGGATGTGTGTATACACAGCATAAGCATAATCTCATCTCATGTTTGGTTTTATGGAGTTGTCTGTGATTTTAAAAGGAGTGCATGTGTCTGTCACTGATTATTCCATGGCTTTGCCCATTCAGGTGTCACTAGGAACAGCTACGAAGGTGACATCCATCTGGAGGGAGTCACATCAGCAAAGGGTCACAATACGGTGATGATGCTGGGTGGGATGCAAAACAAACACGGTTCAAGATATTATATTATCATAGGAAGCAAGAAGCTTCTGATGGTTGTAGACTAAAGCTTAGGTTCTATGCACAAACTTAACATGCGACAACACCAGTCTGTACTTCCAGCACTGTCTGGCTCTAAAGTACTATATAGTTTTGGCAAGTTCTTACTGTCCTTAGCAAATGAAAGGGGACCATTCACAGGTGGCCCACTATACATGAAACTCTTTACTGAGTTTACTGAGTTCACCATCCAGCAGTTTTGGAAGTTCATCAATGATCTATCAGCCATTTCCATTACAGGTCTTAAAAGTATGTTAAGGAGCACAAGTGGACATAATCTGTCACCAGAGGGCGATCTACTGGAGCATGTCTGGATTTAGCTGTGCGAGAGAGATTTTGTTCTCCATCAAACTGGAGTGAATTGAAGGAATTCATTGAGGACAATCTGCTTTACTTCACAAAACCGTCTGTGGATGGGCATAATTAGCACGTAATTACAATATTGAAGCAGAAACATTCAAAATATCAATGAAATTTTGAAACTGATTTATTATGTGACTCTGGATTATGATGATATATTGTGGAGGATTAAAATTGACTGATATAAAAAGGCCATTATTGTGCTTGAAGAATGGATAATTTTAAGTATATATGAAATAGATTTTACATATATGTTCGTGTAGAAGATCAAGGGCTTAAGATGAGCCTTCAAGATCATGTACTTTGTAAGTGTTTGGAAGATGAATGGATGATGTGATGAGAGCCACCTATAAAATCATCAAGCAGACGCTGATGAGAATGGCGCCATATTTAAAATACTGACCATTTCCTTAGATGCAGCGATGCAGAACAAATTCTGCAGACAGTGGGGATAGCCTTTATGGGGTTCTGGTTCATTTTCGCGCACTCTTTCACACACACACATTAATGGCAACTTTAATATTTATTTCCTGGCAGAAGTCTCCTATCAGAATATACGCACATCAATCAAAATGAGGCGTTTATCTTTTGGAAAAAATATTACAGTCAAAAGAAAATTACTTTTCTAATTTGACTTAGTATCTCTCCACGGAGATGAACTGCCTTTCGAACACGAGTGACTTGGTTCTCGAATCCTCACATCCTTATTTTAACCTTTTATTCACGTTTTTTAATTGAAAGTTTCCCCCGGTTCCCTTCACACCTGTCACAGGTGTTGATCATTAATGAGTTATTACCGTGGTTTATTTGGCGGCTGACAAGTTGCAATTTGTCCCTGATTCGGCCTGCTTGTCAGGTGGGAATTACGGCTGAGCACATGTGCCATAACACATCAGCCTCTCCCGGCTCCTGGCTTCTCCAGCTCTCTCGCTCCCTCTCCAGTTTTTCCACAAACAATATCCGGGACTCCGAAGTAATAAGGCGGAATGTATAATTAATTACCCAGCTTGCTCTAATTAGGGATGAATAAGTTGTGTCCCTCTCATCATCACAAATGTGGTGATGGGTAATACCAGTTTATGCTATATTAACTGCAAATATGCAATCCTTCTGAGAGCACTTTCCTTGATGAATTTGATGAATGTGACAATAATTAGCAGAGACAGATGAGAGCTAAATTACTACTGACAATGTAATGCTATCCTGCTTGAGAGCCTGGGAACATGGCAGCCTAGCATGGCAGAGACCAGACCCCATTTCTAATTAATAGTCTTTTTGCCAGTGGGGGAAAAAAGGATGGTAATTGTTTTCGTCAAAGGCTGTGGGGAGCTATCAGGGTAATAAAGTTAATTAGCAGAACAAACAACCTTTCAGTAACTGTACCAGAATGGGGGAAAAAGTGTAATTCAAACTGCGAAAAGACATGACCAGATGGAATGATAACAGAAGGAATTTACACAGGAGAAAAATGGGAAAAATCAATCTGTTCTTTTCCCCCCTCTGGTGAGGATAAACTAGCATTTTATGTTTAGGCAGGTAGGTAGGTTGGTGCTGATTTGGAAACTTGTTTCATTTTTTCTCATTTCTTAGTCGAATACTGATCATCAAGTCTTCTCTGGTTTGGCTTAGCAGATTTGTTGAAACCCAAATGACACGGGTGAAGAGAAAAGCCCCCATTCCCCACACAGTGAGGGCAGGATTGAAGGTACAGTCCTGGATGTGAGCTGCTGACCCTGCCCAGGTTTCTCATATTTAATACTGATAGTACCAGTCATCTGTCCATCCATCTAGCACCTTCTTATTCTGGTCAGGGTTCTGGGGGGCTGTAATCCTGCTGAAAATTCCTTAAAAAGCATTACTCAATATGGCGTTACATTTAGTGTAGCATTTGTCATATGACTGTAATATACAGTATTGTACCATGTATACTGTATACATTTTTCAAAATTTACAAATCTCTTAAGATATATATTCATTAACTCCATTTCATCTTCAATTTTCTAATTCCGTTTCTAGTGATATTGCCAAAGAAAGTCTCGTTTTTTAGGGTAAAGAGCAACAAGCAATTAGTAATTAATTAACTTTTTATATAATTTAAAAAATTTGAAATATGCTTAGGTTTTCTGCTTTATGTTGACATAAGAAAACCCCTTAAACCTTAGAATTATTCTTTTATTGACACACTTACAAATTAAATTGTAAAGTTGACAGCAGAAGTGCAGCTATGATTTTAGCAGACCGGAGTGATAGTGTTTCTGTATAAATTAAATATAAATAACTAGATGTGCCTATATAATAGCCATCTCATAGCCTAATATGTGTCCAATTATTTGCAGTACACTTTGGATTCTGAATATCACAGTGTTGCCACATGTAATGTCCAAGTGAAACCACAACATTTGAATTAGTAAAAACATAACCAGTAGCCAAGGAACTCCCCAGAACACTGCATAGCGTTGAAATAACACCAGCTGTCATTTTCTCAGCACAGAGAGTATTTATCACACTGAACTTCATAAATAGAAAACCAGCCCAAGCTGAGAAAAACACACACATTTGCATCCTAAAAACAAACAGGAGGCCAGCCCATCGCAGGGCACAGTTACGCACCATCCACTCACACATGCACACCTATGGGAAATTTAGTAACTCCAATTATCCTCAGCATGTCTTTGGACTGTGGGGGGAAACCGGAGTACCCGGAGGAAACCCCACGGCGACATGGGGAGAACATGCAAACGCCGCACACATGTAACCCAGGCAGAGACTCGAACCTGGGTCCCTGGTCCCTGCTAACCACTGCACCACCATACCGCCCCTGAATGTAACTATCTGCATAGATAGATAGATAGATAGATAGATAGATAGATAGATAGATAGATAGATAGATAGATAGATAGTATTACTATTATTATTACTATTATTATTATTATTGTTATACCTGACCTGATCTGACTGAATTTTGATTGGTGCAGAAGCGAGGCTCCGCGGACCGGCAGGAACCCTTTCATGGACCGGCACCAGTCCGCGGCCCATAGTTTGACAAACGCTGGTATATACTACTGATTTAGTCATACGGACCATCCTAAACACTTTTTATATAATAAATAATGTAAAAATTGCTTTCTCATCCTGAAGATTTAATACTCTTTAATAAAGAATGATTGTAAGCTGGAAGTGATGAGTCAGTTTGCAGTGAAAGTCATACGTAATGGACTTCCTTATTCGGGTAGGGCCTGTTGCCTGTGTGGTCCTGTGATAAGTCTCTGTCAGTCTCCTACTGCTCATGCAGTCCTCCATGCGCATGGTATTAGAAGCTAAGGAGGAAGCAGGCAGACACCGTTGACGACACACGATAAACATTTGGCTGCCGTGTATTCTGTTGCCAAGCTCTGTTTTGTCCTGATGTGCTGTTAGCCTGGGCTCACCTGGGACCAGTGATAGCTTATCAAAGCCCAAACAGTTCCTCTTCATCACAAGCAGATAATAGAGGCTTTCAATTCATCAGAGTGGAACCATGGGAACCATTGGTCAGCTGACAGCTGGATGGACAGTTTGACGGCTTCTGGGGCATCATGGGAAATAGCTGTCAGCTGATGCTCACTGACCATTTAGATGACCTTCAGAATATCAACAAAAAGATCGTACTAGGCAGAAGCCTGTGGTTTTCTAGGGTAGCTCTATCATTTCTTGAATGCTGAACCATGTGATTAAAACATTGATGTAGTCTCTATTTTCCATAGTATTTATCCTTTACTGTTGTCTCATATAAGTCTTAATCTTGGGGGTTAATCATTACTAGTGGATTCCTGACAAGGTGGCGATACAGTTTGTCGCTTGAGCGCGCCACCTTGTTTATTTTTGGGCTATTTAGTACCTGTGGTACTTTCTGGGGACTTGCGGACAGATGCCTTCGTCCTCGGCTGTAGTGCCCGGCACGGCATCTGCTTGTTCTCATTTGATAGCATCCCGGTGATAGGATGCCTTTGATCAGCACTTGTGTTTTGAGTAATTGGATTCGCTGTACAAAGTTGGTGCTGTCGGGGCTCATCCAGGCTGAGCATGGCTCATGGTACGAGCACCCACACGTCACAGAATCTCCCCCTTGACGCGAGGGACTGCCTTACGGTCTTTCTTTCGCTGTGTATTGTTCATTTTCACGAGGCGTCTCTCTTATTAAAATGTATATGCTACAAACGTGATTTTGTCATCGTCTTGAGTCTTTACATCGCATGTAAACATGCATCTATCGTCTCTATCTCTTAGCTTGTACAGCATTGTTTAAATGTATTTATTTTGACCCAGCTCCTAACTTCAGTAAAAATGCGCATGTTAAAGTTTCCTGAGCCTTATTCTAATTCAGTGCCCATTTCAGCTTAAGTGCAGTTTTTAGTCGTTAAAATCGGGGTGGGTATTAAGCACACATCTTTATTAGGAAACACGCCTTTAAATGCGGTGAATTGGCCAGGTCACAAAAGAAGCTCGCTGCCTTGCCATTGTAATGCATGAAAGACGTCACCTTGGCCAAGGTGCCAACGACTCGAGAGCGTCCTTCTGGGGCCCGACACAATGGGACATTCTCAGAGCTCCCACAATGCCTTTCACAGGGCTTTATGCCATGGTAATGTGCACTAAACTGTCATGTAGATTCATGGGAACAGATTGCTCCTCCCCTTACGATCACCTCTTTGTTTTTATTTCTTAGCTCCAGGGCAGATTCAGCTAATTGTTGACAGGTTCCCATTCGGGAAGAGATTAGGAAGTATTTAGCAGTTTCTGCATTCAGTAAGTAGGATCACAATTTGTACTAATTTGTGGAATGCAAAGACCAAGCTTGGACATTGGATTGCCTGAGAATAATATTAATTTTAAAGTCTAGAAAGTTTTTTGTAAGGAACAGCGGAAGCTCAGACCTGAGGCTGTGTCAACAAATCAGATGTTACTTTTCAGTGCATTCATGAGCCAAGTTAAATGTATTATATTACATACTACATTATTTAACTTTAGAAATGCAGACTGTAGTTATGAATAAAAAACTGATATCTATTGGAAATAAACAAAACTATTAAACAGATTAAAGTATTTGCTTTAACAATCTCATGCATTGTCATAGAAATCAATGTTTCTGTAGTTCAACTTAAACAAAAATTTAACCAGTAATTTATACTAATTTAGATAGATTACATATTTAGAGATGTCTTATACCCATAATATTATTTATTGAAATGACTTAAAACACCTGAAACCCCAAATGGTTATTATTGATCCTCCTTATTTGTGTTAAGGCGTTGGGGGTACAGTTGATAGTATCGATCCTCCCTATTTGTGTTAAGGCGTTGGGGGTACAGTTGATATTATCGATCCTCCCTATTTGTGTTAAGGCGCCCCCCAAACTGGGTCCAGTAGGACACTTCCAGCATGACCTAGAGAGAGAGAAAGGTCATGTGAATCGGTTTGTTCCCCTTACTATTTTTTATAGCTTAGGCCAGTGTATTTCAACCTTTTTTGAGCCAAGGCACATTTTTACATTGAAAAAATCCCACGGCACACCACCAACTACAAATGTTACAAAATGACACTCTGTAGCCTAGTAATGACAAAATAGTCTCTCAATTTATTTATACTCACTCAGTGTGAAACCTGAGCCTGTTTGGATGAACAAAAAGCTGATATTCTGGCAGGAATTGAAGACAGACAGACGCACAAAGCTCTTCCAAAACAGCTCTCAGTCTCTCCCTGTTTTTAGTTTTTATATGAGTCAGGCTTGAAAAACTCAACTCACACAGATATGTCTTGGAAAATGGGAGTATAGTGATCCCGCGCCTATCACGGAAGATAGGTGATAGGTGAAAATCCGTGATATAGAAAAACTGTATAAATACATTGTTTTATAGTTTAAGCCTTAAAATACGCCTCCCAGACACTTTAAACACATGTAAACTTATTAAAACGACACATATAATATGTGGATGTCGTTCTAAGGATATGAGTAACAAAATAATATATAATGTATACGTATGTGTTTCCGTTTCAACGATGGCTTTAATCCGAGGAGTTGCCACCCTCTTTACCGTTTGATTAAAGGAAAGTGATGCGGTGGCTCTTATATTCTTTTCATCCTTCTTGATGTATCGTACCGTTGATTCATTCAAGACATAATGGCGAGCGACGTCCGCGTAACGCTTTCCTTCCTGAAGCATATCCAGGAGTTTTACCTTCTCCTGAATGGTCAAGGTCTTCCTCTGGCGCTTAGGCTCACTAAAACCAGAAGGCTTAGAAGATGCAGGACGCTTGGGAGCCATCGTAGGGCTTAAAACAAAACGAAAACAATGGGACCACAAGCAAGTTGCACGATACGCAGAAAACTGTGACGCGTCGGGGAAAATCCGCGATATAGCGCGGGGACGTGATAGCTGAACCGTGATATAACGGGAGATCACTGTAATGATGAAATAGCTTTGTTTGTTTAGAATACATAACTATTACAGCACAGACACGCAACAATGGCATATTATTTGCAAATAATAGTTAATTTTCAAAAAAGGTTTTTAGACGAATTAAGTGAAATTGGATAATTTCCCACAGTACACCTTGCAATCTCTCACAGCACACTGGTTGAAAATCACTGGCTTAGGCAATGCCTAATTCAACATACTTACAGTTTTGTTTGTTTGTCTGTCCTAAAAAAAATAAACCTTTGCATGTCGGAGGTGGTGTTTTAACACTGTTTTGTACCCTTTACCTGTCGTTTCAAGCTGTGAGTGACAGATTCCCAAACATTGCTGTGATCATGCGTCTTGGGCGTATGCATGTCTGTAGAAGACAATGTAAAGTGTCATGAAGAAACAACAGAAGTACCTGCTTCCTGTGGTGCTGGTGCATTATAGCGTGACTCTGCTCTCTGGGTTGTCACCATTTGCAGGCTTCAACGCGTTGGCACACCTGAGAAGGGAGCTCCTGGATCATGATTCCAGTTGATCTTGGTGTGTCTGTGGTCTCATTAGAGCAGCCCCCAATGGCAGGTGTCCCAGAATGCATTTCATGAGAATTATGAGAAGTTGATCTCCTTTATAACTCATTGTCACAATTCCACATATACTCTAGCATATAAAAATGCATATTTTGTCTATCACCAAGGATGGGTCAGTTTTTATTGTAACTTTATATAAGTGTCCTGATTCCATATTTCTCATGCGATCGTTATTTTGTGACCCTTAATGAATATTCCATGGTTTTATTTTTAGATGGAGAGTTGAATGGACAGAAGGATGGATAAATATTTCGGTTGCCACAGCAACAAATGAGCAGAGTTAATTCATTATGAACTCTGGCATTTTAAATAGTTTTTTCATGTTTAATAGAGCTGTTCTGTATGGCTCTTGGGGGTCACAGTGAAGGGCAGCCAGCTTGTGGCACTGAGGAGTTAAGGGTCTTACTCAAGGGTTCACAGACATGTGACTGTTCTGCTGAGGCCTGGCTCAAACCAGCAAGCTTGTGCTCACAACCACAGAGGCTTAGTCTGCTGAGCCACACCACATCCCCTAATTCAGTGGTTCTCAGTCTCGGTCCTCGGGACCCACTGCCCTGCTTGTTTTCCAGCTATCCCTGCTCCACACACTGCTGATTACCTGGATCAGGTGTGTTCAGTCAATCAGAAGCTGAAAGACAGCTGGGATTTGTGTGTAGGGCAGGGATAGCAGGAAAACAAGCAGGGCAGTGGGGCCTGACGACCGAGTTTGAGAACCACTGCCCTAATTGAATGCTAAAATGCGTTACTAGTCTGTTTGTATTATAAATTAGCAAAACAAGTTTAAGGGGGAACAAGTCTGGAAAAATGTTTTATGAAGGATTCTGTTTACAGATACAATGAGTCCAATTCAGAGCAGTATTCCATTAAAACTTTAGCTAAATTAAACAAATTAGGTTAAGCCTCACACAGTGGATACTGGTCATTACTATTTTGATAGTAAACATATTCTTTCTGTCATTTCAGTACCAATTGATGAACATCTGGATATGGTGTAGACTGGAGCTGGAGGTGCTTTGTGATGTGTTCGGAAATGGGATTTCCAGGGAGAAGCCATGGACCTTTTGTAGACTAAGCAGCTTGTGAATGAGCAACTAGCCTTCAAACATGTGTAATCATGTTCCCCAAAGAGCCATGGAGGAGTCCTGAGACTGGCAGCCCTTTGGGCCCCATACGCCCTCTCTGCCCTGCTAAAGGTTCTGCATTCAGACCAAGTACTGCTTGTCTGGAAATTATGGTCAATATTTTAAGTGGCTGAAGGTGCCATTTTGTTCATAAGCAGCCAATCAGGTGAAGGATCCATAGCCTATATCAGGGCTCTTCAAATCTGGCCCTCAATTCCAAATCCAGGCCTTGTTTTCAGTTCTCCCAGGCAGTTAGTTTAATAATTACTGATTCTGGTTGGCCAGAGGCTTCACACCTAGTTCAAAGGTGAAGGAAGGCTGGAAAATCAGCAGTGCCTGGCCCTTGAGGACCATGATTTGATTAGTCCTGGCCTACATTAATCAGGGGCGTAGCTAGAAATTCTCTACCCCTGCCAAATTTTACATATCATTTTATGTATTCAAGGACCCCTGTCAGGGTATCCATGCCCCTCTGAAGCTCCTGACATTAATGCACCTCCTCCTAAGTTATTAACAGTTGATTCAGGTTTGAGACAAAACTTTTCGCAGTTGCGCCATCTTTCCATTAAAATGCAGTACTACTAGTGAATTTTCAATTTATCTGAAACTCTTCAGTTGTAATTTACATGATTGCCAGAAACCTGATTCTGTATCTGCAGTTAAGTGCAACATGTTTTAGGCTGGAGTATTTTAATTAAAAGAAAATTAAAGTCTCTTTTTTTACAGAATAATAGAAACTCATTCAACACAAGCACTGCAGGTATAGAATGGGCATATAATGTGCTTTGTTTAATGCTGTCGCCCCACTCCACTGTGTTAATTTCCTTGGATCTATATAATATCCCAGCTCTCCAGCACGTTCTGCTTTCTCTTCAGATCAGCTACATAAAAACAGTGAAATGGTACCCCCCAGCCATCTCTCTGAAGGCTTCTTTTGTGAAATAAACATTGCATCATATAAAAAGCTGTTGTGGTAAACCCCAACCCCTGGAAGAATTGACTTTGATCAGAAGTCGAAAAATTAATGTGCTAACGTTAGTATGGGCTTAGATCGCAGTTTTTAAAAAAAGCTATTTAATATGTTTTTAATCATCAAAAAGGAAATATCTATTAATTATATATGATATATTTTCACTCAGTCCGACATTAAAATTCTTTGTTGTAAGACAAAATTGAATGCAGGCATCCAGTTACATTGTTTCCTGGTGTTATTTTGCAGTGAAACAAACGAGCTGATATATTTGAACGCAGTTTGGAACTATAAACCCAAATGTGTGGAGGAATTTGCATGCTGTAATTGATTCTCAGTAATATGGCTGCCAGAACTGACTGTTGACTGTATAGAACAGACTGCCAGGTTCACATTGATGGGAAAGGAATATCATTCCTATCAATCAGCTCTTATTCACTTCATATTACTCTCTACACATTTTAGTTTAACATGACTTTGTGGTTAATATTAATTTTTAATCTCCCTCTTTCTTTAGCTATATTTACTAGGCAGAATTTATAAAATTTCATACCTTTTCTTTAGTAGATGAGACATAAGTTTAATAGTCACAGTTTACAAGCAATATATACAAAATAATATAATATTGTGGTGAATGTCTGCATTATGTACAAAAAGAACAACCGATCAAGTGACCTTCATGTCAAGAATGGGACAGGGTGATATTCATCCATTTTTACGTAAAGATTCCATATTGATGTTAAAATGCTCCCAATAGAAAGCATGTTACTCACGGAACTGCACTTGAAACTTTCCAACAATTTTTTTAATAACATTTACATGAGTGGAATATGTTGAGGTCATGTAAAAACACACGCAAATTACACATCAAGGAAACAAAAAGTAATCATACACATTGTGGAAGATTTCCATGGTAACATGAAACAAGTAGCAATTTAGGCTCAGGATCTAAAAATAGAGTTATTATCATTGGCGAAATACAGAGCCACCTATTTATGTATTCATTCAGTGTATGAACAATTAAAGCAAACAGTGGCAGCCCAGTGGTGCGAATCAGCATGGTGCTTGTGTCTGTACCATTCACTTCTCTATGGTTTCTATCTGTTTGTTTATAACGCTGTGAATCTTTCCTACAGGGACCCATTAATAGTGGATGCAAAGCTATCACATGTTTATATTGTTGAGAATTAAACCATTGAAATCATGCATCTGAAATGGAACGCTTCTCGATATCCACATCTTAATGAGCAGATACCCTTTCCAGTTTAATTCCATGTAGGTTACACCAACCTTTTCTATCTATAGTCTTGCTTTGGCTTTCACTGCTATTATCGTAATTCACTTGTTGACTCAATAGGCACTAAAATGAATATAATTTCAAACTGGTACCTATGGTATGGTGCAGAAATGATGTGAAGAAGCAATACAAGTGAAAGGTAAATACGACATACACTAAATGTAAGCGTGAAATAGCGATGGATTCTGCAGGTTAATATTTGTACAGCTGCACTTTGTGTACAGTTGGGAAACAGGAATGCTCACAGAAAGCGAGGAAATTGTTATTCCACCGTGCTTCCTGAAAAAGAATGCGAACAGATATGGGAAAGTTAATCCACAGAGAAGCCGCAGTCTGTTTGAAGATGTTATGCTGGGGATTTGTATGCTGGGATGGAGCGTTAAAATTAAGATGTAAGGAATAACAGGGAATATATAGCAGGTTAGCCAATAAACTGCTGGAAGATTAAACAAAAAAGTTTTTTTCCTTATTATTTTTTATGGCATAGGTAATGCCTGGTTTAACATACTATAGTTTTGTCTGTTTGTAAAGCTGTCCTCAATTTTACAAAGGCACAAACACACAATCAGATTATGTATCTATATCGTTGTGGAAACTATCCATTCATTTCTAGGGAAAAACCCTACTCTCAGCAATGACAGCCTTAAAACTCTGACCCAGCCCTAACCTTAACCGCGAGTAACCAAACAAAATGCAAGTCATTTGCCATTGAGTTTCCCCCTTTAGAACTGGAAACATGTCCCTACAAAGTAAAAAATAACAGTTTTTTTAAATCATACTCTGGAGATTTGTTCCCCACAATGTAATACATACATAACCACACGCACACATACGTGTGTGTATGTAGGTATGTATGCATATATAGTATTAGAGCAACTAAATGTTTCCTCACTAATATTAGCTGTTTTTTTGGCTGTGAAATAAATGGGTCTCCTTTAAAAATAGAATATGAATAAAACGCCTCCAAGGTCACTTGCAGTGTTGGAGCTCAGATTCGGATGTGGCTTATCTGTCTTTCACAAGCCCTCTGTTTTCAATGCGGAGAATGGCTAGCAGGCTAAGACCAGCCCAGTGCCATCTCTCATTCACACTCCTTTATGCCGCTGCATTTAAAGGAGCTGTCAAGCTTTTTTTGCAGTTGGCAGAAAAGGGCAAATCTACAGTACAACAGAAATGACAAAAAGGAAACTTTTTTTGGCCTGTCATTGTGTGTACTGAGTGAAGGGGAATTTTAGCAACATGTAATTTACGCTGGAGCCTTTTACTGTACATAGCTTTAGTGATGGTAATTTCCTCCTTTGTAGGTGTGAAAAGATAACCATCAATCAGTTGTCAATTGGTCAATTGCAGAAGTGATGAAAAGAAACTGGCTGAACAATCCCCACACTCTGGGTACCTCGAGGATCGAGGAGTCCCGGGAAAAAGTGGCAGCTGGAGTGCATGCAGTCGCGGGTGGCGGAGCCAGGTGCCTTCATGTGACAGTGCCACAGCGAGCCGGCCGAGTGCCTCGGTAAGAGCATGCACACTGTTACTCTTCTTCTGCTGTCATTTATTTGATTTTCATTGTGAATAGCGACTATGCTAAATATCAGATTATTGTGACTTTGGCAACAGCAATATGCACTTAACATACTATTGTTAGATTTAAATGAAAACACCTGTTTACACCTGTTAAAATACCTGTTTAAGTGTTTCGGTATTTGGATGTGTGTATGATGTATATTTTTGTATTAAAACTTATTAAAATTTTGAATAATGAATAGACTTGTGTGAGTACACATTTTTTTCTACTGATTTTCTATACAGTAGCTCTTTTAATTTTAAGTATCAGGGGATAATAATAAGTTTATTTGGTTTTCCTCATTTAAGGCAATAGTTGCTTGTTTGTTAGTTGCAGTCAATTTTTGAGTGCAAATTCTTCAGCTTTTTAAGATGTCAGGAATACTTGGTTGACTTCCAGGCTTTTAAAGGCTGTTCAAACCCCAAAAAGTCTTCATTGTGCTATGCCATAATGTGGGGAAAGAAACTTCTGTTTAACCACCTCTTGCAGTCGCACCGATATTGATTTCGGTTTACTCCGGTCTACTCCGGTAGCTGGTGAATGAGGAGGATTACAGGCCTGCGAAAGGCTGCGATATCATCAGCTTGTAATCCAGCCCGTGGTTTCCTAGCTACCGTATTGTCTATTCTGTTCCGCTATGTGAAAAATGTTGAATATCAACAATGGGTTTCAGTGCTGTATTGTTGAGTTTTGTATGAACTAATCTTGCTTCACTAAAAAAGACCTACAGCTTGGACAAAAGTCTCTAGCCAGTGCATTCCTAGCTTCCCCTGCACTAGGGTTGGCTGAGCCGGGGGGAAGACATGTTAGACTAGTGCTCTCCTCCTGCTTAAAAGGGCTCTGCCATTGCATTCAGGTGCATATTCTTACTTTACCTGTGTGGTAAAGTAAGCCAATGGAGCTCTGCAAATGTAGGAAAATCCCGGGATGTATCTACAGATCTAGGCCCTAGAAGCCTATCTGAGGCTCAAGGGGAAAGGTAAGCCATTCCCGACTACTTCGCTGCCTCTCGAGCAATATTGCCGGTCTCTGTGACCTGGTCCTCATGTGTTATTATAGAGCTCGGCGCTCCTTGTGCACAAAGCCACCAAAGGAGCATGCGGGCTGTTTTTAGATTTTCTGCACTGATTGTAAGGGAGCGTACCTGCGAAGTCGTGACAAGTCCGGGCAAAGGAGAGGGGAGCCGGACTGGGGCTTGGCGCTGTCTGTCTCCGCTCTCCGTCGGCTTGCACCTGGATGCACCGCATGCTGGTATCTGCCTTTCATTCGCAGGTGTTTTGTACGTTGGCAGCCCTTCAGTCGACCATGAGGGCAAGACAAGGGTTAATTAGAGTTAATGAAAAATATTTATTTATTCTTAGTTTTCCCAGAGGACTGTGTGCTGAGTGATGTCACCGTGTAGCTCAACAAGGCTAGCGTACAGGAGAACTCTTCATGTGAGAGGCGACTTGGAAGGGGTGAGTGTTTTATTCAAATGTTGACCTGCAAGTTTTTTGGAAAATTTTAAGATGTTCTATATTTTGAGTTTTTCCCTATATTTTAAGGCCAATTTCCAGCATTTAAAGTTATTATTTATGGCAAAATTCTGTTTTTAAGAGTAATTATGCTAAGAGCACCATACTGCTCCATTTTTCCAGATGTTTTTATGGCATGTTAATACAGTCGTCATCAGTATTGTGTGGCATTGTGGTACAGGGGCGGGGGCTGAGGCCAGGAGGGCGGATGCTGGAGGTATCTCTGTGAAGATGGAGCTTGGCTCTCGGCTGTAGGGGAGCAATGATTTGCTCCAGTGGCTGTGATATGGCACGGGTCTCGTGGGGGGGGGACGGTGGGGGCTCATCCATCTCTCGCAGCCTTGAGAGTAATTTCTACTCCACAGCCGAAGCTCAAAGTTTTCCCCTTCCTTGCCCATTATTGTCAGCCAATTATCATGTGGAACTGAACTAGAAAATCTGGTACAATCTAGCAATTAGTACAAAGGGCTTCCAGCATAGTGTACAGGAAGGCATGCTGGAGCCCCGGCGGCTGGGAGCAGTGCCTTTGATTGGGCACAGACAGTGGACTTTAGTGCTGCTTGGATACACAGTAAAGATGCTGCCTGCTGCCCTTGGGCTCCGAGGGGCAGAGTGCTGCATGGCCGGCTCCCCCATGTCGCTCTTTTGTGTGTTGTTTCTCCTTCTGTGGCGGCTTCTGCTTCACGTTACCCATTATGTCATGTTCCTCCAAGGAGCAGCTCATCAGCAATGGAGGAAAGTGACGTTTCTGAAAGGAGATAGATGTGAACGGTACAGTGACAGTAAGCGTTAAGGACGGCGAAACGCCACGCCTGCTTTTAGCGCTCCATGCGTCCCCGGCCTGTTGCTCCAAAGCAGACATGCAGCTGGAGCGTGAATATATTTACCCGTTAGCGTGCTCAGAGCTGGCTGCAGCTCTCGAACCTTGGACCAGGTCACAGGCACCTTAGCTACTTCTCAGCAGTTACTTGTTGTTTTTGTGACAGCGGTTTTAATGCTATTTATACTGCCATCCTGCTGGCATTTATAGCTGACATATATTTATTCCATAACTATTTTATAAGGGTTGTCATAATAAAAGTACGTTTATCTCTTCACATTATACACTCATTTTTGCATTACTATTAGAATTAGTTTGTATTAGCTATTATTAACTAGATATTGCAGTTATTAGTAGTTTTATTGAAAATAATTTTTATGAAATGCTAAGAAAAATTTGAAAGCTCTGAGTTTGTACAATTCATTTTTCTTAATATGACATATACGCCTTTAGCTGAAGCTAAATCAATTATTATTAAATATATTTATTAAAATAAACACTTGTAACAAATTTATAATCACACATTAAATATATTGATATTTTCAAAATTGTAATTACATTTATAATCAAATTATTTGTTAAGCTGTGGACTTTTTTTTGCTTTATTGCTATTTGCTTTTCATGATTATTAATCTAAGCATTTCCTCTAATCAGCTTTAGAAACCCACTTTGATCACAGGAATTGAGTTAAATTGAAGACAACTTCAAAACAACATTAATATCCTTGTAAAGATGCCAAACCTTTTAAAACCATGCGGAATATATTTATTATTTTTTTTAATGGCACATTTGATTGTTTTTCTTGGGAGAAGCCTCAGTTGTCTGTTGGAAGTCCTGTGCATGTGATACAAATTTTCAGTATTTCTGTGCTAAGCTAAGGTATAGCTAACTTGAGGCTGGGCCGCTATCATTTAGTGTAGCTGGCACTGCGGGTGTCAGGCTTGCATGCTCTATCACAGACTGAATCCCCACTCCCCCTTCGTGGCCCATTCCCTTGGTAATTACGGTGCCAGAGAAGAAACAATGGGAAGGCGAGTGAACTTGCTAATGCGCTATGTGTCTGTCCAGGAAGTCCCTCCCCCCCACTCCTGAACGCTGCCCTGGCCTACCCTCCGTGGGTCCGGCTTTGTATCAACGCCTATGCATTCATCCTTTTCACTCTCTCCATCCATTCTGGGCCCTCTGTGCTAAGGCTGCCAAATTAGCTATTCACTAAGTCCAATTTGCAGAGGTGGTTTTGTGATGTTGAACATCCATCCTCAGAACTGAGAGAGAAAATCCCCTTATTTTAACCCTGCACCCTCGACAGGCATTTAGAAAAACCCTAATCTCCAGCAGTGTCCGTAACCCCAGTATATCGTCACGGACATTAGAGGAATCGTGCTCCCCACTCAGTAAGGGTGGATTCGCTCATTTTGGTATGATGCTGTATCCACCATATCTGTGAGCCATGCAAATTCACATTATCTAATGAATCATCTCATCTCATTTTCTTACCATAACCATTTAACAAGAAGTCCACACTTTTTACACAATTCATAATACCTTATGTATTATGAAGAATCTTCTGATTCATGGTAAAAGTTTTTATTATCCTTCTGGTGTTCCATTTTTACAGTCTAGTTATAATACTGCAGCTGAAGTGGACAAAATTAGTATCTCTGAAATAAGAGAGCAAATCTGCCCCTGATTTGCAGACAATGGGCAGCCCTGTTTATCCTGCCATACAGGGATCTGTAGCTGATTTACAGGCAGAGCCAGACCCGGCAAATCTGCAAATATCACAGCGACTCATTGTTTACTCTCTGTCCAGTGCTTCAGTGTGGTCCCTGCAGAGTGAGAAGAGGATAGAGAGAAATAGGATTATAGGGAAATCACAGGCATGCTAAAAGAAATAATACCTTTTTTCAAAGGTTTGTATAAGCTGTAGCATCTGACTGATTTTTTTCTCATTGAAGAACAGTTGAACATGGTAGCTAAATGTACTCCAAAGACTGATGAACATATAAATATTGTATTGTGTATATATATATATATATATATATGTGTGTGTGTGTGTGTGTGTGTGTTTATATATATATATATATGCACTCAAAATATTATTTCCCCCATTTTTTGACACGTACAATTAAATTTCGGTACAGTAGTCCATCGACTTACTTCCTATTCAATAACATCTGATTGTATTTATGTCCCATAAGAGCTTTAATAAAATTTATCGAGAGACATCTGAACCAATGGACTTTAGCAGATGTATTTTACCATGTGTGTGGCATGCGTCAAGAACCAGAACAAGCCAATGGTGCTGCCATTACAGAGGTTTATTTAGATGGTGGCGCAGGAGGTAGTGCTATTGTTCGGCAACCGGAGGGTTGCAGGTTCGAGCCCTGGTTCCTCCTGACCCCATCAAAGTGTCCTTGAGCAAGACACTGAACCCCAAATTGCTCCCGGTGAGCAGGTTGGCGCCTTGCATGGCAGCCTCCACCACCGGTGTGTGAATGGGTGAATGTGAGGCATAAAATGTAAAGCACTTTGAGTAGAAAAGCGCTATATAAATGCAGTCCATTTACCATGTGTGTGGTACTGTATTTTGTTATACAGTATATTTGACCTCCCCGCTATAATGATCAGGATACATCCAGACTGACTTACACCCTCACTTCCGGGGCAAAACCTGGACGTACGTCGATGGATACATTATGTAATTTACTGCTTTAAAAAATCCTCTCAGTTTCATAGCAAAATGCTTGAAATAATCATGGAATAGTCATGAAATATCATTAGTCAAATTCAGAATGGTTCGTGTCTCAAGACATCACTGGAGCAATTTCATGTATACGTCCATATGTATTAAGCAGGCCTGCAGTGATAATGGGGGGGAGGTTGTGTGCAGGCTTGTGGCTCTGTGTGTGGTGATTGTGCATATAATTATGGAGGGATTCCC
Organism: Isichthys henryi; assembly: GCA_026776945.1. Taxonomy (NCBI): domain Eukaryota; kingdom Metazoa; phylum Chordata; class Actinopteri; order Osteoglossiformes; family Mormyridae; genus Isichthys; species Isichthys henryi. The sequence goes on along the minus strand of JAODJX010000035.1, from coordinate 9,686,883 downwards.
GGGGGTTGGGGCAGGACGGCTGGTTGTCCCCAGGGCGTAACTCCCTGCCGCTCACTCCGGAGCTTTCCAAAGAGGGGTCAACAACAGTTGGCAACCTCTCAATTCTCACCCGAAAAGGAATTCTTAA
>JAODJX010000035.1:9639579-9686750 GCA_026776945.1 Isichthys henryi | reverse complement strand
CCCCCGTCTCCCACCCCCGCGCCGCTGACAACAAATCACAAAGCGGCTGCCGTTCGCGAAATGTGTCAGCATGTACGTTTTTTTTGAGTTTCCTGGAATTTCGCAGGAGTCACGTCGTTCTCATGAGTTCCATGGCCTGACCTGACATTTTTGCACTATGTGCTGTTATAAAGTCTAACACCCACATTTTGAAGCTGAAAATATTTCCATCTCACTCTTACGGAGCTGAGGAATATGGACAGTAATGTAATAATCCTGGCATAATTAAAGAATACCGATGCTTATAGGCTTCAAACCCTGATAAAGAGTCCTTGAAAGAAGTGTGGCATTTCATTCTGACCTGGCTGCTTTGATCGGCCGGAGCACTAATCAGCAGCAGCGGGAATCTGCTGAGGCGTAGAGTTTTCACGCTGCCGATGACTTACCTGCCCGTGTTTAGCCGTTAGCTCAGTGCTAATATTTTCAATGATGGAAACGAAAAGTGGCCAAACAATGGTGCGGCACGGCAAGCTGGGCATCCCGCCATCGGGCCCCAGTTTGCAGCCCCGGCGCCCAGCTGCTGCTTGGGTTTCACGTTAAGCGCCGCCTTACGCTGAGAAAATGAGGCCCATTACCATGACAAACACCGGCATTTGGATGAGAATGGAGCAGGCGACACTGAGCCCCCCATTACAAGGGAGGTGCGGGGGGCTGCAATTTACCTGCAGAGGCACCTGACCGATGAGAGGTGTGCAATCACGCTGGAGAGGAGACCCCGGGGGCTCTGCGATTAAGCTTGCCCCCATAGAGACCCTTGCTGCCATATCAGGGAATGCTGGGTGATTCCGGCAAACAGCCCACCATCACTAAGCCCCCCTCACCCCCTGTCCTACAAAGGGGAGGGGTCCCCCAGTGGGATAGCAAGATGCGTTCATACTATCGTTTTGCTCATATAGTCATCTTAGTGGCAAAGTTGTCATAGCTGAGAACAATAAACCAATGTGCTTGAATGTTTAGGCACAGTGACAGGTGTAACATTATCTAACTTCATTTAGAAATACAGGTTAAACTGATTAGAGTTCAGTTAGAGATTATATATTTTTGAATTACTTAAATATATATGATTAAAACAGTGAACTAAAGCCTCATATATGTGTGGGATGTGAGTGATGTGTAACCAGTTTGTGACATGTTTTCAGCTCTTGGTTCCAGTGATCATTGGTATGATATTTTTTACCATTATGCCAACCCTTCAGCCGTAAATGGTTGGGAGATGCCTGGATGACGCCCATACCTGGTACTCTGTGTCTCGTTCAGGTGAGAAGGTGCAGCTGACTGTGCTATCCTGGGCTTCATCACCATAAACAACTATGGAAAAAAATTAAGTGATTGCATGCATGAATATTGCTCCAGTCAGATTTAAGGAATGCAAATTCAATCAAATATGTACAATATATTAAAAAGAGGTCTTTTGCCTTCGCATCCTCTGGCCTGATGTCTCATAGTCAGTGCTAGGCTAGCTCAGCCCAGTGGTAATTGCAGTTGGAGTGGTGAGGGCTGTATCCTCACTGCACGGTCTCCACTTCACTCACTGCACTCGGCAGTAAATGATATACCCCGTGCTGTAAATATAGGACTGGTTTCCCTTTGAAAATCGAAAGCATTAGTGTTATCCTTCCTCTCAGGCAGTTGCTCTTTCATGCCTTCAGATCCTCAGCATTGATAATATTAAGTGGAATTTACCTCTCATATCTGTTGAAAAGTGGCTTTAACCGCTAACACGTATGAATATGTAAATTTTGTGTATGAAATCTTTCTTTTTGCAAAAAGAATAGATAATCCCAGGAATGATATTGAACTTCGAATTCAGTTTTTCATTATTAGGGATCCCTTTCTTTTTCTCCAAATTTGGAAATTTAAATGTGATTAAAAGTACAATAAAGGAAATTATGCAACTACTATTGATTGAGACAAAACAGTCCGTATTTTGACTTTTAAAACACACAGGGCTGTTTTCTGTGTCCTGTTGGTAGCTTGTGCAGGTGTTTGTCATTGTAAATGACGGTCAATTTCAATTCCTCTGATAACCTCCAGAAATACTCCCAAAGAGTTTGGTCTGAGAAAATTTAATGTTTAAGTTGTACAACTGCTGTCACTTCGTAGACCTAAGCAGCAGCTTCATAAAACAAATGAATAAATTTAAGAAGGCCAGCAACTTTAATGAATACCAGAACTTTACATGGCTTTAAATCAGAAGCAGTATTTATAACATTGCATTACTTCGGTTATTTCTGAAGTACAGATAAAAATATAATAATATTTTTTAAAAACGGTTTAATTAGTTTACAGATACACTGTAATGGAGCAAAATGTATTACAAGAAATGATTTTCCTCACGGGATGCAAATCGCTCTGACTGATATTTGTTTTACTCTTATCGTGTATCGTAATTACAGCTATTGTTTTAAGGAGGGGAGGAGCGACAGAAAAGGAACATCTCAAATGAAATTCGAGTTGCCCGTTAAAGTTTGCTTTGAACACTCCCTGGAAAGGCGCCCACGTGGTCTGCAGCCGGCCACCCTGACGCCTGCTGTTTAGTAAATGCTGCCTTTGCTGCTTAATAGATAATTCAAAACGCTCTGGCAAATTATCAAATTTAATTAGCAATATAAATGCTAGAAGGAGCACGTAATGTGCAATTGTCTTGATATCTTTCCAGAAATTAGTCTTTTTAAATGAATTTGCTGTATTAATCATCTTAAAAATATTTTTGATCACTGAATTAATAGTTTTCCATCCTGTTTTTAGGTATTCATTGACATAGGTGATTGCCTCTTAATTACTACAGCAGACTCCTTCTATTCACTGTTATTAATTCATGTTTTCTGGCACAGTCCCAAAAGGCAGCCTTGCCCTGTATCTTCTAATTACTTCTGTAATTGAATTTGCCCACTGTTTCTCTGCTAGTTTTTTAAGTGACTGTGTTTGTTCTGGGTTTATTGTGTCTTTGTATGTCAGCCCTCTGCAGACAGAACATACATCAGGCCTTTTCTCATTTCTCATTAATTTTCCAGAGCCTGCACTTTCTTATTTGTTTATCATTACCTGTACCCCATAGCCCTGCCTCACAGCATGCGTATTACAGGGGAGGGGAGGGGAGGTGGGGGGTGGCGACAGGAGAGAAATTAATTAATTAGGAGCGGTGAGACAATTGTCTAGAGTACCTCTCATTGAAGCGTCTGTTTAACTCTCTGCTGAGTTCTGTTGCATTTTTAACTTGCATTTGCAACTTTTCAATTATAAAGAATCCTAAAGTAATCGAAAGTTTTTCACACGTCACTCTTTATAAAAGTAGAGGCTTTTGATATAGTCGCCGTGGACTCGATATGAAGTGTGCATAAAAAAGTTTGGTGCAGACGGAGTGATATATAAATAAATATAGGAGGCTGCCGTGTGCAGGCTGAGCGCCGTTAATGGTGTGTGGGTGATTTAACCTGAGTCTTAATGAAAGTTCCGGAGGAAGCCGGCACCATGTGGGGAGGGATCGAGGCCGGCAGCCTGTCCTCGCCCCACGTGCCACTCTCCCTGCTCTCGATCTCCGCCCCTATCTGTCCACCGAGGCGACGCGGCCGGCCCCGCTGACCCTGGCAGCCCCATTGTCCCCACGACAGGATTCTTTATTCCGCCCGTCGGCCTGAAATTCCTTTCCCGTCTGACAGTGTGTCTTTCAAACTTTGCCTGCTTGCCATTGATTTGTTTTGCTCCTTCTCCTTTCTCCGTATTGTTTCCTTATCATAGCTCCAGGTTATTATGTGCAAAGTATTGACGGCGCTCGCAGGCCGTGGTCGATGGAGAGCTAATGCATCCCTAATCCTGCCTTTGTTAGCGCCAAGTGTTTGACTCTGGTCTCCGGTGGGGAAAGAGGTGCAAAGCTGTTGATCCTAGTTTTATTTGTTGGGAACCCATCCATCAATCAAATTTGGGGGGGGGGGGGGGGGAAAGTCGAGTGCTGAATGACACAGGGACTCGGCTGAAGGAATTTGATAACGGCGTATTGTCAGACGGCCTCCCCGACTCTCTCGATAAGAAATACATTTGACTGAAGCAGATAACAGCAAGAGGGGTAGCAGCTTCAAAGGGGGCAGGCGACACACGCAGCGCAAGAGGTTATTCGGCTTTGCCATGAGCGATACCCGCGGCAAACAACGGGGACGCCTCTGTGACGCGTGTTTGGTGCCCAAGTTTTGGATATGCTTGGATTATTTAATAAGGTGCCTGATAGCGGAGGCGTCACCGCCATGTACTCAGTGGAGCGCTGCCTGGCGACGTGGCCCCGCGCTGTAACGCTATGCATCTACACCAGCTTCAGCGTCGTCATGCAATAACGCTCGCTCTGAGCCACGTGACGCCCACCCGACACGGCGGATTCTTCTGAGACAGGCATTTTAATCTCAGCAGCAACAACAACAAAGAAAACATAAACTGTTAGCTTAATCACATAGATTTATTTATTTTTTTTGTCTTTAACGTAACTGATTTCCAGTAACTGAATAATATATCACTACAGAAGACGGATGTTTTGCGTTAAGGGGTTCTTCACCGTGTGTGGCCCCAGAGAGAGAGACACACACATTTCACTTGAATACAGATCAGGAGGCGTGGGCAAAGTCAATGAGGCTCCTTCCACAGGCTTCTGACCTGCAAACAATCCATTGAAACCAAAGGACCATAAAGTTAAAAGCGCTCTTTCACACCGCTTGACAGGACACCACCATAAAACGAAAGAGGCTGCCTTCAGAATCCGTTCTGCATAGTTTATGATCTGTCTGTGTGTATGTGTGCCTGGTCAGAACCAAGCTGCCTGCCTGTTTCATTCCTTAACACCGTGTAGCATGCACAGTGTGATAATATAGACGTTTCATTGGCCGTTCATAGGTTATGCAAATATTTCATAAACATAATTTTCATTTAAGAAAGGAAGTACTTTTTTCCAGCATGATGGGAAGTATAAATTTTTGATATACGCTGAATAGCACTCTGACCTATTTAGAATGTCAGAAAAGATGGAAAGTGATTTCCTAGAGGTCAGGATGATGGGTGCAGTTGTGTGCCATAAATTAACAAGCTGTATGATGAAGTTCGTTTTGTGATCCTGATGACTAGAGGCCGAGGAATCAGGCCATGAAAGTAAAATCAATGCAAGAGCACTTCAGATGAGCCTGACGAATTATACACGCCTGGCTTCTCCTTTGTACAGTCTGTCCCCTATACACTCAAGAAATCCTACATATTCGGCTGCCAAATGGTGTACGGGGACCATGGTCACTTTTATTGATTCGGGACAAATGTCAGCGGATGGACTGGGAGTCGCTCGTAAGGCCTGAGCTGGAGCCCTGGAGCGTCGTGGAGGACCCATGTGGGAACAAAGTTGGCTTGGTGCTGCTTGTCGGGGCGGCCCAGCTTCTCTTCACTGCTCCCTGCCTGTAATAATGCTCTCTGGGCACCATACACCGTTTCTGTGAGATGTTTCATTGTTTAAGAAAATAATGTCAGAGGAGCTGCTGAACAAATGATAAATACCAAGTCTTAAATATTGCTGGGGGTGTTGGGAAGAAAATAATTAGCCCCTAGTGTTTTTTTTTATTATTTATGCTAGTTTTATATTACATCTTCGTGTCTGTCTTCTGGATTAAAAGGCCTTGCTATTTAATGGAATAAAGGCATACGTCAGGGTACAGGATCACTCCGGACTGAATGGTAATAGTGATATTTTTCAGTGGCAAAACCAAGGTGTTATTGTCAGAAGGTTGGTGGTAGCATTCTTCATTCAGATGCATATTTAAAAACACAGAATCTGTCTGTTTTCTTGCCTTTTTGCTGCTGATGATACACGCACTTATCCGCGAGGATGCCTCTGAGGAGGGCGCGTGTGGCGGCGTTTAGCGTGGCAGATGCTAACGACGGGAGGTGAGTGAGATGTCAGCTGCGTGCTGGCACCAGCCGCCACGCTACACGCACACATGACAGATGTTGCAAACTGTTGCATGCACGTGCCACAAGTCCTCTTTCTTCCTGTGAGTTTTAGTCGTTCCTTTTGGGGGGAATGAATGCCACTGAGGCCTCTCTTTGCCCGACGGACAGACCCTGTAATTTACAGTGGTGTAGTGCACGCCTTTGTGAGCTACTTGTGAAATTCCACAAGCAGAGTTTGGACAAAAGGGAGAAAGGGGGTCATTGTGGAAACGGCCTCAGAGTCACGGCCCGTCTGCTGAAGAACATTTAGCCTTCCCGGCTCTCTGTACTGTGGCCACTCCATCGGCGTCGTATGCTCACCGCCTGCCCTGCAGCAGCTGAAATACTGACCACACATGGTGACCTGGGTCCTGCCCCACTGTGTACCCACACTGCACTTTCGAAAATCCAGTTTCCCCCTATTTGGGCTCCAAAGATAATTCTCTGCCCTGAACTCACGGCATTTTGATAATGTCAAATTAAGCATGTGTGTGTGCATACATGTGCACGTGTGTCTGTGTGTGCGTGCTTGTGTCTGTATGTGTGCATCTTTGTGTGTGTGTGTCTGTGTTTGTGTGTCTCTGCACGTATACGCGTTTATGAGTTTGTGTGGATGTGTGTGTCTGTGCGTGCTTACATATGTGTGTGTGTGTGTGTTTGTGTGAGTATGTGTGTTTGTGTGAGTATGCATGTGTCTCTGTTTCTGTGTTTGTCTGTGTGTGTGTGTGTGTGTGTGTGCATGTGTCTCTGTGTGTGTTTGTGTGAGTATGTTTGTGTCTGTATGTGTGTTTGTGTGAGTATGCATGTGTCTCTGTTTCTGTGTTTGTCTGTGTGTGTGTGTGTGTGTCTGTGTGTGTGCATGTGTGTGTGTGCGTGTGTCTGTGTGTGTGTCTCTGTTTCTGTGTTTGTCTGTGTGTGTGTGTGTGTGCATGTGTGTGCGTGTGTCTGTGTGTGTGTATACCTGAGGAGGAGTGTGTGAAGGGAAGGACAGGCTGCCCCTCTATCCAAATGGATTTGAGTTTCTTATTGATGTTGTAATGCTTAAATCTGTTTGTTGCCCGATTCGCACCTCCCGTAATAACTGCCCTCAGAAACATGAAAAGTGACAAAGGAAGGCTTGCAGTAACAGACTGTGTTTCACGAGTCTTTATTAAATAAAACCCATTGAATGTTCATACATGAAATGCTTTTCTCCTGGATGACACTTTATCCCAATCCTTGCTCAGCCTCCCATAAGAAGCACCCTGAGAATCTGCCTTTCTCATAGTGACCTGGGCTTTACGTACCAACATGTTTGGATCGCCATCAGAATGAGGCTTTCGGCCCTGCAAAGCAGAGGCCCTCAGATGGGGATCCAGAGCTGCTGTCTGCAGTGTACTGCTGTCACACCCTGGCCAGCTTCCACAGAGTGCCCTGCCTTAGCTAAAGCTAAGCTCTGTTGGGCTCCGGACTCCAGGTGGCCTGGCTCCAGGGTGGTGGCATCCATCCGTGTGTGTGTGTATATGTGTGTATATATTATGGTGCCATGAAGGCCTGCATGGCTATTTATTATGTGGTATATTAACAATGGAATTTAATAACGATGGACAATTGTTATTAACAGATATTGTTATTTTCTAGTTACGCACAGTTCAGATGCGGGACAGTAGGCATCTGGTTCTGAAACGGCCCGATCGTGTCAGGGATCTGTATGAGCGTGGAGCCACAGTGGCCACTGTGGTTGGGTCTCGGGCCCGCGGCAGGAATCAGCCGCGTGCCTCGCCATGCTGAGCTCCTGGCTTGGTCGCTTTCTAAATTACCTCCACACTTAATTACAGAGGATGAGGGGGACGGCTCATTTCCCTTTGTCACGGGCTAAGCTGTCAGTAATCCCAAACAAAGGCCCTGCATCGCAAAGCCGTAGCATTTGCTGCTGGGATTATAGACTCATGGATGACAGTGTGCAGTCAGCAGAAGCAAAGCTTTATTTTAATTCAAATTTGCCAGTAAACAAAACCACTGGCATGTCTGCTGGTAGGAATAACTGTCTAGTAAGCGCAGTGTTCACGTTATTTAGTAGCGTTCAGCCTGCCGTGTTAAAATGACTGGGCTGCAAGAGTGTCTGTATGCTGTGTGTGAGTGTGTGTGCATGTGTGTGTGTGTACAATAATTTTTTTAGCTAAGCTTTTGTATTATGTATATTTACAATTCCATTGAAATTGTTGTATTGTGGTTATTATTAATACTTTAAACTGTCTGTTTGCATGTTTTGAATTTAAAATGTGATTGCTAGGGTTTCCAATTAAATAATTTAATTATGATTCATTATATCTTGTTAAAAAATTAAAACCTAAATATATAAAATATAGGTTTTTTTTTTACAAAATAGGAATTTGGTTGTAAGATCAGCATAATCAAATATACTGCAGCAGATTTTTGGTGTGTTCAAATCTGGAAATATTGTGTCATTGCTTTCCATATTTCGAACAAGTTACCTTTAATTGAATTAAACTGAAGTGAGGCCAAGGTGTGAAAATAAAAGACATGTTCATTGTTCTGTCTTCACTTGGGCTGATTATTTAGGATAAAATCATTTGTGTGCAAGTGGAAGTTGGATAAAATGTTTTCCTCTCCCTTTCGTGTGCTTTGCGATAGAGAAAATCCATGTTAATTAAACATTTTCAGGGTGAAAAACATTTTGAAAGAGCCATATTATACGTGCATAATTATAAGAATAGTAATTCACTTTTCCTTTATTTAATAATGGAAATTATTGGTGTGATGCGGAACTCGCTGATGGAGGCGATGAAACGGAGAACATGAGGAGAGTCCTGAACTTGCTTGCTGAGCGCGTCCATGGCTGGATGTAGCTACGATGCAAACGGCTAAACCCTGCGCTCAGCAGGAGCTAGATACTACCATCGAAAAAGAAACCGGCTGGTCAACATCACAGCCACAACTATACTGATAAACACCCCAGAATGCAATCTCCAGCACATTGCCTGTGATGGTCTACGTTACACATATATGTGTTGTCAGGACCGGTTCTAGCCAATGAGACGCACTAAGCGAGCATCACCGCTGGTGACCCCCATCCCAGGCAAAGTGAAATTGGCTGGCAAGTCGGTGCCTCCTCAGAAGCTGGCGCCCTAAGTGGCCGCCTATAGGATTGACCTGTCCTGTGTGTCGTACGCGTTAATTAGCTATATCACAGACGCTAAATGTAAATACCTGAGTAGAGGCACCGTTGAGTGTCTGATACCTTATCGGATGTTTTGGTTGCTCAGTTATTCCCAACTTATATGATTCCTTTGGTAGTTTCAGGATGTTTAGTCTGACCCACTGATAAATAACGCAGAAGCTGGAACATTCCATAGCACATTCTACCTGCGCTTGTATGTATCTTAGTCTTTTATCACAATGATTAGCACCCCCCCCCCCCACACACACACACACACACACATAAAAGCAGATAATAGAATATAAGAAGCAGTTGACCCTTGTTTAAAATTCATGTGAGAACTTGCCATAAAAAAGCATATATTAGAAAAATTTGTTCTTGCCTTTTATCATTTAATATTAAGTTTTCTGGGGGATACATCAGCGATTAGCAGTTAATTTACTTGTTTCAAGTTTTGCTGTCTTCTTTAAAAAGACCCTTCCTGCCTTATTGTATACCTTGGTTATGTGAAATGCATAGAAAAATCGCATTTGTGTGGGGTGATAATGTCTCACTCTAAAATGGACACTTTGCTTGTGCAGAAATCATTTAGTCTGTTTAGCAGAAAATGCTTAAGACATGATGCTTTCTAATCCTTGTGCCGGTATTTGGTTTTTAGGCCTAAATACATAGTTGCAGTTGCCACACACTTTTGAGACAGACATTGGATGCCGTGCAGTATTTTGATTTTTAACTTGCAGGTCAAATGAATACAGTCTGCAGCACAGCATATTGCTAACAGTAAATCTGTTAATCCTCTTGACAATAATGCTTAATACCGGGGCTTTTTCACAAAAGAGAAAGTACTTTGAAAAATACCTATTAACTTGAGGCATTTCACCGCACAGATTCAGTGAAATTTCAAATGCAGCTTGGTTCTAGCTCGGCCATAATAATCCTATCACTTGATTGCTGTTTTTCCTGTTGTTATTAGTCTCCCTTTATAATCTGTTTGACTCCTTTCCTGTGCTGGCTTCACCTTGCAGGCTAATTAAAGGGGGTGGTGTTTTGATTGAAGTCATTATTACCTTCCATTGTAGCAGCACCTTGGAGATTAACACTGAAGCATGTTCCATGAAAAGACAAAGTCTTGGAGCCATTGGGGTGGATTACTGTCAGTTTGGAGTTGTAGAAAGGTAGAAGGAGGCAGTAATTCCTATACAAAGGTAGACAAATTCATAGTCTGTGACTAAAAACTTTCCCTGCTGAGATCCATTGTCTCAGAGTGTCTCTGTCTTTAGAGGGTCCCTGTCAGCACTGATAAAGACCTCAGCTCCAGCCAAAGCCAAAGTCTAGGTGATGCAGAAGCTAAGGGTGTTCTTAATGGTCAGTGACATTCCATATATTATGTTCCAACACACTTGTATAGTGCTATTGTAACTCCATAACTACTTTATTGATTACCGTCTCCCTGATTAAAAATAGCATCTGCAACAAACTGAATTCTGTACACGCAAATGGCGGCAGAACTTTCCGTCTCCTTTTAGTCAAAGATGTGTGTGTACGTAATGGTGTATAATATATAGCTAAAAATGATCATGTTAACTTTAAATGTGTAATGTTCATAAGCTTAATCTCCTCATTTACCAGTAAATGCATACAAGAAATATTCTTTAAAAATATTTAGCTGCTTGATAAAAGATTTCTGTTGTTAGGCATAACTTTAGATATATATTAAGAGTCGCATTTAATGTAATTAATTTATTTGCTCCTGGTATTCTGTCCATCATTATCTATTAACTACCTGGTTATTGTTATCTATAATAATAACTTTGCTTTGAAAGGACAGGGGAGTTTCATCTGACTTTGTGATGTATTTCTGCAAAGGAAAAAATCTTTATCAAATCCCTGTTCTGCGGCTTCAATAAACAGAACCCATTACCTCACGGCAGCTTTTGTTGGCCTTATACAAGAGAGAACAAAATGGTTATTCAAGGGAACGCTTTAGATTTTTATTGTGGGTAGTATTCACAAAGAGCAGTGTTATTGTATTAAAAAGACCCATCTGTACCAGAAACAATGGCTTCAAATTATCTTTGAATACTCAGTGAAAAAATATAATGCTTGTTCTTCTCATTCCGCTTGGCGGGGGGATAATACGGACTCGCCATGACTGACTTTTTGTTGTTCTGGGTGCATTCTTCGTCTTTTTAAACCGGGCCCTTTTCAGATATCTGTAGGCATAAAAGGCTTTTCTTGTTCCAGGGGTAGCGAGCTAAGGCTATAGCGCTTGGTGATGGGACTTAGATGGTTGTTTGCTGGAGTGGGAGCGCCGTGTCTCGGGCGACCCATCGGAGGATCGCGAAGCGGAGTCTGGGAGGTGGCCGGCGGAAAAAAGGCTGCTGGAAGAGGGGCTCCTTCGGATGGGCGGACGCGGTACCTTTTTCCTGCCAATCAATCTATCACAAGAAGGGAGTCCAGTCGGGCAAGTAAGTATCTCTGGCAGCGGGAACTTAAGAGTTATGAGTAAAACAAGCTTTTCCGCACGGTGAACGGTGAAAAGCGATTTTGCGTGTTTTACGGGAAGTTCAGTGGTGACGATCCGGCGATCTACAGTAAGCGCTGCTTTAGGCGAAAAATGAGCGCTTGTGGGGCTTGTGCGCTTTCATCCGAGACACGGCCATGTGTTTATTTAGATTTTCGCGAGACATTCTTGCACGTTTCCTGTACGAAGGATGGGACTGCGTTATGCATTGGTGACAAATAAAGAAACTGCAAGAAAAATAAAATGGTTGACTGGAAAGGCTGATGGGTTTCTAAAGTTCTGCATTTCGGAAAGCGTCTAATTCAAGCAAGGCTAAAGACTGACTGCGGCAAGACCGTAGACCCACGAGGGCGCAACTTTTTGAACATATCACAACATTTCACCAAATTAGCTGCCATGGTTTTTTAGAAAATTTTAAACTTGAACTTAAAGGACGCCCCAACACTTTTCACCCCCTCTTCTGGAAAATGTGTTAAGTACTGTCCAGTCTCCTTCTGGCTTCACTGATAATGTTCTTAAGGTTGTAAAGCTCATTAGTAGTTGGATTAAACTGCCATAACAGTCTTGGTTGTCCGTTGCGTGTCTCTCTTTACCTATGAACAGGTTTGATTTTTCTGTATATGTTTGTCAATCGAACTTACGTAGGCCTTTATTAAGCTTTGCATTGGTGACGGAACAAGGCTTGAATGATGAATGAAAAATGAATGAATTAAAAATGCTGCAGTTTGTAACGCAATGTGTAAGACATGTAAGTCGTAGTTGTGAAAATATATTTATATTTCCCCTTTTTTGAGATATTCTAAATATTCTATGTTCTTCTTATCATGTTATTATAAAGGATATTATTTTGCCGGTATTTATTATTGCAGTAATTATTACAAATTTATATGTAAAATTCTCTTGCCGTCTGTAGTATCTAGTACGGCCTCTAGTGGACAAAATTAGTCTCCCTATCAATTCATTCAACCGTGATTATATCTGTAATTATTTAAGACGCCGTTTGTATAATGATTACTGTAGTAATGCAAAATGTATGGTTTTATCCATGTGTGTAATCTTTTTTATATAATGCAGTCTGAGCAACCTAGCAACAAGATTTCTATTTACCTTTGCTCTTGAAAACAAATAAAAACCTATCATTATCGAAATGTAATTGTCAGTTGACTTGATGCCACAATAAGAAAAAAAATCACTAGCGTAAACTTGCAATATCGCCATTGCTGTACACCTTCTTCCTGTGTTTTGCTAGATTATATAGTTATTAAGTAATATAATGTAAGTAATAGCGAAGAAGCCGTGGCAGAGCGAGTCAGGGGTACAGAGCGAAACGAAGCGGTTGTGTTTTTTACTTTTATGTTTTGCCAAATGTTAGTTAGTGTTTAAAAACGTGGAATCCGCTTTGGTTAAGGGAATGTCTTGCTTGTAGCTTCTTCTACTTCTTTTATTATTATTATTATTATTATTATTATTATTACTATTATTATTAGTAGTAGTAGCAGTAGTAGTAGTAGTAATAATAATATTCGCGTAAGTAGTTAAATTGTGTTTCCTCAAACAGTGGCGGTCGTCAAACTGCAGTAATTAGCAATGCTGAGAAATTCCAGTTAACGAGGATGTTCTCCAAGAGTGTACAGGGCTCCCCGCGGCTCTCCTGCATTTCCATAAGCAAATTAGGAGTGGAGAAGAACTCAGATGCAGATGCCTGGACGCAATTACACAGCGGTACTGTGGGCCTGTAGTGCAGTCACTTAGGAAGGAAGGGCCTTCAGTGCATATCTAGGTATGCATTTAACTATTATTTCTGTAAGATACCTTTAAAAAATCATTACTTAAATGTAACATAACTTTTAAAGAAATGTTACAGCATCGTGGCGAAAAAAATCGATTTTGTCATTTTACATAAAAAAATTATATTTGATGTTAAATAATGCAGATAGCGATCTTTTCCGTATAGTGCACTCTTTTATCGCTTATTAACACGACAAGGTTTGACTTAACGATCATAAACGCACCAATGTGTTCCGAATGTATTATAAAATAAATTAAAAGTAGCTCATATGAATCAGTTTGACCACTAGACGGCGCTATTGGTACACATCAAAGTGGTCGGGTTCAGCGTTGGCCAACTTCGTCACCTTTGAATGTATGTGCACATTCGCTTATCTGCACTGATCTCGCACATGACGCATACGTGTTTACTTTGCCTAAGCGAGTTGCTACATGCATTTGGTTTCGAAAAGACCCATTTATTCAAACAAAAATATTTTGTTTTACATCCACGTGTACGTTAATATTATATATATATATATATGTGTGTATGTGTGTGTGTGTATATATATATATATATATATATATATATGTGTGTGTGTGTATTTAACTTACCATTTATCGGTTGTAACTTGATGATTAATGTATATATCTTCTGTTTTGTTGATACACCTCATTTTTAGTTTTAGTTTAAACCCATCAGTGAAGGCTGAGAAAATACATACTGTACTTTTACGTGTAATAATCTGGCAGCAGCGATCATGAAAGCGAAAGAGGGTAGGTTACTTTTACTTTAATGTGATCCGGTGCAGTAACTACCAACAACCTTGTGGTTGGAAAGTTTATATTTCTGAGTCATTTAATTTAACTCCTTTAATGTCGTGTATATTTTCCCATCATTTAATAATGAAAAAGTTGTTTATGCATAAATCTAGAGGATTATCATATAATTAATTGTTACAAGGTTATCAGAGGTGCATTTAGTTCAAGACGTACACGTCCATTTTGTATGTTTATTGGTTGAACTTTTTTTTTTTTATTATTTTAGATAATCTGCAGTCATAATATATTTAACCCTGTCTAATTAGAGAATAAGTTCTTTTAAGGCAGTTTGATTCATTTAAAAATGAAAAGGACAGAAAGTGAGGTATGGAAAAGTTTTTATGGCCATTAAATTTAAATATCCAACACCACTCAATCAAAAATATATCAAATAAAAAAAATAACATTTAGCTAAGATTTTAATTTCGATACGGGTTTTAAGCAAAATGAGAAATCCTTGGTTCTCATGCAGCTATAGTACAGTAAAACTTTTGTAAATCACTCTTCTCGAATCTAACATTGTAAAACTGTTCTTTGTATACATACCAAAATGAATGTACGCAAAGTAAAAGTCTCGGGAACGCATATTCCTATTTTTTTGAGTTGGAAGCACTTCCAGTGAGACACTGTAGTCAAATATTTTCGCTTTAGCACCTGCTTTAATACTAAATATGAAGTTTCTATTGGGTGATTTCAGAGTAGCTACTGGCCCGCTGTAGCGCTACTGAGCAGCGGTAACCCCGCCCCTTTATGCTAATAAAACACAGAATCCTGGTCGAGGGAACAGTCGCTCTGTGATTGGTCAGGTAAAACCCATTTATTCCCTGACAGCCCTCATCACATGAATGGTTGTCTATTAACTTGTTCAAAAAGTATCAGGAGTTGTCAAGGCTCTGCCGAAGAGGGAAAAAAAGTAGTTTGTTGATTCTTAAAAGACCAAGAGAGAATTTTCTGGACACATCAGGATTCAAAACAGGATTCGCTTTGGGTGAACGCAGCAAAGTCGTTTACTATTTGAGTAAAGTTACAGAAATCCCGCAAGGTATCAATTACCTTTGGTTTGGACTTCTTCTTTGGTGTAGCAGGTTAAAACAAGATAAGTTTCAATGTACAACATGATGGAAACCGATCTCAAACCGCCCGCACCCCAGCCAAATTCTGGGGGAACGGGGAACTCTAATTCATCTGGAAACAACCAGAAAAACAGTCCGGACAGAGTAAAGAGACCAATGAACGCCTTCATGGTTTGGTCTAGGGGGCAAAGGAGAAAAATGGCGCAGGAAAACCCTAAAATGCACAATTCGGAAATTAGTAAGCGACTCGGGGCCGAGTGGAAACTTCTGTCGGAGAGCGAAAAGCGTCCTTTTATCGACGAAGCAAAGCGTCTCCGAGCGCTACATATGAAGGAACACCCGGATTACAAATACAGACCTAGGCGGAAAACCAAGACGCTAATGAAGAAGGACAAATACACCCTGCAAGGTGGGCTTCTCGCGCCGGGCGGTAATGCGATGAGCGCCGGGGTGGGTGTTGGGGCTGGCTTAGGCACAGGGGTCAATCAGAGGATGGACAGCTATGCGCATATGAATGGCTGGACCAACGGCGGCTATGGTATGATGCAGGAGCAGCTTGGCTACCCGCAACATCCTGGCTTAAACGCGCACAATGCGGCGCAGATGCAGCCCATGCACCGGTACGATATGAGCGCTCTTCAGTATAATTCAATGACCAGCTCACAGAGCTATATGAACGGATCGCCCACGTATAGCATGTCCTACTCCCAGCAGAGCGCTCCCGGGATGACTCTGGGCTCTATGGGTTCGGTAGTCAAGTCAGAGTCCAGTTCCAGTCCACCCGTAGTCACTTCGCCGGCTCACTCAAGGGCTGCTCCATGTCAGACCGGAGACCTTCGGGACATGATCAGTATGTACCTCCCAGGTGCTGAAGTACCAGAACAAACGACCCAAACCAGACTTCATATGTCCCAACATTATCAGAGCGCACCTGTACCTGGCACTACAATTAATGGCACACTCCCGTTATCACATATGTAAATGCGCCTTTTTATTCTAACTGAACTTCTGTGAACTATTTTTGTACAGCTCGTTTGGGGGAGAAATTGTATAGGACTCAAGGAACGAACTTTTTTCTTTTTCTGTTCTTTTTTTTAAAGGAAAAGTTATAGAGGAACGGTAGGAACTTTGCAAGACGTTTTTCTTCTTTTTTTTCCCCAAAAGTGAACTGGATTTTAAAGAGTGAGAATCTCATTCAAACAAGTGTTTTATTATTGCAATCAAGTTTTGTACAGTATTTATCAAATAAACTCAATCAAAATGTAATGTTTGTACACTCTAGGCAGTTAGTCTTTTTAACAATTCTGCAAAAAAACGAAATAGATATGAGCTGGATTTGGTTATGATATTGAAAAACGTTAAAAGAAAACCGCTGATATAAATCAGGTAAAATGTTTCTTCTTGGAAGTAATTAGTGCTAAATCGTTTCAATTTTGTTCACAGTAAGAATACGAAAAGACCTTTCTTAAACATAATTGTTAATTTATAATTTTGTGTCCCGCTTTTCATCTGTTAAAGATATGAAGTTTGTGTTATTTTCTCATGGTTTGTAATATTTCTGTATATTTACTGTGATATTTTAAGTTTTTTTTTCCCATTTTCATAGTTGTATTTTAAAATTTGGCCTGTATTTAGAACAGTTGCCGTCACTTCTTGTATATATTTGAACTAATAATATCATAATAACAGTTACATTTTCAGCTTACGTTTTTTTTCAATATGCAGTTTGAAATTAATAAATTTTTGAAATTTTGATATTGAAATTTGTTCGAGTTTTGATTTTGTTTATCATTCTAGGTTTTCTGCGACTGTCACTCATCCTCCATGCGTTTTAAATTACAAATGAAAGGAGTCTTATTATGTTGAAACCGCATAAAGGTTCCTCCATTATGCATGTTTGCATGTCTTTTTAAATGTCTTGTCGTGTCGTTTAGAATTTTCATTACTTTTTCGTATTATATATTGCGTAGTGTATCAGCTGTGTCTAATTTTATTCTTCATCTAAAGTAGATTCTGCAGAAACCTTCATTATTTAATAATTGCACGTAAAAGTAAACTGTAATAATCTCTTTTAATTTCACATTAGGAAAATCAGAAATAGGGACATGGAAAACATGCACTTTGCATTGCTTTCAAGTAAGTATGGGATATGTTGACTGTATCCCACACGAAATTAAACGTATATTTCAGAAAAAAAACATGACGCTCTGCTTGTACTAAATGTAACGACGTTTCTGTCTTTTTAGTGAACGCAAGCATCGCGTTAAAGGATATGCGGGGAACCCTCTTCAACTCAAAACTTTGGTGCCTGTGTTCGTTTCCCTGAAGGGCAGAGATAGGACGCCAAATATAGCGACGATTTTCATCAAGGTAGTTTTCATTTGCTATTTTAAAAAACGCTGTTTTTCTTTTTTGTCTCTCAATACTTAATGGATTTGTTCACTTCGGAAACTGCGCGATATTGTGTAATATAATACATACTGTATTGAATTAAAACGGTAGACTTTTTAGACCTAATAATTAATTAGGGTTTAACGTGGTTTGATAAGAAAATGTGTAAATAAACGAAAATCATAAAAAAAAATAGAGCAGAGCGGTACATCACATGTTATTATATAAGCGCCTCTGGCAATATAACAAACACCGCTGCATTAAAGCGCTATATTGGGCCTTCGACCATTTTAAATTAATTTTCAATTCATTTCAAATTATTTAATTTTAGAAAGATATTTCATTATGTTACTTATATACCGAATATATTTAGCTTTAAGGAGTGTCAAGCCTTTTCCAATGACTGGTTTCTCAGTAACCGCTATATCCATTAAAAACAAGCTGAAGACCGAAACAAGACATTTTCGTATTAGCATTAGCCCGTATTTATAATATTAAATAACATCTTCAATAATAGCATTCTATTAGAACACCTTTTCACTAACGTATCTGTATAAATAGGCCTATTCTTTAACTTAAAATTTAATTACGATAAGCTCATCCCGTTTTGCTGCCCGTTTAAAAAAGATAGAGTTAAAACAACAACAATAATAAATAACATTTAAAAAGTGAAGAGTATTACAATGTTTAGCTGAACTGCAGTCGTAGATTAGCAGAGTTCCCTGCCAGGCCTGGGAAGCTGCTATTACACTGCATCTCAGGGGAGAAGGGCTCGCATTAACCGCTAAATGAATATTTGACGAGGGCTCATTCCCAAGTATTATTTCTACAAACGTGTCCCTGCTGGACTTTCAAAGGGTCAGGGAGCAGTGGTTCAATTAATTATTTATACAACTAGTGGACCGGGTTGTAATAGCGGAACGTGTTTCTTGAACTAGTAACTTTAATGATCGAATACTGCATATATTTTATAGAATTTGCTGCGCTTCATCCTGTTAGTACTATTTATAAAAATGCTTACTTGCATACGTTTATAGTATCATATTAATTTTGATTCATTTTCAAAAAAAAAAAATAGAACATGGTTTTCATAGTACAGCTCAGACTCACATTTATTTTTTTTAACGCTGCTATTTTCGTAAATAATTAAAGTGTGAGTATTAATATGCTAGACGCCGGTGAAATGTTTTTTTATGTTTATATATATTTTATTTTTATTTTTGCATAATGGAGTTAGAGTATTTATTACCGGTATTGCCACTTTCTTTAAAACATATAAAGCGGTCTAAAATTATAACTAAACTTCTGTAGTCCTCAACTTTATAGGAAGTGCACTGGACCCCCACTGAGGTTTTGTGACTTGCAAAGTCGTCCGAGAAAACATGGCGTTGCCCCCGACGCGTATAGAAGGCTGTCCTGCAGTAGCGACGCGATCCTCATTCATAGCCATTACGAGAAGAAACTGAAAATGCATCGTCAGGTTTGCGTTCAGACCGTTACTTGTGTGCTTCGGCTCTCGCTACACTGCTCAGATGTTACTGTAAATAATGGAAATGTGTACATCAGTGACATTTGTTTGAATAATCGTAGTTTTGCACTGTATACTCAAATCATAGACCTGCGTTTTTGTGTTTTCTGTGTTGCACCAGAAATATTGAATTTTGCAATTCGATATATCATTCTCTATGCAACAGGATCAGGATAAAACTGAGAAGACCAGGAGACTTCAGGAACGTGAAAAGTATATTGCGGGAACACACATTGGAAGGGTGGTGACATTTTAAGACTAATGTGAGCAGCAACAGGTGGTAAGCGTATATTAGTTCTCTCGTTAATAAATAACAATTAATAATTTTGTCGCGTATTTATTTCTGTTTATAAGAAAAAATGCCCTTATGATATCGCACAGCGAGTGCTTTTAATGCCACAGTCGTCATCGATAACAAGTTATGGATCTTCATTGCGTGCACTGCGCCTTTTGAAGCGCGTAGTCTCCCATCAATAGCTGAGACAAATACCGTCTGGCAATCATTTTAGACTGTCTAATTGCTGTTTATTTTATTTTAATTGCTTTGTTGCCGGTTAATTTTATCTTGCATGATGCTGTTAGCTCGTTTTACTTGTATAGATTTTGTGCGCATTTTTAAAGATGTTAAATTATTAGGAAGTGAAAGCACGTGGTGCGATGAGTAAAACATTTAATATTGCTTGGTTTTTTATTTGGTTGAATTTTGTCCTAGGACTTGGGGGGGAAAGACGTAATTGGTGTGGTGAACACACGCAAACTCAGCCTGAGAACCTTATCATCCGCAACCAGATTTACTGTATGCTAATGAGGAACATGACGTAATCTGTCTGTAAATTATGAATGTATTTTATTTTAGCTTCATTTCCCTGTTTCACAAACATTTCGGGGACAGTATGTTGTACATTACAATAACGAAACGGGGCACGTTTAAAATGAAAGTTAGGTCAGTAATCTTCCAGTTTTTGCCTTGTTAACAGACGAACGAGCACGTGCCTCAAAAAAATGATATTTTATGTATATTACTGGTTAAATAATTTAATATTTTTAATTAATTTAAAATCTGGGTTGTTTCATAATATAACAAAACAAATTGATAGCAGCTATTCTGTGTATAGGGCGTGTTTGTGTCATTCATTTCCCATCTACGTGCAGCAGCAGAAATAGTTTACTTATTCTTTAAGGTTTTTAAATTAAGCGTTTTTTTAAAACACCGCTAAACAATTGGATATTCGGGTTAATGTCATGCAAAACAAGGAAAACGTCGGTATAAATAATGACTTGTTCTTCATAGTTTATTTTTTTTCTTTTTCGGATGGGGGAGTTACGGAGGGCAGGCGTGCAACATTGTGAGATGTGTTGAATTGAAAACTGTCAGAGATGTCGTCTATTTTAACAGTCTCTCATGGGGTGAATGCCAGTCGCTCCCTGATCCAGTGCAGGTGCAGGAAAGCGGGGGGATGGGGGTCTCTCCGCTCGGCCAAAATGCGCATTCTCTTCAATAGACCACACACTGTCAGCCAGCATGGCATAAACTCTGCGCTTCTCAGACTTTTTTTCCCCTCGCCCAGGCCTCACTGAGTGCATTTTAGTGCTTCACAAATCACACAAGTACTAGTCTGAATTTCTCCGGAGCTCCGCTAATGTGCCCTCTTCGTCTCCCTTCTCATCGCCACCATCATTAGGTTTGTCATTGTTATCACTGCTGCAGAGTGGCTGGATGGGAGAAAATAGCGCACAGCGGGTCGACATATAATGCACCAAATATTTTTAAAGTATTATAGCAGTTAAAACTTTTTTTAACTAATCGTTGTTATTTTTCTGAGATTGCGGAATGGGAGCCCCGGCTGTCCTTCTGCTGTTTGCGAAATTCTCGCGTAACTCATTTGGAGTGGTGACCGCATAGCCTACATTTGCCCAACAAAACACCGTTTTTAAAATATAGGATTTATACATTATTTGTTTAATGTACGATTTAAATAATAGTCGTAAAGTAGAGATTTTACACCTTAAGTAGTCGAAAACATGCAGAATTCTTAAGATGCGCAGACTAGTATACAGATAGTTACGTGCAAAGTGTAAAATGAAACCATCAAAAATATAAACTGTGACCAAATTGGATGTCTACAAACTTTAAATTTTACGAACGTGATTTTGTCCGCTTCCCACGCTGACAGAATTTAACTTCTGGACTCTTCAGCGAATTCACCGAAAACTTATTAATATATGATATTAAACAAAGGGTGTTCAGTCTACTTAAAAATAAACCATTAAATAATGGCATATCACAACAAAATCCTTTCAATTATTTCCCTTTTAAATTTAGACTACATGTTGGAATAACACCGGTAAATGTTAAACATTCGCCTTTATACACAATACAAGGCTTTAGGGAATGTTTATTTAATGGCAAAGCATGCGAACATTGCACCTGATATCATCAACTTAAACTCAAATATAAACACATTGTTTTATAACAAATTCGAGTTAATACGTTCTTAATAGCAATATAACAGCGGATAATTGGCCCTTTTTTTCCAGACAACAATGTAAATCGCCATCTCTTTATTATTTAATAACGTCAAACGCTTCGTTGGATTGGCTCCGACAGTGAAGGCCTTTTCTTTGCATGCAGTGTTTTTTAAGGGGGGAACAATACGAACCTAATTGTGGAGATTTCAGAAGTTGGCTGCAGTGAGTGAACATCAAAGATAGGCAGATGCGCGCTGCCCCCTCGGTCATAGCGGGTCCGCAGCCATGGGATCCATGCAGCGTCCCAGCAACACCTTAAAATCTCTTACATATAACTTATTTTGCTTGACAACGGAAGATTTATCACACATGATTTATAACTAATTAGGAATAAGGCTCTTATAAACAAACTAACAAACAAACAAACAAACAAATAGATGTATTTACAAAAGTACATATATCCGCGCTTGTAAGAGTTATACCCCAACGCGAAACACCTTAGTAAATACGAAATAATAAAACTAAGTTAATATAGGAAATAATTCCAGCATCTTTCGGAGAGGAAACTATTTATCCTAAGATATTGTTGCCCTCCCAATAAAACAGCGAAAATGACACCTAGCAACAAGTGACCACTAATAAAGGCCTTACGTTGCACCGTATTTGATGTTAATGTGATGGTAAGTTAGGAATACTTATTTTATTGATTTGGTTATTTATTGTAGGCCCATGGCTACAGAATTTGCTCGTGAAAAGTGGCTGTGCTACTTTTCCTGTTTCCCCAGTTAATAGCCCACCCTATGGTTAGAACAATATAGGCTTTGATGGCAAGCTGCAGTCAGCAGGGGTGTTCACAACGGTGCAGGACAAACTCGACCTTTAATAGCCCATGGACTCAGCCAGAGAAGTGAAAGAGGCAGGGAAGCCGGGCACGGGGAAGCCGGGCACGGGGAAGGCGGGGGGTGGGGGGTGTTAGCTGTTTGCTGCTGTGTCTCACATTATTTAATACTGAGAAATATCCTTGGACTCAGTGCCTGTTTATCTCCCGTGGAAACATGTATGTAAAGATGACGAAACACATTTGCAGAATTATGGTGCGTTCTACGCCATCCTACACAGAAAAAGGAGAGCGATGCAGTCCATCTTAAAAGTTTTATCCTACATACCATAATGTACACGATTATTATCCTGATATAACTGTGGTACATTAATAATGCGTAATGTCACATATTTTTCAACAGCATTAATTATACTAACCAATATTCAGTCTACTTGCTTTGTAACCTTTATTTTGTCTTTAATCGTTTCTGAAGTTGTATTTCCTATAGATTTATCCCGCTAACAAAAAGTTATTACCTCATCAAAAGAAACAAGGGCTTAAGCGTGGTTTAAAATTATATTATGTATGTATGTTCTTTTTTAAAAATAAATCATTTCTTATCTAAATGACGGAAGGAATGCCCTCGTATTATCCCCGCGTGTGAATTGTTGTAACTTTGCCATCCCAAAGTAGAAGACAAAAAGGCTCGTTTGATCAGTGAGCTTTAAATCGGTTGAACACGGGCCGTGACGAACAGCCTCGGTTGTATTTTCTGGCAGTCGTTCCCCGAGGGAATGCTTTTTAAGATCCGGCGTGTAAAAATGGCATGATGTGTCCCGTTTGATTTATTTTTTATGTAACTTTAACAATATGATCACGTTTGCGTGCAAGCAGGATAAATTATAAAACGTAAGTGAAATTTAAAAATTATTAAATAAGTTAACAAGGAATTATAATTTAAAAGACGTTTTTGCGTCATTTAAACACTTCGTGAATATCCATACTTTACATATAATGACAACGAATTACTGAGGTAGGTCAATGAAAATGTTGTTCATGACAATATATAGGAAAGATGTTATATGTTATAGTATATGTTATATGAACATATATGTTTATATATTGAATATATTCCCGTCATACGCGGTATGAACTGCTCTCTCCTCTCTCTCTCTTCTCTCTCTCTCTTCTCTCTCTCTCTCTCTCTCTGCGCTTGCTGCCATCAAACTTCTCCAACAGGAGTCTATTGTTCTCCCAATTTTCCTCCCAATTTCAGGCTTCAGTTGCATATCTGAAGTTATTTCTTAATGACGGTATTACCATCTGATTTGCCTTAGATCTCAAAAGATATACATCTTCGATTTGAAGATGGAACACGATAATAGTCTGCGGCATGTCAAACTTATTTCTTCATTTTATTATATTTTATAATGGCTTTATTAAACGAGCAAAATATATTAAAACAGCCGTATACAAAACTGGCCTTCGGTTACTATTGTAGCATTATGAGGTAGATTAACTGCAAAACAATTAGGCCTACTGAAAAGCGAAGTTCATTCGTCTAGTTGATCAGCTACGTTAAATTAAGAACGCATTCTGATGTTTTAAAATGAAAATATTAGCTAATCTATTTTTTATTTCTCCTTCTCAGTCACAAGAGTCCAAGCTAATCCAAGTGAAACAAACTGGTCCCAAACAACTCAGTTAAATAATTTATTCTTATAAGTATCGTAAATGCATTTGGATCAGTTTTTTTTTCTAAATAAAAAATGCAGCTTGAGTTTCAAACGATGGATCGCATTTGTCGGTGTACTGCATGATCTTCACCGAATTAAATTTGTAAGGTGAGACTTCTCAAGGGCCACTTCATTAAGAAAGATTTATCGGGTGACGTCGCGACGGTCCCGTTTAACGACTCGGTAATACCATTTCTTTTGGGGGACCCGAACGATTTAGGCCTAATCGGGACGCCTGCGATTCTCCGTTACCAACAATTTGCTATGGAATCGTTCAAAAACAAGTTCTCGAAAGAATTTCCATGATTAAACACACTTGAATGATAAAAGTAGAACGTATTAGAAATTAAATGAGCACATTCTTAATCATAGATCATTTAAAATAGTTGTGTTAAATATACTCAATTACACGCATGACTGAACTCCAACAGTAAATTCTGTCCATCCACTTGGTAGCCTATTCTTTCGCAACAGCCAAAACTGGAAACTCGATTATGTTGAATCCATACATTTCTACGGATTTCATCAGCCTAATTAATTCTCAAGTGTGGTCCATAGGTCTAAAACTGAATGGGCTTCTTTTGCTACCCAGACAAAGACCTTGCTGGAATGTGGATGTAGATTTTCTTTTTTTTCCCCTTAAAAATATTGCCAAGGGCCATCTGTAGCATTTTCACGAGAAGAGTGGATTAGATGGTAAGCAATATGTTACGTACAATAACACAATATAAACGGATGAAAGCACAACATGGTATATATGTATTTCGCATTATCTTTATCGCCAGCCTTACAACGTCTTATTTTCACAATCATTACTGATAGGGATGCTGCAATGCACTGCGTTTAATGTCATATTTCGAAGCATAATAAACGTTTTTTTTTTCACTCGGCAAGTGATTAGCAGAATTAAATGTTGATGCTGCAATTTAAAGATTAAATAAAAGTTGATTTGTTAATTCGCTTTATTGTTTTGATGCGCACAATGTTTTTCTAACTACTGTGAGAAACCATATGTTAGATTTCGGTTTGCATACAGTTCAGCCTTAATCGCAGATACTGAGACATACCACAATGTCGTTGTTTGCAATAATAATAATCATAATCATGATGATGATGATGATGGAGGATTATCGATTTGTCCTGAGTTAAAAAAAAAAACATGGGCAAAAGTACGTGATCGCCGACTTGCACCTGTGGCAGGTTTATTGTAATTTAGAGCTTGGAGATTCAGAGCGGTTGGAGGTATGGCAATCAGTGCAGCCCCGGTCACCGCTTTCGATTGTAAATAAGAGGAGTTCACACGCCGATCAAGTGACCGGAGGGAACAAGCGAGCCATTTTAACCAGGTGGCTATCTCCCCATCGTGGAGATCAGAGCTCTGTCACTCCTGAGCGCGTCATTGTGTCCCCTCTGTGAAATGACAGCTACTTCAGAAAAGAGAAGCAAATAGCAGGATGGGATGTCGCTGTCAGAGTGAAAAAGTCCTGCATTACTCTAAGCAGACCGGTGCACAAAATTGTCACGTTCATTGACAATTCACGCATAATTTATAATATTTTCTTTTATTTTAAACAAATAACATTTAAAAACTACTGTTGTTTCAAACTAGTCTCTGCAACGTAGTCTTTCATGTGAGTTTTTACATTTCAGATGCACTGTGATGCGCGAGCAATCTAATTAAATGATTAGGCCATTGTCTTCGGAAGAATCATTTAAATTTTTAATATTATTATTATTTTGAGAAGTAATGCTGCTGCAGGTGTTTATAATATAAGCAATACATCGTGTACAATTCAGATATCAATTCTTCTCAGATATGCAAAGCGTGAAATGTGTGATAAAATGGACGCCTGATATCTATAAAACATTGCATCGTGTAGCCTATCTGGTATCCCTTAGTTCCTGAAAATGACTTCAGGATTATCAGAGGCAGCTTATTCACTGCAAGGCGTTAGTTGATTGCAAACAATTTTACTCAGCTGGTTGCTTTCTCTGTTCTTTCAAGGACCGATTAGTTGTTAAAAAAATTATTTGTTGGATATCGAAAGCTAGCGAGACGTTTAGTTAAAATGTATAACCAGGCCTAGGTGATGCCACAATATCTATGGCAAACCAAGCGGAAGATCTGGAGCCCATTGAAAAGTGAATAGGAAATCGCGATATGACTCCCTTTGACTCGTTCTTCAGCGACATTCAAATGAATAAACTTGACGACGCAGTCAATATAGCTAGTTATTTTTATATCACATTTTCATAAGTTCCTTTACTTTAATCTATACATCGAAGTGAAAGCATTTTCACACAAACTGAAGCTTCTGGGTAATTTATCTTACAGCTCGACTCATCGGCTGATAGCGATCATATTCAATGAGAATGTACTTTAACTGTATTCTGTACTGGATAATTGTATGAAGTGTATGGGCGTTTCTTCATACCAGATGATCGAAACGTCCATATTTACTACTTTCTCCGTGATAGAACGTTGCAATTAGTTAGAAAAACTGTGGGGTATATCTAATAAAATCAGTCATTATAACTATAGTTAGATATACCTTAGTGCCTAACTAATATTATCTATGCAGTTTATATTCCGCATTGACATGCAGGTCATAACAGGTAATGGTTTTTCCTCTTATATAATATTATATAATTAATCAGAAAGATTATGGTCACATACATAATTAGTTAGGACTTATTTGAACTTTTCAGTTGCAGTATGAAGCAAGATCGAGCGGTTTGAACCTCTTGTAGGATTTAAGGCATATAGAAGAGGTTAAGACAATTAGCCACAAAATATTCCATATTAACATATATATTTAAACATTAATTTTCTTCATCTAAAGGCCTTTTACCTCATAGAATTCAGATTGTTACATACAGTACAGTTTTATTAAGGCTTTTTTGAATGTTAAGACCGCGACTTTGTGCAGAAACAGTCTCTGAAGTTACAGAAAGGCAAATGGAGAAGTAAAACCTAAAGGTTTTTTATGTACAGTATGCTGGGACAGTGAAAGCAACTGTGACAATTTAGTCTGTAAGCAGGAACTTAGCAGAGAAAATGGTGAAAACCTGCCAAGTTTAGACTTCTTTCTAAAACAGTTCATATTTAGCCATCTCTAGTAAAAAGAGAACAAATCTTTGATGTGAGGTAGTTTGATTTCATAAATCAGGTGACACATGTGAATGTATAGCAGTAGATCCTGCAATTGTTATCTAAGTACATTCACAACAGGATGTTCAGGAACATAAGAGATACAGCATTTGCATTATTACTCAGTAGATTACCAGGACTATGCTACCTTTATTTTATCAGTAAGCAGGATAAGCTTGGGGTGCCTAGTCACTGTGGAAACTGCCAGAACAATTCAGTTACAACAACTGAAGTTTGAAGAGGTCAGCTTGTCGGGTCAACAGCTCTGACCTCTTCCTGTGCCAGAGAACTGTGTCTGTTGTGGGAGAGCTACCCTGGTCGAGAGCTGGGCGTGTTGTGGGAGAGCTACCCCGGGCGAGCGCCAGGCGTCTTGTGGGAGAGCTACCCCAGGCGAGAGCCGGGCGTCTTGTGGGAGAGCTACCCCGGGCGAGTGCCGGGCGTGTTGTGGGAGAGCTACTCCGGCCGAGCGGTGGCTGTGTTGTGGGAGAACTACCCCGGCCGAGAGCTGGACGTCTTGTGGGAGAGCTACCCCGGTCGAGAGCCAGGCGTGTTGTGGGAGAGCGACTCCGGCCGAGAGCCGGGCGTCTTGTGGGAGAGCTACTCCGGCCAAGCGGCGGCTGTGTTGTGGGAGAGCTACCCCAGGTGAGTGCCGGGCGTCTTCTGGGAGAGCTACCCCGGGTGAGAGCCGGGCGTGTTGTGGGAGAGGTACCCTGGGTGAGCGCCGGGCGTCTTGTGGGAGAGCTAGCCCAGGCGAGAGCCGGGCGTGTTGTGGGAGAGCTACCCCGGGCGAGCGCCGGGCGTGTTGTGGGAGAGCTACTCCGGCCAAGAGCCGGGCGTCTTGTGGGAGAGCTACCCCGGCCGAGAGCAGGGCGTGTTGTGGGGGAGCTACTCCGGGCGAGAGCCGGGCGTCTTGTGGGAGAGCTACCCCTGCCGAGAGCTGGGCGTCTTCTGGGAGAGCTATCCCAGCCGAGAGCTGGGCGTGTTGTGGGAGAGCTATCCCGGCCGAGAGCTGGGCATGTTGTGGGAGAGCTATCCCGGGCGAGCGCTGGGCGTCTTGTGGGAGAGCTACTCCGGTCGAGCACCGGGCGTCTTGTGGGAGAGCTACCCCGGCCGAGAGCTGGGTAATGTTGTGGGAGAGCTATCCCGGGCGAGCGCTGTGCGTCTTGTGGGAGAGCTACTCCGGTCGAGCACCGGGCGTCCTGTGGGAGAGCTACCCCTGCTGAGCGCCGGGCATGTTGTGGGAGAGCTACCCCGGCCGAGAGCCGGGCATGTTGTGGGAGAGCTACCCCAGCCGAGAGCCGGGCATGTTGTGGGAGAGCTACCCCGGGCGAGCGCCGGGCGTCTTGTGGGAGAACTACTCCAGCCGAGTGCCGGGCGTCTTGTGGGAGGGCTACCCCGGCCAAGTGCTGGGTGGTTGGCCGCTCCATCTACGATATAAATTTTTGGAGTCAGTTTGCAGCCATGTCTTTCCTGGTGGCCTGTGAAATCGATTTTAACTCTGTGACCCTGTCTAGGAGAGGCACACTTGACAACCTGGGTGAGGATTTAGCTGGCAATGACAGATTTCCACTCAGTGTTGCGAGAGTGGGGATGGGAGGGGAAGGGTATGTGTTAGAAGTGGTCATTAAAACCTTATTAAAAGTTTTCAATGGCAAGGAAGATAGTTATTGAATGCATTTGCAGCCTTGGAACAGCGGTCTTGAGAGCGTTCGCTGCTTGAGAAGTGCGCATGTAGGTGGGACGTCATCTTACCACAGCATTTCTTATCGTTAGATATTTAGAAATTCCTCATGTTTTCGCATTTCCCCAAGCAGCACTCGAGAACAGACATTATTCAGCACAGGACAAGATTAGTGTGAAGTTTTCATGGGAGATGAAAGTATGTAATTTCAACTGAGTTGTAAAAAGGAGTCTCAGTCTGATCTGAGAGGGAGAGAGAGAAGCGGAGAGAGAGAGAGAGAGAGAGAGAGAGCTGTCTAAGCGTTCTGTGTGTGATCCAACACAGTGTTGACATGGTTGTGCTGTCATCAGTCCTGATGTTGTAAGACAAGGACAGACTAAATACATTGAACATGACCAGTGTTCTCTCAGTTACATGTTTTGCATAAAACATTACAGATGAAATTAAACTGTGAAGTAAGACACAAAATGCAATAAATGTGCTCTTTTCCTACAAATATTTGTATTTTAGCAATCTAGCATTAGCAGACTCATATGGGGCCAAAAACTATGTAGCAAATCAATTATCTTATTTATTATCTATTTATTATCTTAACCTGCAACTGTTCCGTATATTTTAATTGATTAAAGTCGTAGCAGTTATTGACTCAAATAATTTCCAATTTGAGATGTTCAATTCCACTTCTAAATCTCTAAGCTTTACTAGATAATTTTAATACATGTATACTTGTATTGTTGTTATTAATCCTGTCCTAATGTGTAAAATAGAATTATAACCGGGTGACTAATTAAAATGATTTACAGATAAAAATAGCTTTTTGATTATTCTTAATTACATTTGCAAAACCTGAAGCAGATAGGTTTGATTACTTTTCCAGGCTAAACCACAACATTTAAAGTATCTGTCTATTCTTTAGAATTTATTTTATGTATATTCGAGTCGATGTTTTGTATCATAATCTAAACATTTACGATGACTGTAAGTGAACTTATAAGTGAAACCTATGTTCATATTATCAAAACCAAAGAGTGAGGAAGGAAGGAAAAAAGAGCGAATGAAACACCGGGAGCTGTGTTCTGTGCTGTCACATAGTTACTGTGTTCTGGGTGTATCATACAGATCATCTACTGACCCTGATTGAATCATAACACCTGCTCATTTGAAGAATAACATGTATCTCCTACATTTATAAGTATCCACTTCCTATTAAACATTGTTGCAGAAACAAATGAGAGTAATTTAACTTATTCTGGAGTAATTGTGACATTTTCCACTGATTATTTTTTTGAAAGTCTGTTTATACTCGTTTAATGGTGCCCCTTCTTGTGACAGGTATGTTCACACCACAGCCAAAGGACAGTCTCCCTACTTCGTATCCAAAGTAGGAATAACAGAGATAAACAGTATTTAGTTGGTATTTTTCACAGCCCTTTAAATTGACAGGTGAATATGTTGAGCCAAAATGTTGTTCAGAGAAATTATTTTCAATAATTGGTATCTTAGAATGATTCACAAATCACTACAGATATGAATAATTTAAAAAATAAATCACTTTATAGAAATAGATACTCAGTTTATAGACAACTTCAAACCTTTCAAATGTGTCTGAAAATTGCTTTCTCTGTTGCTAAAGATGATTTAAATGGGGCCCAAATATACAGAGACAGAGGTGTTCAGGTACTTGAAATGATGATCTGGCACACTACTTTAGAATACAGTCAGCTGTAGTTCTGTTTGCTCTATGCTGAAGGTGCCAAATGAGCGATAGTTTGTTTGGTACTAGTATGAAAGCTGTGTACTGGCTTCAGTGTAGCTGCTAGATGTGACTGTGATGCTCTCTGGGCACAGGTGTGGCCAGGCTTGAATTTCAATTGAAAACTTTCGTGTCATAGACAGGATCTCTTCGTCACCCTTGTTTCATGCATTTGTCATGCAGTCTACGGGGCAGATGAATTCCACACAGCGCCACACATTGTATTGTTGGCTGACTGTCACTATATGGAGAGACCCGAAACACGTGCGTATGCTGCCGCCGTTAAGAGGCCTGATTTTCTGCACAGAGCCAGTCACGCTGACCAAGAACAGCAATTTCAGTTGTGCAATCACTTCCTTGCTCATTATTCATTAGTGACATTCAAATTTGATAGTAGATTGATTTCTTGAAATTGATAAGGACAGAACTTGACTTAGTGATGTTACATAAATGTCCTCAGACTAAATGTACAAAAGACCATCCCCTATGCGTAAAGACTCCAAAACTAGATCTGGAAGTCAAATTCAAACATTAAGTCAGAGAGATGGAAATCTTCCAGCAGATTCTGTGAAATTATAAAATTCTGTGTATTATAAAACCTGAGACATGGACATCTGCGCCTTAGCAAAAGGCAGACATTACGTTAAGCATTGGTTCTGTGACCAAGGTGCTGGTATTGATGTCAGTCTGTGTCTCAGTAAATGTCCCTGATGGTGGAATGTGAGCAGTCATGCTATCCGGTGGTTCAGTTTGGTTTTCTCTGGCTGGAGCAGTGCCGTTGGAATCCTCTAACAAGCAAAGTGCCAGATCCACTTAATACAGGTTTAACATGCCCTGTCCGCGGCCGCTGAGCCACACTGCCTATTGCCTTTTGAATCGGGCAGTGGAACGCGGTGGTTCCCCCTGACTAACAGGGTAATTTTAGCGAGCTGGCACTCCTCGTGCATGTCACACAGGCATTGTTTTAAGACTGTTGCTTCTGGGGGACCTGGGATTTCATCCATCAGCACAGCATGATATCAGCAAACCGGCAACAAAGGCA
The DNA here is from genome assembly GCA_026776945.1 of Isichthys henryi. Classification (NCBI taxonomy): domain Eukaryota; kingdom Metazoa; phylum Chordata; class Actinopteri; order Osteoglossiformes; family Mormyridae; genus Isichthys; species Isichthys henryi. Next base: position 9,654,842 of record JAODJX010000035.1, on the reverse strand, counting down.
GGTGCCGAATGCGTGGCGTTTGCGCATTACGGGGGCCCGGTCTGGGCTGAACACTGTCCTCTTTTCACAGCAAGGCAAACCAAAAGTGGTGAGGAATGCCGCCCTTTCAGGCTCGGCCATTAGAGCCGGCCGCAGATGGGTCTCAGCTACTCTGTGGGCTGGCATGCCTGTTGCTGTGGGGGCACTTTTACAGCTCACCCAGAGCAGTACTATGTCATGTGGGATGTCCACTTGATTTATGTTCTCACATGATATTTGTTAGCAGAAACTGTAGGTATATTTCCATATATGTTTACTTAGCATGTTTTAATATTTCGGTTTATGACAATATTCAGGGTTCCTACGCAGTGTAGAACAGTATGGAATTTGATTTTGATGTTTTAACTATGGAAAAAGGAAATAATTCTGGAAATATTTTGGTATTCCCAGACCAGTACTTCAAACTGGCCTACTATGTATTGAATTTACTTATTAAAGCTTTCGAAGCGTTTGATAAAATCACTGATGTGAGCTGGTTGTCTGTGACAGAATATGCATGGAGCGCACAAGGAAGAGAGACATCCCAAATCAAGGTGTGGGGGTGTGTCTATGGGGGCACGCTTAATTAATCTCCAGCAGGAAATATTGATGCAGGCTTGGCTGGGCAATTCCAAATGTTGTAACTGGTTGGCTAAAGATCCCAGATGTTAACAGAAAGGAAAATGCAATCTGTGTAAAGCTGTTCGAAATTCCCAACATGGGTGAATTGTTAGCCTCATCGTGGGCGGCAGGCGCCAGTGGCTAATATCCTGGTCAGGGTGAGATGGGGGGGGGGGGGGGTGATTTACCAAATTGTTGGTGCCAACCCCCCCATAACATTTAGGCCTAGTTGTGGAATTTAAAAATGGAAAGTGTGTAGGAACACTAAATAATGAAACATCTGCAGGGAATATTACCTACAGATCTTAAGACCTACCTGTCGCACATGTTGCGTGACAGTTCATCTACAGGCTACACTCTACATCTTAGTACATTAGGTGTTTAGAAGCTAGATTCTGGTTATTCAGGACCCATTTACTGAATTATAGTCTCTGTTAAATGAACTTTGGTGTGATCCATTCTACCATGGGGTCCGGAGCCAATCCTGAAAGCTACAGGCACAAGGCACAAATTACTAACAAACCCACTGCAGGGTTGACACATCATTCACAACTGTTGACAATTTTCTTCCTCTGTTTCACCTTAGCATGTTTTTGGACTGTGGGGGAAAACTGGAGAACCCAGAGGAACACAGAACGCACAACGATACAGGGAGAACATGCAAACTCCACACATATAGAGCCATGACTTGAACTGTGCTTGTAGAGGTATGAAGCAAACATGGTGCAAACATGGTGTGGTTGAAATTTTATTTTATCAGTCAGAGGATTTTTCTATGGGATTATTAGTTCTGAGTGTGTCTTATAGGATCAAGAACATAGACCAAAATGTTTTAAAACTCGTGACTAAACAGTGACGCAGGGTGCTTGGGGAGCACACAATTACCTTTATCATAAAAATTCTACCAGGATTTATTCGGAAATACTAAGAAATTTGCTATTAGTATTACCGGCTAGAGAACTGCAGTCAAAGTAAACATAACATTATTGTATATTCTAACCAACAATACATAGGCAAATGTGAATAAGAAAACAGTACAGGATAAGGTAGAAAGAAGTACAGGCAGTCCGTTAAAAACATCCAACTTACGGATAACTCGTACTTACTGTCTGCCATAAAGCCTGTTACCTTAAAAATTCATGTTAAATACAATGGTTTGTAATAACGAAAGGACGCACTACTTTGTGATGCTTATGAAAACATTGCATGGCTTCAGAGGCTCGTCGTACAGTATAGTACTGTATGTAGTTATTTATTATGACTGTATTATTATTATTTTCATGTGCTGTACTATTATTGTTCTGAATTACCTACAAATCTGATTCAAAGACAAATTTAGAAAACAGATCTAGTTTGTAACCTTGGGACTGCCTGTAACCTGGCATATGTATAACTAACCTTGGTAGGAGGTATAGGAACCAGGTTAATGTTCAGACTTAATAATTTTACGCTAACTAAACAAAAAACCAGTGATTTATAAACCAAATGAGGAATTGGTGTATTTAAATTGATTATATGCCTTATCACTACCCTCACTGAGAGCCTATGTACCTCAGGTACAAGAGGGTTTAATGTCGCATGTACAGACACACACTGACAGGTGTCGGATAATATCTGTAACTATCCTGGCTATCACATCCATACTTTAATTAATAGCTTTGCACATAAATTTGCTACATATGATTTAAATGAAAAGGCAGAAGACTAAAAACAAGCAATACTTCTCATTTGCGATAGAGAGGCTCCCAGTTGGCCATTGACTTTATCCTCCATCCAGTAGATTATTGTTTCATTTTATAATGTTAACTTAATAGCTTTGGAGTATTTAAGAATGGTACAGTGCAAAGTATTCTTACACAAGACTCATTGGCCCTGTCGTAATGAGTTATTCCTGCTCTGAGACCATCTTGGATTATTCTGGCTGGGCAGACATATAATTTCAGTTTGAAAACATCAGGAATTGGGTTTAATAAAGATGTCTGGGCTTAGCTATGCATGCTACTCATAAACCTCATGAAAAGCAAATGAAGTGGTTATGACAGGCGTTAAGGGTGACCCTTACATTTGCTATTGCTGTATTCATTTACGGTGGCCCTTGGAGACTGGCTACATTATCATTTTTGGTGGCAGTTTTGGGCATTAAATGTAAGTAAACATTTATCTGTAACTGGTTTGCGATCCAGGCTGCACGTGCACACTTTAAAGATGTAACAGGTTTTCCCAAGGCACCAGAACTGATGGCGGTCCATAAAAGATGACATCTTGTAAAGTAACCTTTTTGGCTTTTGTCACCTCACTACCCCAGGTACTGGGAGTGCCATCGTGCAGCTGAGATGGCATATATCCTGACACAGTGCAGGCTTGTGACAGAGCTGCATGGGTACAGCACCAGCAGATGTCATGGTAAAATGCAAAGAGGCCAACTCCCAGAGCGGCTGCTCCTCTTCTTACACCTGGACTGGGGTGCTGCCCACCGGGGACTCCCATGATGCACTGACGGGCCCAAACCTGGGCCACAAGTCGGATGTCGCCAGGCTTTGCCACCTGACGGAAACCCATCGTTTGTGCTCCACTCTGCCGGAAATTAGAGCATTGCCCTTAGGAGCAGCCTGTGCGTGGCGATCACTGCATGGTATGTGCTGTTTCCTTCATGACCTTTTTTTGTTAATGGAAGATGTCTATAGCCCACATTGTATATGCCATTTATTTCCCATCATCCTTTTGTTTTGTTCTGCAGTCTGAACATATGCATATGCTCCTGGGAGTTGGAAATTAAGCATCTGCCCATTGCTGCCCCTTAATGTTAGCAATTTCTTTCTTAACCTGGGCTCACACAGTGCTCTAGACAGGGTCGTTTTTTTTCTTGCTAGCAATTTCTGTGAGTATCATCACCAGGGTGCCCTGCCAAAAAGGACACAACTGGAGGACCTGCACATTTCTCATGCTGGGATGTTTAGCCCCTGAATCCCACCCCTTCATTCTCCCCATCACCAATATCACTGACAGTCACAGATCAAGGGGTCATTCAGAGTGGGCCAGGACAGCTCATTTGAATTGATGAGTGATTCTCAGGCATGCAGAACTCATGCAAATATATACTGTCGAGGTTAGCAAAGCTGTATGCAGGTTTTGAATATTATTCACATTCAAAGACTTGAATTGTTGAGTACTGTTAAATTAAAAAGCTGTTTAGCACATTGTCTCAGGTGGGCTTTGTTTAAATACTTGCTGTTGTCAATGTAAAATATGATTTTCATTGTATTCTCTTGTTGCAGAGAAGCACGAGCATCCACACCTACTGGCCAAATTCTAGGACCTTTCATGCTGACTAAGTGAATGTGAATAACTTATATGACCTGACAAGAGGTCCACTTTTAAAAGTTAATATTTATAATAAACAATCACAAAGAAGTTGATGTATCTTTTCATTTATTTCTGGAATATTAGGCGGATATTTTATTTTATGGTGTTTATTGTGTGGTGCCGCTGTGTTTACAAACTATATCACTGCTTTTCCATTCCATTCATCCAGCCATCCAAATGCTTACTGTGTATATGGTAGTATATGGTACACAGCAGGGTTACACCCTGGACTGAATGCCAGTCATATTTTGGATTCTAAGGAATATTTAAATTATTTTTAAATGTATGGTCTAAAAATCAGAAATGGGAAAGAGTGATTAATTGGACTGTCCATCCATCTTCTAACTGCTTTGGGAGTTTAGTCTACCTTGTGAAATTGCTGGAGTTCAGACATGCTGTGGTCCACCATGGCTCTAGCACACATTCCTTTATTCATCCTAACCCAATCTGAGTCTTTCATAAGGTCTGTTATACCACAATTTTTATAGAATTCAAAGTTGGTGAGCAACCCATGTTTCAATGCCTCAATGTGCCAAAGAACACAACTAGCGATGGCATGGTCGGCCTCTGAAGGGGCGACTTTGTCAGCTCCGCCGGGCTCAACAACATCCCTTTATGCTGCCCTTACTGTGAAGAATAAGGGTGGTCGGGGGGCTCGTCAGTGGCTCAGTCAGATCTGTGCTGAACTTGGAGAGGAGTCATGTAATTGTGACATACTGTAAAACAGCAGCTCTCATTCAGGGCTGACCTGTCCCAAGCAAATGCCCAGCGCCAGCTGCAGCGTTGAGCCCCAGACAAGGCCCTGCTTTCTTTGAGGCCCAGACTTTCCAACTTGCGACTGATCAGCCTGCCTCTGGAATACTTTGTGATTATGCAGTCACCCTCTTAAATTGCAGAAGATCTACAGACCATGCCTCTTTATTATTACATTATATGTAATTCCATCATTTAAAAGCAATGCATCGGCTATGGGATGACTCTATGTTTGTTTACCTCGTCATACCCATACATATTGCTCAAAATATGTTACTGGAATTTTTATCTTTGAATTGCCAATTGTATTAAATTGTCAGAGTAATAAAAATCGATGTAAAAATAAAGTGTTTTTTGCCTAGATGACAGAAAGAAGACAGTGAAGAAAGAATGATTTAAGATCATCTGCATTTTTTGTTATTAAATGCAGTTCACAAATCATATGGCTTCTTCCGATTTATTACAAGCATTAATTGTCATTTTTATTACATAAGGCATCATTATCCTTCTGTAGGGTCGTAGTCATTCTGTTCCACATGCTTAGTTACACTTTCATCACTGAGTCACTTCATCACAAACCATTCTGCCAACTCATATCACAGGTTCATTGCTTTCACTTGCTAATTATATTTATATGTGGCCAGTATTGCAGTTTGTAGTCTTATTTTACCATGACAGTGCTTAAGTCTTGCAGTTTAAATAGCTGATTTTTGAAATGTAATGGGATATATTCATTGTTAAAAGTAGATTTCTGTGTAATGTTCAATCTGTACTCACGTAGAACACCGAATCCATCCATCCATCTATTTTCCAAACTGCTTATCCTACTGGGTCGCGGGGGGTACGAAGCCTATCCCGGAAGCTATGGGCACGAGGCAGGGAACAACCCAGAATGGGGGGCCAGCCCATCGCAGAGAACACCAAATTATTATTTTTTTTTCATTTACTTATTCATACTGTTTATGAAAACCAACTTCATAGTTAACTGAAGAACAGATGGCTTAAAATAATTGTGGTTAAATAGCTTAACAAGCTTTGTTTCTTTAACATGATGTTTGGACTTGTGCAAGTTTATAAAGTTCAGGTTGTGAATCTATCTGAAAGCTTACAGCTGAACTCCTCACAACCAGTGGCAGAGCTAGACATTTATTTAAGGGGGGGCCAAAGGGTGAGCAAGGGTTTCTCAGGGGGGTCCATATAAATATGATAAATGAAGGGAAAAAATATTTTTCTCGTACACGCTCATAATAAACAATGAGTTTGTAAATGTTTGTTGAATAAACACAACAAACATTTACAAAATCATAAAGACCAAGACTAATCTAATCCAGGACCAAACATGAATTTAAACTGGATTAACCCCAGACTAAACTTTGACTAAACTATGACCAAACAAGAAGTAAAATTGCACCAATGACCAAACAAGAGCAGTGCATATGCAAATTTAAAGCTCAGAACACAGGACTAAAAATTAATTCTCAAAAAATAAATAAACAAATAAAACTGCATCTAAATTGCAAACAGCAAGATTTATCAATACCACCAGAACCTGACCTGCATTCCCCTGGTGGAATTTGCAAAAGTTTTCTTTTTATTTCACGTAGCTAGCTATTACTAAATTAAAATAGATTAATTAATCTAGGCAGCGAATTAAACCCTCACATTACAGTATAGTGAAGCTGATTCAAAGCTTTAATATGACATGCATAGCCTGCTTACATGCAGTAGAAAACTAATGACTTGTTCTCCACATATACACTTACCACACAGACGTCAAGCTAGGGCTAGCTTTGCTAAAATAATAAAACAACACTATAATTCAGCATGTGCACTAAAACATACATACGAGCAAAGACGCTGTCTAAAAGACGATCTATATCAGCACGAGCAGGGCTCGTGGCTAATTTAAACGAGACATGGAGCAGACAGTATGCAACGCTTTCATGTTGCTATTTTTTATGTATTGCAAGTGTGTGACCACCTCTCATTAGGAAGTTAATAGTGTAATATGTTATAAATACCTGCTTAACTCCTGTTGTTATCAATACCGCGGGTGTGTTTTGGATCATGTCGGAACGCGTGCCACTGCCAGAGCTTTTAGCCAATGACGTGTCAGTAAGCAGCACGCACAGGGTACTGCTGCGTCGGGATGCGTTCAGGGGAACTCGGAAGTTACAGTTTTCCGCTCAAATCTTTGCTCGATCTCCTCATTGGCATATTTGAATGTTTACCATTTCCAGCAGGGTGGCACTGGGGGGTCTCAAGGGCTCTGTTAGAGGGGGCAATTGCCACCCCTTTGGCTCCGCCTCAGTTCACAGGATTTGAGCCCAAATCTGCCACAGGAATTACAGGTATCCTGCTCCTTTTCCCATGCATTAGGAGGCCGACGGCAGAGCTGAAAGGAGCCTGAGGGTCCTAGGCTGGACTCAGGCATGACTAACGTGGGCTGTACCCCAGGGCACCAAGCTGTAGGGGGTCCCGATTTTATTTTGGTTGTTACAGCAGCATTTTATTCTGTAGGTAGAACCCCAATAATGACTTAGCCCATGGCCCCCACCCCTCTAAATTCAGCCCTGTGTGGGCCATCGATCGGCTCTTGAGTCTCCTGTGCTGGATCGACTCGTGTACTGAGGGAACTGGGTCAATCCCAATGGTACTGTACGTTTTCTTCATGTGTAAATTTTGCTTGGTCATTTATGGTTCTATTGTTCAGCATTTTTTATAAGAAAGTCTCTTAGTTGTCCACTGATAAACAGGTTTTTGATGGCAGCATAAAATAGGCTTTAACAGTCTTTTCAATATTTTGTAAATTGTATACTAATTAGAAAGCCATTATACAGGCAATTTTTTAATATTAAATACCAAGATTGCTTCTGAATTTCGGAGAGTTAAGCTGGCCTTTAGCACAAAATGGAGATGACAAATGGCAGAGGGGAATATCACACTATCTTCATTGGAAATAATGAATCTTTTATTACTATAGTGGTTTAAGGACAACTCACAATTTGAATATAAATTAATCTAATTTTAAAGACTCAATTAAGGCCCAGTGTAGAATTAACAGAAGTATCTATGGGGACAAAGAGGAAGAGTGAGGCTTCTGGTGATATACAGGTTTACATATTCAAAACTACGTCAAAGTGCCAGCTGTTATCTGTAATTTCATTCCGGAACACTGGGGCCTGTCCACTTCTTTCTTCTTAAGTTGATGATGAATATTCTAATGTTTCAGCCATTTATTTCTTTTCTGGCAATTTAAAGGAATGTGACATTTGGATCAAGGTATGATAATGTTGTCGTGCTTAATTTAATGCTGGGGTGCATCATGTTGTTTTAACCCATATTGCACTCAAGGGTGATGATGTCAGCATTTGATTAGTTTGATGTTACGATGGGGTAAATTGGATTAACCCATAATTCATCTATGCCCCTATACAAGTAAGGTTATCTGAAGGCTGATGGTTTTGGATGAACATGTTTTAAAATGATATAACAATTAAATATTTAGATTGAATGTTAGTCTATAAATGCAGCTGGAGTTGTTTTGACAGTAGCTGTAGGTAGGAAATGTTCTGGTCCTCAGTTCTACTTAGAAGTATATCATTGGCAGGCTGTTGTACCATTTCACACATTCTGACATTTCTAAACTTTAAGTTTGATGATCCAAGAAATAGAAATGGAGTTTATTGTGTTTGCCTACATTTTTACATTTTACATTTTTAGCAGATGCTAACCAGCTCTGTTTTTGGCACCTTGGCCAAAGCTCGATAATATGAAATGAACAGAAACAACTGACAAATTGTATGTATTCAAATGCTTACGTTCAGGGCTTATTCTAATTCAGTGGCAGGAGGATTACATAATTACCTCTACATTAAGACTATGTAAACATGTACTTCAAAGCCTTTTTGAGAGGCGTTCTTTAATTTGTAATTTTATAGATGCTGTTAGTGTGACATTGGTATTCAAACTGACTTACTGTAATAAATAATTATTCAAATAATTTGGCAGGTGAATATTATTTTGAGTTAGTCTTTGAGATTTTAAAGTTGGTTAAGCTACTACAGTTTGGTTAAGCTACTACTGCTCTGCAGGTAGCTTTTAGTGCATATTGCTACATTTCTCTGATGTAATTCTTTCCTGTAACCCAGCTAATTTGTGTGTAGAATAACTAGTAACTTAGCTCGCTACATGTTTTAGGTAGTTTGTGCAGCACTGTCCCTGTGTCCCAGTTTCCTCCAGCTGCCTTTTATCGTGCAGCTGTAGGGTGTATCTGTTTGTTGTGGATTGGGCCAGAATAGAAGTCACACACCTAACACCATCCTCCCTCACCCCTGTCAATAGAACCCAAGAAAGACAATTTATTCCCAGTAGTGATACTCCTGATGACATTTTACTTTACCAGCCTGGCAGGAAAATCTCATTTTCTTATCACGCACACATTTTTAATGCTTGACGGTCTTTCAGCCTCATTCCAAATGGTCACGTATGATCTGCAGGGTGACGCGGACATATTTCATCTTCTGCCGAGTTCTGCTAAAGTTCCTCAGTGCTGTTCCTCCTACCTAAATACCTTTTTGTCTCTCCATAGAGGTCAATAATCTGCTCAATAATGCACGTGCTAAGCCTTTTTCGCAATAGATAAACAAAATTTTGGTGGATGCTAAATGGAAGGATGAGCTGATTTAATTTGGTAGGGACTAGAAGCCACTAAGCAGAAAAAAATCTTACCTTTGTGTAAGTCTATTGACATATTAAGTGCTCTAATGAACGATATCTATTCATAACAAAGGTGTTCTTTTGAAGTCAACATGCCAGTCATGCTAATTATGCCAAATACGCAAAATGTATGTGTGAGTGTATTTAGATAACCCCACACATATTTGCAGTTACGTGAAGTATTTTTGATACCCAGTAAACGAAGGTTTTACTAAAGCATCTTTAATAATGACAGAATTGTGATACATGAACTGTTAATTAGGTGTAAAAGGATGTGCATGAATTTGGCTTTGAGGGTGATATATAGTGTAATGAAATTTGTCGTTGTTTCCCCCAGTTCAGTACTTCCAGGGGATTTTAACCTGAGATGGGTGAGTCAATTGTAATTAAGGTAAATTTGACCCATGCAGCAATTAAAGCCAACCCCTCCAACGTGCAGATCAAACATGGAAACAGTGCCATCAGCCTGGGATCAGCTCGCATCGTTTCCCCCAGAGTCCCAAAGCCAGGCAGCAGGAAAATCCTTTAAGAGCTGCGGGTTCCTGTGTCACCCATGGGCAGTTACTCAAGGCGCTCAAGTTTACTCAGGAACCTACTACACAGAAAAAGGGCGACTTTAATCATGAGTGCATTTAGTTTCAAGCCAACGTCTATGTCCAAACTAAAAATTCATTTCCTGCCTTGTGACTACCCAGTGCTAAAGGGAAGTATCATTTAAGCTAATGCCATATTGTGTCCCTACACGCCAACATGGAGACCCGTGGGGTGCCATCGCTGTGCCTCTTGTAGTTACCGTCTAGTCACGCTAGTGCATTATGTATTGTTTACTGACGGCTAATGCAAGACACACTGGGATGGGAGTCCCGGGGGAAACCCAAGCAGGTGATTTAGCAATGAGGCTATACGGCCCTGGGGCCTGGAGACCGGAGGCTACTGCTGTAGTTGAAAAAGCACCCTCTGAGTGGGATTTAAGCCCTACAAGGTGTCCAAGCAGGTAATTATCAGCTGGGGCTGGGCAGCTGGGCTTTCTTGAGGTCAGCACAGAGTAAGAATGTATGTAATGAGTCGGAGGGCGCTATTTGCTATGGCTGATTAGCGGAGAACAATGAGCCCAAACAGAGCTTGGCGTAACGCTCACAATAGTAACTGGAGAGCCGCAAGACACTGTCTACATAATTATAAATGAGAGAAAAGGAGGAATATGTAGGATAAACAGGAGGGGGAAGTGAGGGGTGGACTCCAGTCATCCACTGGTCCACCCCCACCACCCCAAATGGGAGCAAAGAAGTGTAGCAATTGTCCAGTGACTGTTGTTTGCAAGCATGTCATGTAATGCTATATATGACTAGATCGTTTGCACACAGCTGTAGCCTAACTAAGCTCAGTGACTGACATGACACACTCACACAGCTATGGCATTTTTATGTGCACTCATTGGGTGAAGGTGCTCGCGGGAAGGTTAAGGTGGCGATACACTGGGAATGCTGGGAAAAGGACTTGGCTAGCAGACACTGAGCTCGTCGTCTAAAATATCTCCAACTAGGGAACTAATCGCTGATTACCATCCATATTTATATAGAATATAAGCATTAAACAGCACTATTTAAATTAACATTCCTTTTTTCACTGAGTGAATACTGTGTAATCTCAACTCTGCAATTAGTTCAAATGGCTAAGAGATCAACTTCATTAGTGTTTTCTTTTTTTCTTTTTTGACAGGAAGTGTGGGTTTGCCAAATGTTAAGTCTCAGAGGAAGGCATATCTCTTTGGGCAAGTTCCCCTAAATTAGCTTCGGTATCAGTTCCACACCATTTGCTCGCTTTTCGGAACCCCTAAGATATAGAAACTTCTCAGATATTTATTGTGGAGAAATATATCGATAACGAGGATAACGAGCCTGGTGTCTTTCATTCGCATGTTGACCTTATTGTTTTTAAATGAGGTCGAGCCTCATTTTAATAGGCCAGAGCTTGTCCCGTCCAGACTGGCAGGTTCAAAACATTGATATAAAGGTTGTAGGGGATACAATTCATGAGCAGGGTCAGTTTTGGCTTGAGTTATACTGTATTTTGACATTATTTTCAAAAGCACTGCTATTTTGAAATGTTAGCATTAAAATTTGCTGACCAGAGAGTCCCTCATGATTAATTTTGGCGATAAATTCCCAAGAATAATTATATCCAAAATTCCATGGTACACCGTATTACTCTATGACCTTCCAAGCCTAGGTCAGTTGTTGAGCAGACTTAAACACCAAGAAAATATCACCTTTAAATCTGAGAGGGAATTATTGCATATGTGTGAAATTCTCATTTTTGATCTGATTTTTTTTAGGTATTTTAAAAATGTGTTCATAACTGAGTCTCCCTCTCAAAGGCCTAGTGGTGGTGTAATTGATCTGCTGGGATTGGCCTCAAACCTGCAGTTAATAAGGAAGCATTTTTAAAACTGTTTGAAAGAAGTGCAATGTTTTCACTGTTCTCCCAGCTAGGTTGCCATGGGTAAATGTGGCCGTCTTATCCAACAGCTTGTTAAATAAACTAGCTAATGCATCTCATAGCTGGTAGAACCCCAAGCTCCAGTCCCCCAGCGTTAATAAAGGAGTGTCCTGTAAATCAGTAACTCTCTGCCTTTGGTATGATGATATGGCTCCCACTGGTGTTTACCGTTCCTGCTGTGACTTCCTCTCAGCGTTGAGATAACCGACCTCCTAGCTAAGATGGCACCCGTCGCTGATGTGAAAGCAGCTTAAACTCCCAATCAGAGTGTTTGTCTTGGGAGATGGCGATTATGCGTGCACTTGTGGGCCCGCTCCCCGTGCGCGGCTCAAGCGGGACGAGCCGTCTGCTTTCATCCAGAGCCACGCGGTGCAGAGCGACAGTCAAGTCTGAGCTGCACTCCACCTTCCATCTGGTCTTGCCCTTCTTTTGATGAGCAGCAGGATGGCAGCTGCAACATCCAGCTGAAGAGAACATGGATTTATCAAGACAGGGTCTCCCACCAGTGTTAAATGAACTAATCTCCATCCATCCATCCATACTGCTTATGCATTTGTAAGGTTCTGGTTGCGATGTGGTTAGTGGAAATTGTGGGTTTAACTCAGTTAAACTCAGATGCTTAAAGCTGCAACGTCTATTGTGTGGACTGGGACTGCTGTCTAGTTGTTATACCCCCCCACGTTATCTCTCTGATGATCACAAAGAGGCACCAGTTATAGCATGGCTCCAGCTCGCTTTGGTTTTCCTTTGCAGAAGGGTCAACTCAGTAAAGGCATTGAGCATTTGGAGAGTGACAGTAACGTAACAAGAAAGAGACGCTTATTGACTGTTCACACAGTGTACAATATGATTTGCTGTCTGCTCATTTCTGATAGAACGTCTTTGAGAATCGGTGTGTTTTGTGAGCATCAAACACTAGCAGAATTAGCAATATCTAGCATAAATTTGCAATATGAAGCCATCTAAAAAGTGGGTGGCTGGCTATTTATGACTGAGCTTCTGTTCTTAATGTAAGACGCGTCTTACACACCCTCTTGACTGTGTTATGTCCCAGGCGCCACCTAAACATCGCGGTATGTGGAGGATCACAGTGTTATCTGGCCTTTCCTGCCCTGTGTCTTTGACACATTACTCCAGTTATCATCATTAAAATTATCTGCAATTTGTGTCTCAATAGCCCTTCTGTTGGTTTGTACCTTTATTCGCCTCCCGCATCAACGAGTCCTGGCCGTCTCTCAGCCTGTCAGCAGGTCGCAGTGCTTCCCTCCTCAGATCACTCTCAGCAGGAACTCACCACGGCTGACCGTGAGCACCTCAAGCCGTGCCGTTTCAGACAAACTCTGACCCAGTGGTCTGGCCATAATGATTTGGCCCTTGTCAAAGTCCCTCAGATCCTTACTCCTGCCCATTTCTTCTGCATTCTACATATCGACTACGAGTATCATATATTAGATTACTGTCTAATATATCCCAGACCTTGACATGCACCATTTTTACAAAACAGTGAACATTATTCATTTTTCAATGGGGGTGGTCGTAATGTTTTGGCTCATTGCTACATTTATAATGTGAACAATGATGGGAACTTTTCTCGGTGGGCCTTTCAGTCGGTTGATGGTTTTGTATAAGCAGTTGTGAATATCCCCAGTACAGTTCACTGGAACAGATAGCATGCCTTTACTCAATAGGATTAGTTAAGATTCCCTCTGTCTTTAGCAAAGACGAGCTTCCACATTTGCAGGTTAACACAAATCGTAATTATCTGAGTTGACCAAAAGGTCACAAGACTCACAGCCGAGAAAACAGATGATTAATTTGGCATCGAGGCGTAATAAGATGAGATCTTAGTGAAGCCCTGTCCATTGTTCTGCGGAATTAACCGTGGCGGGTCGTGTGTCACTGGGCGCTGACCCAGACCCATTCAGGGGCTCACGCTGCCATTAGTCGCGGCCCAAGGAGAGGTCAAATCCCATTTGGCCCCCCATGCCATTCTCAGCTAGAGAGAGAAGCAGCGTTCTAATTATTTGGACTTGGATCTTATTTGGAGATATTCCTGCCTGGACATGAAAAGCTCCACACCATTGTTTTACTGTTTTTATTGTACAGGAGCGACAAACACCCTCCAGCTATTAATATTGTATAATAAAACACCATCGGGACATTCAGGGATTGCATCTAGTGAACTGGAGTGAGTCACACACTGGATCTTACTTTTATCTTATGCAGACTATTTTCTCCACAGCAGCTCCAAGTTGGCACTTATTTTAATTTCAGTCACTCAATACCTGAGCAGCTAACCAATATGCAGCAGTTCATTTTCAGCTTTGCAGCCATATTGTTACTCTTTGTCCAGTTGAGAGAATCCCACTTCTTATTAAGTAAGAAGCTGCCACCATTTTGAGGGAGATGATAAAACAGTAGCATGTTGGGTCTTCATTGGACTTTCTTATCCAAGATACTGTATTGATAATTTTCTGTTTGAAAAAGAACATGCAATCATGTCCAGATTCTTACTAATTTGTATGTAAAGCAAAAATAATTGCCTGACAGAAACAAATATATAGTTCCTACGGAACGTTAATAACATTGTTGCAAAAAAATATGAAGCACAGTTGCTAGCAGGTCCTATTTATTTCATAGGTACGGCCGAGCCAGAGAGAGCTGCCTGCTCATCTCGACAACGTTACACTTCCCTTAATTGATGGGATGTCAGGGGGCGGGCCAGGCAGAGTGGCTGCCTCCCAGCACAGAGACAAAATTAAAACTTCAATCCCACTGCCTAAGACTCAATTTCATCCATGAACCAGCATTATACAAATGAGGAGGGAACAGATAGGTGTGTTCTTCACGAACAAGATCCCAGGGCTGCCTTGGCGCCTCTGTGTCTATCGGTGGTTCTGTAGCTTCCGCCCTGATTGGATCAGCCTTGACCCCCCGCATCTGCTCTTCCCGACTGACAGCTGGTGACAAACCTTCAGGGATCCATCCAGTTACGTTCATTTTACAAAAAGTCAACAGAGTTTGGCTAGACTGCTGCGGTTGTGAACTGTGTGCATCAGAATATGGAATAAAGCTGGAAAATTTCCACCAGCCCCTATACATATGTTACTAAAATCAAGTATTGCAAATCCAGCCCTTCAAGAGAAGCTAGATGAATCAGAAAATCAAATTTTTGGAAATTAATATATGAAAAAAACATATGCAGGTTTGAGGCGCCGCGCCGCCGGGGGGGGGGGGGGGGGGTGGGTGGGGGGGGGGGGGGGGGGGGGGGGGGGGGGGGGGGGGGGGGG
>JAODJX010000035.1:9601463-9625732 GCA_026776945.1 Isichthys henryi | reverse complement strand
CAATCCCAGAAGATCAGCAGTTTCTGCAATACTCAGACCAGCCCGTCTGGCACCAACAACCATGCCACGTTCAAAGTTACTTAAATCACCTTTCTTCCCCATTCTGAAGCTCGCTTCGAACTGCAGCAGTTCGTCTTGACCATGTCAACATGCCTAAATGTATTGAGTTGCCACCATGTGATTGACTGATCAGTAATTTGCATCAACGAGCAGTTGGACAGGTGTGCCTAATAAAGTGGCCGGTGAGTGTATTTAATGTATTTTCAAAACCATTTATTTTCTGTGTATAAGTCTGTTAATGTTCGGTCTTAATAGTAGTTACGGTGACAGTTCAGCCTGCTCCTGCTCTGTGTGTGGAGTTCCTGTGTGGGTCGCATGGTCTTCCTCTGGGGACTCCAGCCTCCAGGGATGTGCTTCGGAGAATAGATATCTCTAAACTGCCCATATTGTATGGCTGTGTCCTTGTTGTGTATCCTTGTGGGGACATCATTTTTGTCCCCACAAGGATAACCTCAATTTTCAAAAAATCCGTAACTTGCCAATAGTCTCATATTTAGTTTGATTACATATGGTCAAGGTTAGGGCTGGCTAGGGGTTAAGGTTGTCATTGTTGGGAATAGGATTGTTCCCCATAGAAATGAATAGAGAATCCCCACAAAGATATGAATGAATGGATTGTGTGTGCGTGGGTGGGTGGAGGGCATCCTGTTCAGGGTGTTCCCCTCCCTCCTGTCCTCCAGTGTTGCCTGGGATCGGCATGAGCCCCTCCACTTGACTAAAACTTGATTTCATTTTATTTTCTAACTGCTACATTTCATACATATTCCTTATATTTTCCTTCTAAAAGTGAGGCAATATATGAAAACGCACCAAGTGTCTGCACGAGTTTATTTATTTATTTTTAAAACTAACCTTTGCATTAAATCTCCCTTCCTGTTTATCGAGTTGTGCTGAGATGAGGTCACCATTTTTCCTGACATGCTGGCTTCAGTTACACAATATTCATGTTCCTGTTATCATACTACATCTGCTGTTTGGGTTTCCACATGTCACACATGAGCGACGCCTGTGTGTCTTCGGTGATTGCGTTTCATACTGCCGCGATCACCTTGGCTGATACTCCGAAATACAGTATGACTTACCCAGGCAAATGCCAGTGTTCCTTTAATTAAACACACAATAGAAATCAGTTTTATTTTGCTTTCCAGCTTTGCCAGAGGGGATGAAAAAACAGCATTTTACTGGATAGGCGAATCATGTTTGGAGATGTCACGTGATACTCCTATCAGTTTGGCTTGCAATCTCTTTCTGTGGTTGTTTTTAGGAAATATGAGAAAGATTATACACTGAGGCAACTTAAGAAAACTTCGAACATGTTTTGGGAAAAATCTCAAGTCAGTTTCAAAGAATCAAATGTGTACCATTCAGCCTCTGATTTGACTCCTGCATTCAGACTTTGAACACTAACTTATCAGACAAATTATGGCAGTATTTAAAGCAAGGATGAATCTAGTCTTCTTGCAAACACTGCTCTGGAGAACATGCAGTGTAGGAGACAGGAATCAGCTAAAGCTTTGTAGCCTGAAACAAAAACCTCCCTAAGGCGTTAATTAAAATTTGAACTCAGGTGTTAACCTTTTCTCGCTGAAACTGCAGGTTGTTTTAAGTGCTAGAAGACGCCCCTTTCAGACACAGCAGTAATTACTGAATTAGTATAAAAGTTCAAGCAGAGCCTCGGATTTCAGATCATTACCAAGTTTCCTGATGAAATATTAATCCTAGTGTAGCATGGCTCTGTATGTGTGTGTGTGTTTGTGGGCTGCTCTGATCCACACACCTGCCTTGGTCTGAAGTGGGGTTAGTGGGTGTTGGGCAGCACATCCTGTCTTACCTAAAGAAAGGAATGTACTGAAACCTGATTGCTTAACCCATGCAATTTTCTTTAAATTTGTGTATCTGCACAGTTCCGGTAACAACAATCCAGCACGTCTTAGTAATATAGTCATCCAATTAAAATATAAATAACACTAACAGCTGAATCAGTGCCAGGAAAACATGTTATGTTGATGTCAATCTTTATTTTTCTGTTAATTTAATACCACTTATTTTAGATGATCCTTACAGTGATGTAACAGAACATGGTGTAGTAATTCTAGCACTATACTGGGATTTTAGGCAATGCCATTCTACTCTAAAGGTAATGGTACTAAAGAGGCTTATTTATGGCTGTGATTGATACATTACTCCTGCATCACACATCATCATCAGAGTTCCTATTGGGATTCTGGCACTTTTTCTTGATTTGATATTGTAAAATAATATTTTGACGACGTTACAAATCAATAGCTCTGATTATAGTGTTAGATCTGCCAGTTCATCTATCTGCCTTCTACCAAAATGTACGAGTTAAGAATTTCTTATAAATTCCAAATTATTTCTCAGAACTGTTTTTCCAAGGGAACCAGGGATGGAAAGTTGATGTCCAGAAAGTATAAATCCAAACCAAGAATTTGTTTCAACCAACCTTGTTGAGTATAAACTTCTATGCACAAACTGTTAAACCTGTGAAAGTTGTTATTGCACTGAAATGAATCAGTCTTACCTCAATACACTATATTTTGCCATCCCAGTGCCTGTGATGGGGAGGACAGTGTGACACATCCCCAGTCCCTGTAAATGCGGGGGGCAGTGTAACACATCCCCAATGCTCGTGAAGGTGGGGGCAGTGTGACACAGGTGTTGATTATGTTTGAATATACAACATAATAATGTATTCTGTGGGCTGAGAGAGAGAGGAAGTGAGAAGTGGGAGCATGTAGATGGTTCCAGAACATATACCCAATGTTTCATGTGGCAGGAAAAAGGGAGGAGGGCTCAGTATCAGCGGTGGAGACCAGGAAATTCCAGCCAGTGCACGTTCATTATGGACTCTAGGGAGAGACTCATCACAAAAACAGAAGTGGAGGTGAAAATACATGTTCCTGCTCTTTTGTAGCAGAACGTTTCCTTAATCCTAGCACACCTGAGCTTCACTTCTTGTTGAAACAGGACAGATCTTCCACTTGGGTAATGGGATCTTTCTCTGCGTATGAGGCGATAATGCCTCTATGTGGATGACTTTCTCCACCTTTAATCTGAGACGTAGGTGCTTGGCAGGAATACACCTGTTGGGTCACTTCACTGAAATCCAAGAAGCACAAGACCTTACAGTGGAAGGCTCAGAGTTCTTCCAGAGAACTGTATTTACATCTTGCTGCTGCTGATGTATTCAGAAAGCCTCCAGTCACCTACTAATGCTAGTAATGTTCTTTAAAGGCTTTGGCGTGTAGTTTTGATAACACTGGGGGATTTGTCAAAATGCAATAGAACAAAAACACCTGGAGTTCACATAATGTTTTCTAAACACTTTAGCGCCCCTGCTTATGACACTATAACTATGAAAATGTCCAAGATGGGACTACAGAGGAGTAACCAGTGTTAGAATGGTGGCAGTGCTGTGGCATTTTAAACACAAGAATCTCTATTACAGGCTAGACCTAATAACGTTTTTCATTTTTAATAGCTATGATGCTGTATATCATAGACAATAATATGAAACGGCAGTTAATTTCTGCAACATGAAAACTGATTAGTACATAATCCGTACCATGTACCATAAACCAAACAGTAAATTCTTAATAGAGTAGTAAACTTTTCACGTTTAATCACTTTTAATCCTGGTTTTTATATCAATATGTATCAACCAATTTCACTTTCTGGTTTTCATTCATTGTTAACATCATTCGATATCATGGTATGTTTTTTGTATTTCTAAAAGGAGCATAAACTTATAATTCCAATGAATGAAAAGAATTCTGGAATTCCTGGGGAATTCATTTTAATATGTTTTCTTAGTTTCCGAATTTTTTTTTACTACATTATACTGGTAACCAAAACATGTCTACAAACAAAACATGTCTACAAACAAAACATGTCTACAAACAAAACATGTCTACAAACGTCTGTTTAATCCATTGGATGTGTTGACTGGTACAATCATGACAGACAAACATTTCTGCTCAAATGCAAAACAATTGATTGGATATGTGCATTTTTTATATTTTTGTTATACTTTTCTATATTTTTCAAAGCTGAAATATATATTAATGTTAAGTATGAACACAAACATGCAAACACAATCCATTCTTGTTAAAACATTTGTTCAGCAAATGGTTGTAGTGGATCTGCCTCAGGACGCACAGGGGCTGTGCTTATGTGAGCTGAAATTACACTAATCACAAGCACAGTGTTCTAATCTGGGCACACCTCACCCCAGCGGGGTAATGTGACACATCCCCAGTGCCTCTGAAGGTGGGGAGGGGGGCAGTCGACAGTCCTTGTAGAGGAGGGGGGGGCAGTGTGACACATCGACAGTCCTTGTGGAGGAGGGGGGAGCAGTGTGTCACATCCCCAGTGGCTGTTGGGGGGGGGATTGGGGCAGGGTGACATCTCTAGTGCTCAAGAATGGGGTAATGTGACACATCCCCAGTACCTGTGAAAGGGTGGGGGGAAGTGTGACACATCCCCAGTGTTTGTGAAGGGACGGGGGGCAAGGTGACACAGTCCCAGTGCACATGAAGGGGGGGGGGCAGTGTAAATCTCTAGCGCTCAAGAAGGGGGCGGGCAGTATGACACATCCCCATTACCTGTGAAGGGGTAGGGGGATGTGTGACACATCCCCAGTGTCTGCGAAGGGGCCGGGGGGCAAGGTGACACAGTCCCAGTCCCCATGAGGGGAGGACAGTGTGTCATCTCCAGTGCCTGTGAAGGGGGAGGGGCAGTGTGTTAATGCCATGAAACACTTAATCAAACTGTACCTTTGTAATAACAGCTTCTGTTCAAAATTCTGTTACCAAGAATAACAATAACCTCCAATTGCTGCATACATGAATTCTAATGAAATATTCCATATTATTATAATATTCAAGATTTTTATATTTTAATACAGTATGGATGGACTGTTCCAGTGTGAAATGTAATATACTGTAAAATGTAGTACCTCTAATATGGTGCCTTCAGCCTGAATAGATCACGGTGATCAGATACATTTTACAAGGTGTTTTTAAAAAAACTACTTAAAAATTGTTTACTGTGATGGGTTGGTGATCCGTCCTGGACTGATCTCTGCTTTGTGCCCGTAGCCTCTGGGACAGGCTCCAAACTCCCTGCAATCCTGAACAGGATAAGCGGTTTCAGAAAATGGGTGGATGGATGAAGATTGTATCTTAGGGTAAAACATTGTTGGGAAAGTTAAAAAAAAAACTTTCATGTTACCTTACATGTCAGATTAAGGTTTATGCCTCATCCTAATGATTCACTTGATGTCTCATACATACTAATAATAAGATGAAGCATTAACCTGGCAAATGAATGTCTATGCTACTGTGATGCCGTGAGTAATGCAGATTAAACCGTATCAGATTGGTCTGCTGCTCACATATTGGATTTTCACCATTAATGATTCATACAGGTTGTATTTTGAAAACACGAACTGACCCAATCGGTGTCAAATTTAAAATTTGTTCCCTGTGCATTATTAATTGTTTGCAGCCCAGAGAGTAATGAGAGACAGATTTTGATACAGGCCAAACAAGAGACTGTCACAGAGCCTCAGCCGTCATTTGGGCAGAGAGCGGAGAGAGCACCGAGAGAGGAGCCGCCCCCAGCAGGAGGGCATGAGGGCAACCCTTACGCCACCCCTCTGCGTGGCATCCTCCATGCGGCATTTGTGTCTTATTGATCGGGCTGCCATGATGGTATCATTTCATTCATAAACATGTAATTACTATGTACATAAACACATAATAAACACGTAATTACTGTGTACATACTATTTATTCAGCACTACTGAAATCCAGCCATCTCAAATAATAATAATTAGCATTATTATTGTTATTATTATTATTATGTAGCTTGATAATATGTTTACACAAAATTAAAAGAAACTGTTGTTTCAAATGGATTTCCTGTTGTATCCCCAGCAAGCACTGACATTAAGTTATTGAACATAGTGACAATGCTGCATTTACATTGAAAGATTAAGTGTATTTAATTTAACATCTTTAGAAGATGCTTTTAGCCTAATTATATGATTATGTATATTATATATATGCATAATGTGTATGCGCAGAAACCATGAACTGTTACTATGGATGCAGTTACTTCCTTTTTCAGATAAATGCCACTACATCAGTTATATAAAATATCAGTCAAAATATAAAAAGCATAAGCACCTATGGGGTGGCATGGTGGTGCAGTGGTTAGTACTGTTGCCTCACACCTCTGGGACCAGTCTGTGCTTCATCAGAGAGAAATTAAATCTTAAAATCCACTGTATACAGAATGCCCAGCATCTGCCCTGGTGGCTTAGGACTTGGTATCTGCGATCACAAGGTTGCCAGTCCAAACCTTGGGGTCAGAAGACTGATGTCATCGTCGGGACCCCAAGCAAATAAAATATTAGTCCAGCCCTATATATTTTAAATTGTGCATTTGTAATAGGATTTTCACAACTAATTCCTCCCATACGCAAAGCAGACCTGTTCATCAACTATAAAATTGCACGTGCTCTATGAATTTCTTGAATTCTGATCCATCGTCTACTATTGAGGAATATTATATTGTACCCCGGTTTGAATGGATGAGAGGATGTTCCAGTACTAAATGTAATTCCCTGTAGAATGACGAGTGTCTTAGCACTGGCGTGGCTAAGGCATTAGCAGTCTTAAGGAGATTACTTTACAGACTGACTCTGGCTACTGTTAAATGCGCCTGTTCTCCTTTTGTTCATACCGGTTTTATCTGGGTAGTCGGTGTTTGACCACAGTCTGCTGCTCAAGTGAAAGGGGTAACAATTAGTTGCATTCAGTTGCAAGTCTGTGTAAACTAGCTGGCATTTCGTCCAGGATTATAACTGAAGATGGCACTGCCTGGAAATGGATGGATGGATGGATGGATGGATGGATGGATGGATGGATGGATGGATGGATGGATGGATGGATGGATGGATGGGTAATTACTGTGGCTAAGGTAGTGATACTTGGTTTTGACACTGGATGTGTTGTGAGGTTATATAAAATATCAGTCAAAATATAAAAAGTATAAGCACCTATGGGGTGGCATGGTGGTGCAGTGGTTAGCACTGTTGCCTCACACCTCTGGGACCAGGACTCGAGTCTCCACCTAGGTTGCATGTGTGTGGAGTTTGCATGTTCTCCCCATGTCATCGTAGGGATTCCGCTGGGTACTCCGGTTTCCCCCCAAAGTCCAAAGACATACTGAGGCTATTTGGAGTTCCTAAAAATTCCCCATAGGTATGTGTGAGTGAATGGGGTGTGTGCCCTGTGATGGGCTGACCCACTATCCTGTGATGTTCCCCACCTCATTCCTGTAACTTCCAGGATAGGCTTCAGACCCCCCACGACCCAGAAGGATAAGCGGTTTGGGAAATGGATGGATGTACTATTTACCATTTACATGTACATAATTTGCAGAAAACTATGTTATACAAATTGAAAAGCATAATTATAATAAGCAGTAGGTGTTAGTTAAATAAAACACAGCTGACTTCTAAAATCTAGTGGATATAAAATCATGAAAAATGAAATAGTTGTAAGTATCATTGTCATTCTGGCTCATTAATCATATTCAAAACAGGATTTTTCAGGACAGAGCCGGCAGATAGTAATACTGCGAGGTTTTAGAGGAAAGATCACGTGAAGACTTGCAGACTCACGTTACGACCCAAATGTTTCTCTCTGAAAACTATTCCACACTCCCTCTGGTTTTCCTTGTCTGCCATGTGTGAACTGCATGTTTGCAAAGGAGAGTTAAATATTAACACACTGTGAATGGCTCAGTGCCCTGTGGGCGGGCTAACCTGTGGGGGATCCAGTCAGACTTCACCGTGCACCACAGGGGAGGAGAATCGCCTGCGTCCCTCCCCCTCCAGCCCCTTCAGAAAAGCCCAGTCCCAACTGGGCAGAGAAAAGTTTAATCCACCAAATATTTACTAGACATTCACTCCAAGGTAGAATTTCTCTCATAGTTCCACAAATCACAATCTGATTCCTCCATGTTTGTACTGAAATAGTATGGCAGATGCTGCCTATTACTATTATTATTATTATTATTAATAATAATAATAATAATGAAAATTCAACTGTAAAATACATTGTGCAGTTTTTCATTAACCATTGGTTTTTAAAGCGCTTAGTTACAGTGTTGTATGGGTCATTTAAAAACATAAAAGTGCCCTCACCATAATTATCACTTATGAGCACAGAAGAGCACAGAAAGCATGTCACAAGCCATAGGGGAAAAGAGAAAATCTTTGCCATTAGCCTGTAATTAATATTTCTATCTTTATTTACATCTGGTTCCGCTTGAAGCTTGTTTTCAGAGGAAAATGATAACATCCCGGGCACATACTGGCTCCTGTTGTTACGAGCTGCGGGACACTAGGGACGGCTCTCCATGCCTCTCGGCGGGAAGCGCTTTGGAGCACAGCTGTCAGACTGGGCCGGCCTGCTTATTGTCTGGGGGTTTTAACTTCCAGAGCTGGATTGGCAAACAGCAGGGAAACCTGAGGATGGCGCCCGGGAAGCAGATGGAGAGATGTTTAGTTACAGGTACTCTGTGCAGGCCCCGGGAACAGCAACCAGTGGCATTTAGGAGTGGCTTTCTGGTGAGCGGGACCAGCCCATTATCTCCTTGGCTCCTTGATCTTTTTGATCTGCAGTCGTAGCCCTCAGGCCCGAGCAGCAGCTGGCAGGTAGGCAGCAGAGGCAAACCCGAGTGCTCCGTCCCAGACAGTGCCTTCCCATACCTGATCCAGCCTGGCTCACTGCTGGGCCACAAAGGCCGCTGAAAGATATGAGTAATTACCGCTTCTAATATCGTCTGCAGCCGTTAGCCCGGACTGACAGGCGAAAATTAGGTTTATCGACGGGTTATAAAAAAAAAATTCTACTCAGTTAGTAACTGGAAAACTATAAAAATCTATTGTTTGTAAATTCATGTTTATTTCTTTATGTGTAGACATGTACAATTTGTATTTATAAATACAGACAAAAGTTGTGTAAAAAATGTTTGTGTTATGATGCCATATGGACCTGTAGGCAGCCCATGTTTATATACACTTTATCTTTTTTTATTATTTATTTCCTAAACATGCCATAATTTATACATTTATATACACATATATATACATATATACACACAGAGTATATATATAGATATATAGTAGCATTTGCTACTTTGTTTTGGAAAATATTTGTAAAATTTAAATAATAATAGTAAAATCAATCCTAAGTTGTTGCAAAATAAAAATATTATAAACTCATTGTTTATTATCAATTGCAAAGCATGCTGGTACTTCCATTTTTCTGCCATGGAAATTGTTTTTGGATGGAAGGCAACAGTCCTTTGTGGCCTTGTTTTGTCACCCCACGAAAGAGAAATAAAAGAACTAAATGAACTAAAATGAACACACAGAAAATACCGTTAGAAGTATGTTAAAGTTTTTCTGGAAAATAAATGTTACTTAAAAGACTTGTAGAGTGACATTCCTATAACTATAGTCTTGCCATTTTGCATCTTTTTTAAGAAAAACACACCCTCTACTGATCACCCTAATAATTGCCATTTATATACCGTGTATAATTTATTGTCCAATATTTTACTTTCCGCAATAAGAGCTTATTGACCAGTTTAAAATGACACTAAATAATGACATATGGCCTCCTAAGTACCACCTATTGCCTTCTGGAGAGCAATACTACTCAGTGATGGGAAAACAAATTGTCCGGGCTGATTCTCTGCATAGTGGATGCTCGTAGTAGAGGAACAAAGGGCTGTTTAATGGATTTGACTCCTTCAAAGGGATATTTATTTACAGGGACCTTTGTTAGGGTCTCTGGCTAACTGGTCTCAGACATCTCTGCACTGAAAAATATTTGGCTGCAGCACAGGCCTATCATAGGGGTTTCCAAACAGGTCAACTATATGCTAATGCCATGTGCATACAGCTGACTCGTTGAGTATTCCAGCTTGGTGCAGCCCTGGCACGGGCCCCTGGCAGAGGAGGAGGTGCCATCTGCCTGGCCAGGGGGACCGAGTGTGATAAACGGGTGATTGAGTGCGGACCCAGGGGAGCACAAACGGGCAACTGGCACCCAATGTGGGCGCACAGGTTATTCCCACAGATTGGACGGAGGCGCCAGTTTCCCGGCCTCGCCTATGGCAACGCCACCTCTGCTTCATAATTCACGTGTTGTGACTGGCAGCATCGAAGCGTTTCTGGGCTCGCTTTCTAGCGACAAGGTTTACGACATGACACATGTGTTGCTACAATCTGCAGATGCCCAACAGAGCTGTTAATGGTCAGATCCTCTCCTGCTTCTGAGGGACGTCATTTGTGCCCCAGACTTGGGGTTTCGCTGGGAGATCGGAGAGGTGCCCAGCTGTCAGTGGGAGGCCTGACTGTTTCTCATTCAGGTGTTGGGATAAGGTACAAAAATCAGGTCTGTTCAGTAAACGGCTGAGCCTGTTATTGTCACAATTTGATGTGGGTAGTTATAGTGGGTGGGGTGGTGGGGGGGCTCAAGGCTCTTATCTGCTATACCTCAGAGGAAAAGAAAAAATGAGAATCATAAAGTCATATGTAAAATAAGTCAAGCCGGACACCACAGCAATTATGGAGTGAAGGATTCTGTGTACCAGGCAGTGCTGAACTCTATTTCACCAGCAGTTCACTTCTCCAGCACGTGTCACTATGGATTTTTCCCAAAACAAGCCAAATCAAAAATGTAACCATTACAGAAGGTAGCTATATTTTAGCTATTACAGCTTCCTGATGTGGAATCACCACCTTAGCTGGGTTTACACATTAAAAGGGAAGCAGATTCCAGCACAGGGATTTTTTAGGATGTGTGTGAAGCCTGGTGTATCGGAAACTCTCGACAATAAGCAATGGCATGCTGCACAAGTGAGGCGCATGTGGCCCAACAAGGCCGCGGTTCTTGCACAAAGGTGGAAGAGGAACCATCAAAGCAGGTAGCTTTTCAGCACCATTAGAAGTACAGGCTAAGCTGATAAAATATGGACAGAGGCAACATGGTCCAGCTCTGACTTCCAGGTGGAAACAGCTAATGTTGCTGGAATCCGAGCATCTTCCTGCGACCAGTGGGGGAATCCTCTTTACTTTTAGTCCTTAAGCACCTTGCAAAGTTGAGGTGGCTTGCAACGGATTGTCTTAATCTTCCTTTTCATTGACGAAAAGGGTAAGCCAGGCAGAATGTCGCTCTCTATATGAAAAAAAACCAATTGGTTACATGTATTTTTTTTTTAAAGCAAGGAAGTAGTTGCTACCAACTTTGCAAAACCTCGGACATGCTGACACGGAAGCGGGGCGCAGACGCTCACATCCCAGGTAATTTAATGTGTAATCATATGTGCGATTAATCCCTGTGTTATGTTAGGCCAATGCAATTTTTTGTGTCCTATTGAGAGGTCAGACATGTTTTTGCTGCTCTCAGGGCTTTCAGGGAAAGCTTAGCAATATTTAAATGAAGATGTCGCAGCTGTAAGTACCTGCAGTTGGTTTAGATTAAACATTAAAAATTGTCCCTCGCATCTGCTTGGCTTAGGAGGACCGTCTGAAACTCATTACGCAGATGGAGTCTGAGACAACAGGCAAATCATTTCCTCGAGTCACCCAAGCACTTAAAAATCCCAGGACATCCAGTTTTCCCCGCACCTTTCCCTTATCAACGTGAGCCGCTCTCGCAAGCAGCTCACACCTTTCCGGAACTTGCTTCTAAACAAAACCAAAAGCCTGTTTTTTCTTCCCCCACTCCCACACAACAAAGAGTGTAAGAGGGAGGGTAGCTTTCTCCAGCTCCACTGAGCTCTGCTCAAATTCCCAAATTCCTACTTGCAGCACAACCTGAAATCACTCTGGCTCATACTCACATACACAAGCAAAATTTTTCAGGGAGCATAAAGTAAAACAGTTAACTGTGCTTGTTCTAAAGGGCAGAGAGAGGAAGATTTAAAAAAAAAAAAACAAGTTGGATGACGACAGCGCTGAAGGAGACGTAGGTGGAAGGCACTTCCTGTTGGGTGGCCCCCCCGGGGGCGGTTAGTGAAGCAGCTGCATTTGGAGCCACTGAGGACCACACAGGGAGATAGGTGACCCTTCACAATCCTTCAACTCATCCCAAGTTAAACTGGAGATAAATTCACCGAGTGAAACTTTTGAAGCCCCTCTGTGTCAATGTGTGTGTGTGTGTGGGAAGGTGTGCGTGCGTACATTTGGGCACAGGGTGTGCAGGTGAGGGGAAAGGGAGGGGGAGTTATTTGATACTTCAAGCCACATTAATTAATTTAAGCGGTGCGCAAACTTTGTATCAAAGGTGTTTGAAACAGGCTGGGAAACCTTTTTTGTTAACAGCCTAGGGTAAGCCACACTGAATCACCTTAAGCTATTCCACAAACATAATAATTAGCTTTCCGCAAACTATTCTACAAACATTATAATTAGCTTGAAAAACTGGTTATTACATTGTGCAGCCTCGAAGCGCTTTATAATACAACATTCATGCATCGCTGATTATCCAGTGCCACAGTTTTGCATCAGTACTTTGTGGATAAAATAAACAATGTAACCTAAATAAAAATACGCTCATGCGTGAGAGTGTTTATGCTGATCGAATGTTTTCCATGCAGAGTGGCACTGGTCAGACTAAGACCCACGCGGAGCAGAAAATAATCTTCAGCACGAAGCTGTTCAAATTTAGCCTCATGATTTAACACATATGATTTGCAAGCGTTTTTCCTGCCTATGGGCCTGTGGGGGATTTATTTAATTCCATTATGTGATGTGGCAGACGGACTCGTGTGACAGAATGCCGCACCGCTGAGTTTGCTGAGCGAAGGGACAGGTAGGTAGAGGAGATGGATACGTCAGGTGGGTCACGGCTTCCGTCTGCCTACTAGCCAGGGAGATCTAACCTGAGGAGGGCAGCGGGGGGGTTAACTCCGGCAGGCAGGGGGGTCGGGTCCGGCTGCCTGCTTCCTAGGGAAATCTTACCTGAGGAGGGCAGCGGGGGGGTTAACTCCGGCAGGCAGAGGGGTCGGGTCCGGCTGCCTGCTTCCTAGGGAGATCTTACCTGAAGAGGGCAGCGGGGGGGGGGTTAAAGCTGACAGGCAGGTGGAAGTGGTCGGAGCCCATATGCTCTAATCCCCCCCAGCGACTCCGGGTTGAGGTTTAGAATTGCCCACCCCGACCACAGAGGAGGCCCGATTACCAGCGGCTAATATCGCCAAAGCACAGCACGTGCTGCCTCCGGTACGTCCTCAGTCACATACGGGCCAGACGGAATGGACAGACAGCGCAGGCACAGCAGGGCACGTCTGGCCAATCGAACCACAAAAATGCACTACTCACAGCGGCCTGACTCTGCAGAGAGGCACACAAAGCCAAGATAGGCATCGGCAGCTACCAGCTATGAATAAAACAATGGCGTGCGAACTCCACCGGGGTACAAGCCCCCGATACCACCAGAGATTTTATCAGCTGATTAAGCTGTTTCTTCAGGTGCTGTGTACAGTTACCGCAGGTCACACCACACATACCTGCTCTATCGAAGCGCCATTACCCCAGCAGTGTCAGTCCTTTGATCTGCCTTTGAATCTGGTGCCATGACATAGTGGCACTACGGTTTCCTAGGTGCGTGTTCCAAACAAACATCTCCCCCAGGCTCAACCCCAACCCCCCTGCGATCCACAGGGTTCAAAACGACAGGTACACAGATGTTTATCGGCCTCTCCCACAAACCTGGTTGAGCAATCATGTTGCTTAAAATGCTCCATGAGTCGTTAAGTGCTCTGCAATCAGCTGGAGATACAGCACTTATCTCAGGTGAGGGAGTGACTCTCAGTTTCATTTGCTAACGAGAAGACGAGAGCTTCCCCATATTCGTTTCTCTGGCTGAATCAGGATGGCGCCAAAGGTCAGAGGAAAACCACAGATTGAAGAAGTTGTTTTCCTCCATTTCTCTCTGGTTTTAGTCAGGCTGTTCTCGAATTTGTGATGTAATTTGACGAAATGCTGGCACTGGTTCCCTCTTTACACCATCTCTAGGCGATCAGCAGCGACTCAGACTCAGTCCCTGTTCATTGAAACAGAAATCATCCTAATTATATCATTCCGCTCCATTAGTAAAGTATGCAACTATTATATGTCATAATGAGCCGATATCGCAAGCTCATATTTAAATCCACATTTATTTCATTTCTAAGATCACTGGATTTCAAGATTCCCAGCTATAAAACAACACAATTGAGGATACATGATGATTTATCCTGTTAGCTTTTCCTACCTATTCTAAATGATAGTATGCAAAATGATGCTTGTCTGCCAATGACTGTGAAGTTAAAAGTGATCCTCCATTCTCCTTAAGGTTCCGTTTGAAGATGGACAGTGAATCACCTTCTAACCAAAGGTGGGATTTCAGGCCTCTGGTGTAGATACACATAGATGGTGGGATTCAAACCCACAGCCCTGTCAGAGCAAAGCAGCAGCTCCCCCAACTCGAGCTATGCTGCCATCTTGGATGCAGTGAGAGTAAAGTATGAGTAGAGTATGACTAGACTTAACTAGGCATAATGACAACTACCTGCTGCTTCAAGATTCAGTGAAACAGTCAGTGCTTTCTGTGTCAATATATCCACCCATTTTCTATAACCACTTGTCCTATTCAGAATTGCAGGGGGTCCAGAACTTATCTTGGAGGCTACAGACACAAGGCAGGGAACAATCCAGGATGGGGTGCCAACCATTGCAGGGCACACTCACACACTCACACACCATTCACTCACATACGCACCGACAGGCAATTTAGTAACTCCAATTAGCTTCAGCATGTTTTTGGACTGAGGGGGGGAACTGGATTACTGAGAGAAAAACCCACAACAACATGGGGAGCACATGCAAACTCTACATGCACACACACACACACACACAAAGCCATGGCAGATACTCAAACCCTGCTCTCAGAAGTGTACAGCAGCAGTGCTAAGAATTATTATTTCGTTAGGAATTTAATAATATGACAATGAACATGACTGGGGTAAAGTTGTAAGGCTCAAAAGGGACCTGACTGGAAACCATATTAACTGGGTTTGATAAATATCAACCTATACATTTCAGTTACATTGCAGTGAAAATAACTTACTCCAGTTCCATAACTGTGTGTTTTTTTGGACGACTGTTCTCCTACCTGCAGATAGGAGTCTGTGAGATGGCCAGCAGACAGGCTGGCAGAAGAAGACCCACAACTCAACACCTACTGCGCCAAGCAAACACAAGCAGAAGGCCTTAGAAATACAGGCAGCCCCCTGACCAAAGCTTTCACTTTGTACTCAAATTGACAGGGCTGAAAACATTTACAACACTCTAATAGAAAAATATTTTGAAAATTTTCTCTAATGTTTAAACCTTTTTTATATATTAATAACAGACCATGAAGGCATTGTGCTACTGTTACTACACTATGTAGTATTTGCTGATACTGCAGTATTTTTTGTTAGAGAAATTCAGTTAGACATGAAAAAAAAATTGGTTGACTGAGGAAAAATGTGCGTCCTAAGGATTTACAATATATATATATGTATATATTTCTTATTGGCATGCAAACTTGATGGATGACTATGCTGCACCTTCACTCTAATGCCTGTTTTTGCTATAAATCACATAACTGGCCTTATAATGACCATAAATGACCATAATTTCACTGGATAGTAGCATAGTCAGATAAACATAATAAAAGACTGTCCTGAAATATCAAGTAAATTGTCTGGACTAATTTTAAAGCATTTTTAATAATATTGCCACAGTAGTAATTCTACTTGAACATGTTTTGCAGACAGGCAGTAATGACGTAGAGTTCAGTAAAAAGCATAGTCTATCAAATAGGTACAATTAAAAATGATCCCTACCTCTTAAAGATAATCCAAAGAGGTGTACAATCATACCTGATATTTATTCAGATACCTGGACCGCTGTTGCATTGTCTGAGTTACTTAGCAAAAGCAAACAGCGATATACTCTCTCTTTAAAATGTTCACTCTCTAACCTGGGTGGGTCTGTCTGAATATGCCATTTGAATCTGCAAAACTATTAAGGCAACAAAACCCATGAAACTGGAATCAGGTGTCAGCGGCTGACCGCGTTGATGCCACTGATAGAAATGTCAATACACCTCCTTTTCATGCTCTTTGTGTGGACCTTCCAAGCAAACAGATATTTAGGATAAAGGAACCCAGCGTCAGACCTAAAGCTCTATCTCTCATTACAGCAATTGTACAGTCTGTGTTTCCTTAAGCGTTTCTCTGTCTGGGATGGAGGTAACATTTCCCGTGTGTCCTACTGGATCCCTTCTTCAATTTGTTTAGCATTAACTTCAAAAAGGGGCATGATTCTGACAAACACTCATCCCATTGTCATCGTTTGCGGCAATTGAGTGTATTGTCTGGTACCTCGAATGAAGAGGTTTCTGCAGTTTTGAAGCTTTTGACTGAGCTTTTACAATGAATGAAGGTAAATAGCTACTCAAAGACACACATACACAAACACAAACACTTCCTGCCCTCCGTATAAAAAGACTTAAAGGGCACAAAAGTAGACTTTTATTCAGTTTGCTGAAGTTTCTATTGAAGTTATTGAGAGGTTTGTTGTAGTTTAAGTTCTGTTGAATAGCCAGGTTGGCTTATCCATGGGCGTGGCTTCCCTCATTGTGACATTGCATTTTCTCTGCCTCCTCTACTATTACAGCTATATATAATAAGGCCTATTCCATAATATTTTAATATAAAGCAAAAAGCATTTTGAAATATTGTTTACTAGAGTGTGACACTATATCCATAAAAAAATCTATAAAATTTGCACGTAAGTAAACAATAACAAGGTTTGTAACAAAGAGAGGAAGACAGGGGATCTGTGGAGTAATGCATTACGGGCCGCTATTCTCCGTGAGCCCGCCAGGAGTTAAGCGAAAGTACTGCTGGCAGTTGTCAGGTGATGTATCCTGGATTAGAACCAAGACTTAAGCTGGACCACACCTTAGATAAACCTCCGCTGCTTCGGTCTTCTGCAAACATCTCCGCTGCCGCATGCTACGGCTTGCTGCACTCGCGTGTTTGCGCACTGATTTCTTCTCCTTTCCTACCCCTGTTTTTTTTTCTTTTTTTTGCTATGGCTAGTTTGCGCTCGGCCAGCAAACAGATTTGAATGCGATGACTAATAACAACATCATGCCTGCAGTCACACGAACAGACAGAATCATGTTCTTTGATGTGGTTTGAAGCACACGGAGCTCTATGTGGTCTTCAGGAAGAAAGGACCTGTTCTCTGGTTTGGGGTCTCACTGCAACATTACATGCTGACGTCTCGGTACTTTGGGGGATATAGTAGTTTCAGTTAGACCATCGACTCTGGTAAATGCTAAAGTGACACACTCACATGACAGGATCTTATACGGCTCCTACTCGTTTAGCTAATAAGGCAAATACGCTTTTTGACATTTGTTCCGTGCCTCTGTAGGGCTGTGATTCAAACTGTACTTGTTAATTAGATATTGAGGGGAAACCAAAAGCTGAAATAAAATAACAAATGAGGGAAAGTATGCAAGCCTGATTGAAATAAAATGTAGATAAAATTAGAATCGATGTTCTTAAAAGGTATCAATCAGTATCACGGCAACATAGATGCATGCGCTCCTCACACAGCTGCAGACTGGTTAAATGCCGGAGATCTGCTCAGATGCATCCCACACAAATCCTATACAAACCCCATAATTTCCCCTCCTCTCAATGCATTGTGAAGCATAACTATGTAAAAAAAAAAAGCCCACGTATTTACAGAGGAACAATCATTCACAGACACAGCTACAAAAATGTTCACAACCGTAACAGACAACATTGCTCCTTCTTTCGATTATATTTTAGATTTGAAAAAAAATCCATGCATTTGGTCCTGGTTTCTGTACAATATAGGATATTTCAAAGTTTTATACAAAGTCTGGACTTTACCTTCAATCAATAGCTTGAATAACAAACTGAGAATTACGAAAACGTGTCATTTTGATGTTTCGGGACTTTCTTCGTTTATCCTTTTGAACAGAATGTTCTTCCTTTGCGGCATTTCTGAAAATATGAGAATTTCACACTGAGCATCTAACACATTGTAAATGCAGCCCCAAACATAAACCCATTAACACACTCTGTTGGTAGCTTACTGTATAATCCCACACCATGATCAAAATACCAACTGCCAGCTCTTAATATAAGGCATGTGATCCGTGCATATGCCTGGATACAATGTATGAACATTCAGGGTTCATGCATAGAGCTATAACACACGTTAGGAATAGCCCCTGTCTGTCCTGAGGTGTTTTCTGTATGTGGCATTGAAGTCTAAAGTCTTAAATCGCTACTGCTTATGTATGTTTGACGCCTCATCCACTAAAGGTTAAACAAAGCACCTCTAGGCCTGTGCTCTGGGATTTACCAGGCTGCCAAAGAACTTCAGAATCATGCCCAGTAATATTCACTGTAATAATAAATGTAAATATAAAGGGCAAAACATGATCATTCCACATCAAAGTCATAAATAACTTATTTTAAATTAGGGCTGTGAAAGTAAACAAACAGAAACCAAAAAATGAGAGTAAAGTCAAGTAGAGTCAACTTGCCAAATGTTACCAATATTTCGTCTCCAAGAACAAAGACCTGTAACCTCGTCCCAGCTCTGCTCTGTAATAAACCCATGTCTGCAATACCAGGCTTTATATCATAGGTAGCACAGAGGTATGACTTAGATAATAACAACTTGTCCAATTGAAAATATTCAATAAAGAGGGGGTAGGGGTCAAAAATGTGGGATAGCCCACTTTACCTCTCAAGGGCACATTTCAAATATAGTTTTGTTGCATAATTACATACATTTTTAATCAGCAATTAACAGCAGCCCTGTAAATATCAAAACAGTACCTAAATAACAACACAGTAGGCAGGTACAACAGCAGGTGTGGACTGTATAACAGCGGGTATGTGTAAAAGCAGGCACAGCTGGTCATGAGGTGTTAGGTTATGTCTCCCCATTTCACAGCAGCTTATTTTCACCGTGGTTTCTGAGGTAAAAAAAAAAAAAGAACAGCGTTAATGAGAATGTTTTCTGCGGCTGCGAAAAGTGACAGCGACACGAACACACTGCGAGTGTTTAGCGGCATAATTAGATTACTCCTGTCAGCAGGCAGCGTTAAAGTGATTACTGAATATATCCCATCTTTCTCCTCTCTTCTGCTTCACAGCCTTAGTCACCAGGTAGCTTCACAGAGCACCTTAATGAGCTCAGGCTATGCTGCTGGAGCCAAAGCTGGGAATTATGATCGGTTTGCAAATTATTCCCAGAGTCTGACAAGGTTTCACCATCATTTAGCAGCATTTAATGTTGCCAGGTGGTTAGCACTGATGCTAGAGCTGAAATTCTGCTAATCTCACTTTGCTCTGAACAGCCGGTAAAGTTAACACAAGAAATTGAATGCAGTCACTGCCAGTAATATTCTACTGAACTGAAAGCATTTGTCAGTGACAAAGCAAAGCTGCAATGCAGTACTTGAACATGGAGCATGTGGAGACATAGCCCTTGAAGCACATGGTCTCCAGCGGAGTCTAGTCAATAGAGCTTAGGGATAAACTGCAGCATCTTCTGCTACACGTCAGGGGCGTCTCTACATCACCTGGAACGATGCACAACATGATCAATAATTCAGTGTAATGAGTCATATATATATATTTTTCTTCGTAATTAACACTGTTGTGCATTTATTAAGTATGACAATGGTAATGCTGACCGATACCTTCCAAATACTTCTTGTACCTGCTGTGTAAGGGTCAGTACTCTTCCTAGCATGGGGTCGGCCCGTCCCCATTCATTCAACTGAGTGAGCAGTTGAAAACACTGTGCACATGTTCAACGTGCTCTCAGTAATGAGCTGGGAGGCATGATCCTTCTGGTCACAAGCTGACAGAAGCCAATAAAAAAATAGCTGAATCACATACGTGAATTCCATTCATTAAACGTCATTTCTGGTAATGGTGTTCCTGGTAATTAGCCATCACTGTTATGCCACTACTAACAGCAAGACAATAATGGACCAAGTCAACATTTTAGTAAAAGTTAAGTTTAGTACTATTCGAGCAAATATGAGAGAATAAGCATTTAGGACCAGTGGATTGTGGATTCAGTGAAAAGTATAGGTTTGTGTGCAGTTTCATTGACGAGTCAGGCGATGCCCATTCAGAGTTTACTGCACCTCACCAGGCGTTCCGTGCCAGAGACATCACTGATCCGCATGAAGGGATGGCTCTTTCTCCTCCCTTCAGAACACCAACTGAATTTTAGATGTCACCACTGCTCTTCATACTTTTTTTTTGGACCAGGAACTGAAGCGGGAGGCACTGTGGACAAATGGGTGATTAAGGCTGTATTTTCTCACCCATGAAAGAGAAATGTCTGGGGATCAGGAAAGCAGGACAGGCTCGCAAAGCTGCAGAACTCAAAACAATAGGGTGGAGATAGAATGAAGAAGGGGATTTACTTTATTACATTCAATAAAATTACTGCTTTAGGAGTCCATTTTTCATTACGTCTGATGTAGTCAGTAACAAGAGCAACTTCTTTTATATTAAACATCATACATACAAAATGTTGTGCTTTTAGATTCATAAGAAAATCTTATTTAAGTGCACATTTTAAAGTTATTAACCGATGACCTAAAGTAAAACATGGCATATGTTTAAAAATGTCACTATCCAGCTAATCTGTATCTATAGTATCTATATCAAATCATCGATCATTTAAACAAGTCTGATGTTGACATGAAACCCAGTTTCTCAGTTGCACATTCAAAAATCAATGTCAGTTTATTTATCTTGAGCAAAATTGTTTAATTTCAATATTTGCTTTCTTGCACATTTTTGGTTACTTTGACATCCATTCATTTTCCTGGAGCCTATCACAGGCAAAACTGGGCATAAGGTTGTGGTACACCCTGGACGGGATGCCAGTTCATCACAGGGCACTGAGCGAGGGACACCCTGGACAGGAGGGCAGTCCATCACAGGACACAAAGTGGGGAACACCCTGGATGGGATGTCATTGGAGATCAGGAGGAATCCCATATGATATGGGGAGAAAATGCAAGCTCCACTCACACACAACAGGAAGGTGAGAGTCAATCCGTCAGCCCTGGAGCTACGAGCCAACAGTGTTACCCACAGGGTCCCGTGATGCCCCGATACTGCTACAGCACCTTGTAAATAAATATCTCTGAAAGCTGGGGAAAAGGGTGATGGTTCACCTGAAAATATCCACAAGGGGCACTCTGTGAAATAATGCATTCTCAGCTCTGAGTGGTTGTTTGGCTTCTACACACTTATTACCACAGGAAAACACATTAGGACTATTTTCAATGGCGATTACAGGACCTGAAACCCTGAAAGTAAAGTAGAGCAGGAAAAGCCCATTTGACCGGATCCCTTAGCTTTGGTGTAAGTAAGAGTGTCGCCTCTGTCTCAGGCGACCTGTCGAGCTGAGGGGATTAAGAGGATGGTATTATCAGGACAAAATTCAGATCAAAAGGCTAAGTTGGGCCAGTTAAAAGGTTGTAGCCCTTTAGCCCATGAGGATTTCAAAGTCCACTAGTTTAACAGGAACCCTTTATAATCTCCAAGCACCCATCTGGTATAACGCTCAATTATGAAGCCGGTGACAAAGACAGATCTTTGTTTTAGGCTTAAAGTCCTGAATAATACAGCCTGGAGGAAATGCCCCTTTCCTTCTTGAGTAATAAACATTTAACTGAATGAATTATATCCTTAATAGAACACAATTAGTATATTTGAAGTTCCTAAGGCTACAATACGTACATATTTGTATGTTTATATATGATGTCTACATGTATTGCTCAAACAGTGTTTTGGGAGGCTTCCTTAATTCTGTAGAAATGTTGAAAATGTATTGGTTTCATAGCAAAATTTCATTAACAAGCAATGTTTAACATATCTGCACATTTTCTTTTTAAGAGTAAATTTGGTTGCCTGACTCCTTCAGTACTGTTTTGCTATTTTAATTGTAATTGTAGTCATTGGCTACCAAAGGGTTACTGAACACATATATTTGGTGTTTTATATTATTGCAAAGGTGTTACTAATTAAAACGCAGCACGAGACAGCTTGTCAATGGACTTTTAAACTCAGAGCAGCACTATTGTGTTTTCATGTATTACTACATGAATAGTTGTTTCTATTGTGATATATATTTTGTAGATAAATTAATAAAGCAATGATTTTAGTCATAAAACCAATCCATTTGCAATATTTTTACTGATTTAAGCAAGTGTCATAAGATTTTGGTTTGGAACTGTACGGTAGCAATATACTAATCTTAAAAGTAAAAAGAATTCATAAAAAAACTTTTAAAGAGATTTTTCAATGTAGGTTTTGTACTATTTAACTGGTTTAGTGCTAAGATTTACTTGTATCACTTCAGATGTAACTTAAAAGTAGCTTCTATGGGGAATGTCACAGGGGCAGGGAGTAAGAGTTCGTTAAGATGGTCAGCATTGAACTCAGCTTGTTCTTAAACAGCCTTAGGTGGCCTCTTCCTCTTGAGCAGGCAGTGGGACAGACGGCTCAGCCTGTCTGATCTTCTGCAGCGTGTATCCCTCACTTTCATCCAGCAGGGGACACATTATGGCGGAGAAAATTACTGGAAAAACAAAAAGGCATTTGCTTTGATGACCAATAGGCATATCATCAGGAGCCTGACATCCTGGAAGGGCATCCATTGGCAGCAGGTCTGTGGAAGAGGCCAGATCCAAAAATCACCCTCATGAAATGTAGCAATAAGCATGCTGCCCAGATGAGGGTTCCTGGGACCAACACCTGGAGCCGAGCCTGGGGGTGGAGCTTGGCCTGGTGACTCAGGCTCCCACTAACCCAGCCAAGCTCAGCCCAAAATTGCTCACCACCCACAAGGTGGAAGGGGGGTGTCTAGTACAGTATGAGTGGACAGCGGGCTTGAGCAGATGCTGGCTTTGAGAATGTGGAACTTTACCTCTCTGATGGGGAAGGAGGGAGATATTGAGGGAGATATGATCAAACAGACACAAGCTTATTAGCACATGCAGGGGCCGTGGTCAGTCATCAACTTGAAGCAGTGTTTTTGAGACACATGAGTGAAGAGAGAGGAAGAGCTATCAGATGATCACTACTTGGTGGTGAGTTTGATTTGACTGATGTTGAGGAAGCCTGATAGGCTAGATGAGCAGTCCATGTTTGCCGGGAACATTTTGCTGAAACTAGAGGCTGGGGGTGATGATCCTGAATGTCCAAGGTGGTCATGTTCAAGGCCTCGACTGTTGTCAGAGGGCGGTCGATGCTTGTAACCCCTGGTAACCCCAGGACTCACTGGCCAACATAAGTGGTGAGGGAATCGGTACATTTTGCTAAATGTTCTACTGCTAATGTTCTATCCATCGCAAATCTGCATATAAAACATACAACTGTTATGCAATAAGCTGAAAGACTATAAGATCACAGTGATATTTTTTTTTGAAGAATTCTACTTTTTACTTTAAAACAAAAACCACGACAAATGTGACTGTACACCTGAAAATTTTATTAGAACAATGAACCCCCTCAACTCAGGTTTCTAACCCCTCGCCCTACCCTCTCAGATTCAGTGAACATACAAATAACACTGAGCTTGGAGTCTAAATTAAAATGTTTATCAAATATCCTTCCCATCAGTATGAGCATGCTGCTGCTCATCTGCTAATTGAATCGTTAAATTATTATGGTTCCTTGGGGCCTTCTCAGAGCATCATCTTCAGCTTTCCAGCAAGCGGAGATTGTAGATGGTTATATTGATTAATTTGAAAGCCAGAGTATCTGGTGACGGTGTAGAAAGCTGCCTTCTTCCATTAAAGGCTGGCATCTTCCTCAGCAGGACAGATCTG
The DNA here is from genome assembly GCA_026776945.1 of Isichthys henryi. Lineage (NCBI taxonomy): Eukaryota > Metazoa > Chordata > Actinopteri > Osteoglossiformes > Mormyridae > Isichthys > Isichthys henryi. The sequence continues at coordinate 9,601,607 of JAODJX010000035.1, read as the reverse complement.
GATTATCCTGTATACTCTAGAACAGGGGTGGGCAATCTTATCCGCAAAGGGCCGGTGTGTGTGCTGATTTTCGCTGCAACTCACTAATTAGGTCACTAATTAGAGGACTGATTGGCTGAAGAGTCCTCACACCTGGGTTTGAAC
>JAODJX010000035.1:9574565-9588545 GCA_026776945.1 Isichthys henryi | reverse complement strand
GTGGGGGGGGGGCGGGTGGTGGTGGGGGTAGAGGTCCCCCCCACACACCCACGGTTCCCATGCTGCTGTGCATAGCATCTTGCCTGGATTAGTTGTTTTACTACTGTTTCATAGAGCCAGTAATGGTAGAAAGAAGAGCAGGAAATCAGCCTTTCTATGCTGTACTACACTATACTGCACAGTCGTGTCTGCTAGATCTGGACATGACTGAGAAGCGAGAGCACACTGATCTTTGAAGTAAAGTAATACCGTAACAGTTTCTCACTTAGCAACAACACTCACACAGAACCAGAGGTCATACATTTAATACGTGTACAGATACACGGTTGGTAGATACACTTTGGAATGTAACCAATACACCAAGAAGATGTTACTAGTTATGGGGCTAACTACATAACAACCAAACGCACAGCATGTTGGGAAATGCAAATCTGAACAGCATAACAATACTTATAATAGAGCTGATGCACCGCCACATAATACTATACCAACCCAGAAGAACACAGATCTATCCATCCATCTATCAATCCATCTATCCATGCATGCATCCATCCATCCATCCAACTTCCTGTCCAGTAGTCCTGCCTAGAATGCAGGAGGAAATGCACCTAATATGAGGACGACATTCAACCTGCACACCCACACTGAGACACTGAGGACATGGCATCCCTCTGCAGATGTGAGGGGACCCCCACCCACCCCAGGAACAGAGGCCGGGAGGCAGGCTGACTCTGGCTGGGGGGCCAGTGCCCCTCCGGACACACCCACTATAGTTGAAACTAGAATGAACATTCACTATAGCAGCAGGCTGCGAATGTGACCCACCAGTGCTGTAAATGCATTGTCTTTCAGATGGAACCTGTACTGACTGATGCAGACTTAGCCATGTACAGCTGTAACACATAGATGACTGCCTGGTGAACGCCGCTGATTGCCATAAGGCCTGGATAGTTCACAATGCTGCTCTTTCTCCTAATTTGATTTTCTCCTCCAAAATATTGTTAATGCTAATAATAGATTGGCTTTTTATGCAAGGCATTCTCCGGTGGTGCTTTTTGGAACATGGTGGAATTCGAAACTGGGATGTGCATGCTTAATTAATTGTGGTTAAAATAATGCTGGCAATTAATTTAAATGTCTTATCTCTATGTTGCCTACCAGCTTTTCCCAGTGATACACACACCTGTGGAATAAGCTTTTAAACCTCCAAATCGAATGTTTAATATACATTATTAATACACATTAGCTATTAACTGTATGCTTATCTATTGATATTACACCCAACTGCGGAACACTTCAAACTGTCGTATAAACAAAATATGAAAATGAGGGAAAAATATATATATTTTGATCCATTCAACATTGTTCATATTCTTGAATGAATCACATTCCAACTGCTTCATGTTAACGGCTGAATGGGATCCAGTCTAAAACTGCTAAGAGTATAAGAGACATATCTTAGCTTAGCATAAGCAAACACGCAGTAGTGATTTACAATTAATTTCAATTACAGGTAATTTTTAAAAATAAATATATAAAAAATAATACTTATTCATTTATTAAATTTCTTTTAATATGGATTTACATTAAATTGTATCTTCAGCCAGAGATTACTATTCAGGCATTTCCACAAAGCTTTTTTTATTAATATGTTATTAACACATTTTGTAGGATAGATTTTTTTAATACATACATGCCAATTTGAAAACGTCACATATTAAAACATTTATTGAAAAGTGTACACACATGCAGGCACACACACACACACACACACACACACAGACATTCAGAGTGTGCCAATATGTAGGAGTTCATTAGCAATTTGTCTGTGACACAGTGAAGGGTTAGCCCACTAATCCCGCTATTCGTGGCTCCCCTTGTCCCCTGAGCTGCGGTCTTGCGAGACACCCCCACAGTGCCCTTTTTCTGAGAAATGTACACAAGGCTGCAGTCACCCAGGAGTCCTTCATGGGAACCACTCACAATGCCGGGCAGGGCTCTGTGTACTTTATCCACATCTGTATTGCCCACTGCATCAACTTAAAGGACGCCCTTAGCTCTTTTGATCTCACACTCTCCCCAGCGGCACAGCAAAGACATGGCCCTGCTTAGAGCAGACAGGCTCCTTTGGTGATAAATGCTAATAAACCGCCTGCTCGTGCAAATGGCAGGAGTGCCTGCAAACTGTGTAGGCTACAGATCGTAACTTGCACAAGTAATGATGTCATGATGTGAATGTATCAACATCCTGGGCAATGAGGTTGTATAAGCTTACAGTTCCGTGGCCTTTCCATAAGCTGGAACTTTTTCCATGACAACAACAATCTTGATTAGTTGACATGACAGGTAAAGGCATTTGAACTTGACAAATCTTGGCAGCTGCTACTAGATTTGGCATCAAATCAGTGGGGTAGCTAAATGACTCACTGCAAAACAAGATTTTACATTAAAATAAGTAATTGTAATGTGGAGATTATATCCATTTGAAGTGTTGTGGGATCAGTAACAGTTGAAAGGAGGTGCAAAATCCTGAACCTTGACCTAAAAGTGTCTAAAACCTGGGTGTCAAACTTTGCAACTTCTGAGCTGTTAAATGTTGAATCCATTTTTCCAAACTCCCATAAAAATTACATAAATTCGATAAAGATTTTAGTCATACTTTAAGTAGAGTACTGCTATTAGTTTAAATTCCTACAAATGGTTTTTGACATCTTTAAGCAACTGAAAAAGACAGGAAGGTAATGGTACCTCAATGGTAAAATAGTTTTGAGCAAGTTATTTTTCTAACTGAAAATATGGCTGGTCATATTTTTGTCGTTTACATGTAATGGATTAGTCCATGGAACAAAGCAGTGGGGTCTATTTCAGCTTACAGACGGGAAGTTCCATTCATAAAACATAATGCTGGTGACCTTAACCTGAATCCCACTTTTCTCACCTGCTTCCAGACACACAGTGACGACACTGGTGCTGCCGAAAATGCTGGGGTCTTTATTAATGAGAAAACACAATCGAGGCAAACTGAGGATCTACCACTTATATATTTCATTATTTAAAAGTACATGCACTTGATAGTCACAATTAATAGGTAAGTTATTTTTTGATGAGGTGAACTTTTGCACATAGTAGCAATTTCCTGACCTACGCATATCCATTTTGGGGTTTAAATGCAGACCTTGTCTGAATCTCACCATCTTCCTCCCCTGAGGGAAACTTTTCAGTTATGAACAATATCCAATTATATTCTGTGATAAACGCATCAAATGCCTATTTTAATTGTTCTGTCCCATGATTGCAATGAAATTAGAATAAAATTGGTCTTTTATACTACTTTCAGTCTCCCAAACTGAATCACTCCAAAACAACAAAGGAGCAGTTTAATTTGTAAATACACAATGGCCCATTGTTTCCTTTGTTACTCTTGACTTTCAGAAGCCGCACTAATTCTTAACAAAAATACATTATTAATCGTCCGCTGCCTACGTTTATATCATGTGAAATGAGAGAGTGTCATATAGAGCAATTTTAGTCGTTATGAACGTGAGTGAGTAAGTGCCACATGTCAATGTCATGTTTAAAGAAGCACCACATGGTATCTTTGTCATTAAACAGGATGAAATCATGCTTCACGACAAGCCGCGGGCCTCACTGTCAAAACAGCAGCCATTCTCTCCGAAGCTGTGGCAGAAAGTTGTAATTTACATTAAACTTAATTGTCTTTGAATACGGAACTTTCCCAGGCATATGTGTGGAGGAAAAGTGTGGCGAGACTGACTGTTAATCCTTCAGTGTGTCTCAGCGGATGAGTTTATTGAGGTCTCACTGAATTAATCTAATACAGAAAGTGATGCAAATGAGCATGACTACATACACAAACATTACATATGCAGTATAAGGAATACACACATATACAGCTGTGGATGTACCTTCTGAACGCATTATAAGATTATTGCAGAATGATAACAATGTTTATATTTTAGACTCAAAGGCTAGAGGAATTGTTAATTGTATTAATAAACACACCAGCTACTGCATGTGGGATTGCACAAAATGAAATATAGTAGTTCTCCTGTGAGCTATATGAAAAAAAAAACGATTGGATGAATCTGTCATTAGTGATAAAATATGTCCATTGTGTTGAATGCACAGTGCTTTGCTACTAATAAATCATATTGTTTCATATTCAAAATCTTTTAATCTTCTTCCAATTTCCAAAATCTTTATTCCAAAAATATTCCAAAATCTTTTAATCTTCTAATATTTTACTCAACCCCTAATACATGTGCTTTATCAGTTACTTTAGAAATAATCGCTATATATTTGCTACATGTAATGTTACGAGATGCACATTCTTTTACTTAAAAACAACAAATAACATTATTAACAAGGCTAATCAAACAATAAGAATAACAGGAAATCAATGAGCATCATAAAGAAGGTGGCAAAAGCCTGATGAAATCCACAAGCCCAACCCAAATGGATGCAGAAGCATGTCGGGCGGCTTTAAGGGGAGACAATGGAGAAGGGGTCACGCGATACCATCAGCAAACTTCCGAAAGGCAGTCAGGTGAATTACGCTGCTTTTTCACTCTGAAGTTTAGGAAAACAAGGACCACAATCAGCATGACTGGCTAAAAAAAAAGCCCCAATGGCTGGTAATACTCATTTGTTGACCCTTGTTGGATACGAAAGAGAAATGTGAAAACTGAAGTAACTCTTAGTTAAACACAGAGAAAAAAATGGCTCATTTATTTCCTGACAGAACTTTTCAGCTTCTGTGTTTGTGCTTTCAAACTACGTGCGGAGTAGCTGTTTGCTAAGGTGAGACATCTACAGTATGGCAAAACTGCCATGTGCAGTCAAACTGTACAGTCTTTGAAACTCAATGTTTTATTGCCCCTTTAATTAAAAGCTATTGCATTCTTTATAATCACTATTTAATTACTTTTGATATCTCCTGTGTAATTGGTATTAAAGGCCCTCACAAACTATTTGTCGCTTGCAAGGAAAATGTTAGATGAGTTCCAGAAACGACAATAATTTGTCAGGCTCCTTTAAGCAAATTTTACTTAAAATCTAGTCCATTTTCATAAAAACCTTTATTTTAAATCTGGCATGAAGATGATGGAATCCTTATACATGCATGTATATCCAAATTTAGTAAAAATGGCTTATTGAGTCAGTACTGTAAAAACCATGTCAAAACGTGCAGCGTTCTGCTTGGCAAACACCAATGATAGCTTTTAATCTTTTCTTCCTCCTAGAGTGCTGTGGAAATGTGCAGTCTGACTTTAATCTGGTACGGCTTGTCCTAGTTCTCTGCGGTTATCAAGCACACTAAATTTAAATAATATTTTACTTTTTACAGCACTTAACACCAATTATCAAAATATCTTTTTAAGTTTCAGTAATACTTGTAGGGAATGATTTTATAGATCGGTTGAACGCGTTTAAGCTTATAGATGCTATTTTTAATGCTACTTATATGATCATTTTTCATCATAACGGAGCCCCTAAACAAAGATACATGTAACATGGCAATATTGTTAAATTATGACCACTTGCATTTTATTGACATTATAATGGGTGTTTTTACACCAAATCTGGGTTGTGTAACTGTTTAAGACTGCAGTTTTTTTTGTGCCATGTATTCAGGGAGGACTTGTGGCGAATCAGAGAAGCTTTAATTAATTTTTACGGTGCCTTTCAGGGCGTGAGGGTGCTTCTGGAGTGCCGGGTGCTCAGCAGCGGGCTAATCACGTCGCTCCTCAGCGGGCTCTTTGGAGTCTGACCTCACCGCACTGGCATGTCAAGGTAGGGCTTTGCTCAGGCGTGGGGGCTCCAGCCCTCATTACAGCCACACAGCTCTGCACCTCACCAAAGGCCCACAGAAGGCAGAGTCCAAAGGCGTCATCAAACCAGGTCGCGCATTACCCAGGCCGTTCCTTTTAAACAGAAATTCTGAGCCTGTTTTCTAACTCGTTTATAGGCACGCGGAAAGAAAACATCGATGGCAGGAAACCAGTTTGTTCATGTCTCAACCCCTTCGGAGCACCGAGGTCAGCTGGGATGAGAGTTCTGTGCCTTTAATATGATGATTCTGTATCAAATTATGTGAACTTCTACAGCCTGGAAAAGTTAAGGAGTTCCCCCTTTAAGTGTGGGTCCTCCTCCACTTGCTCCCTCTCTGACGGAGTTTCTTCTGGTTACTGTCACCACAGTCTTGCTCACTGGGGACCTCAGACCTGTGTTGTGCTTTGTGACAATGCTCCAAGCTTGTCAGATCATACTGCAATGGCTGCTACAATGGCTGAGCATTAATATTTGTAAAGTATCATGCTTTTCTATGAGCAAGAAGGAAGTTAGTAGGAAAAAAATGGCTTTCATCTCTTAGTTATTGTCACTCAAGAACTCTGAGAAAGCTAATGAACCTTTGAACTAAACAAAATTTAAAAAAATATCTCTCAGTAATTGAGGCTTCAAAATCAGCATAGTCATGCTCACCTCCGCGATTGCCGTCTGCTCACCTGTAAATTTGAAGCTGTCCCTTTAAAACCCGTCCCTTTAAACACGTCTCTGAGTTGAGTACAAAGGAAGTCAACCTCGAGAAAGTGGGAAGAGCTTTGCTGTTTCTGTTAAATGGCTGGAAACAGTCTCTTCCTTGTTACTACAGAGTGACTGGAGCTTATCTCCTGCTTGGCCTACATGAACGTACCGGACATGATAAGAGACACACAAATGTAGTCTTTATTTCTCAGTGCAATATGAACCTCACACATGCACAGATGACTGACAGGACCATTCTCAACAGTTTATGCATTATTTAAAACCCTGTAGCTGCGGCTAGAAATCCACTGAAGAGTCAAAAGCATTTTATACATAATTTATTTTTTATATCGGGGACAGACAGTTTTATGGTTGCCCTGATAATAATTTATTTGGTCTGCAACAGAATTTTACATTATTGTGCTTTTCTTTAGTTTTTTTAACTGAATAAGTAAAATATTTGTTGTGCGGATAATTTAGGAAGTGATGTTCATCTAACTAGATGGTGGGAATGAGGGAATAAACCCTGAATCCTTTTTTTACTTTTATTTTTATTGTTATGTATAGTGTCTTATACAGAATCCATAATATATATTCTCCAGGTGCAGCTCAGTTACCAACTGAAGTTAGGTTACCCTTCGATCTATGGAAGTTGTGTCAGAACAATTGCAGCCATTGCATATAATAAAGTTTTAAGAATTCTGTGAGCTGGCACCCTTGCTAGCGAGAGGGAGAGAGCGCATTTGCTTTCTGTGAGGGGAGTTTGTGTTTGTCAGGAAGGTTCCTGGGGGCTTTGTGCTCAGGCCTTGATGTGTGACCAGCAACTCACAGGCCTCCCCTCACCCCTGGCCTCTCCTGCCAGCGCTCTGCCCACCCATACTGACACAGCAGGGGGAAGGGTTTCACAGGAGACTGAATCAAAAGCTCAAGGAGAAAAAATTGCTTTTCAGGGTCTGATGTGTGGGAATCGAATGAGGGGCCGAGCTGAAATCCAGTCTCCAGGCAACCATGCTGATATGCTGGGGGAATATCATTAAAACTGAAAAACCAAGGCTTCCTTTGGAATTAGTAAACTTAATCACAGAGGGAAAACGTGGGGGGGAAAAACAATGCAAAAAGCAACCAGCAAGATCTCCGCACTTTGGTTTTCGGGACTTCGATTTTTTTGACAAATGCCAAAACTTTTAAATTCATGCATTATATAATTAGGCAAATGCAGAGTTATGGATGCATGGAGGCCATGAGAGAAAGAACCATCTAGGCACAGGTTGGTGGTAAAATATGGCAACTGCTAGCGGTGCAGCTGGCCCTGCTTCGCAAGATTAATAAGTTGCTGTTTCCCGGCCAACCAGAACCTAGTGGGAACCATCCAGATTCTTCCGAGAATTGTGGGTAATGGCCACACTACAGGCTGGCCCGCTTTACTGCTCTGTTTTGTCCTTTTGCTCTTAAAGTACAGAAAACATCTGTGACTAGAATGATGTCACCATAAAGGGAGTCCAGCAGGTTCAAGCTGGAGAGAAAGACTCACGCATTGCCAGGTTGTGCTGGCTAAATAAGAATAGGCCATTAGCCAACTATTCCAAAGGATTCCATTTTTCTCTTCCAGTGGGAGGGCACTTTAGGTTATGACACAGTGAGTGTTCCAGAACAGACATGGGAATTCCTTTGTTTTGTATTATAGCTGTGCCCAGAAAAAAAAAAAAAAACAATTCTGACAGTTGTCACATGATTTCCTGGAATGATGAGTTTCGGTTGCCTTTACCAGAACCTGTATGAGTTATTGCAAGAAGTAAAAAAAGTACAAGCACTAATATTTCTTAACAGTATCTTATTTTTCCAGTATGGTTAATTGCAAATATACACTGCAACTGACATATTTTATATGACCTTATAGGTAATGCTATATAATAAAAGAGAAAACCTCATTCCTCTTTTAGAGAATAATGTCTCATGTAACCTCATTCTGGGAATATATCCACAGGTAAGTATATGTTTTTCTTATAAGTTGTTTAACATTATCTTCTCATAATAGTCCCTTATGAATCCAGCATATAAAACGTAAATGTTTTGGTTTTTTACCCAATATTCATATGACTGAGGAAAGTTGGCTTGTTGCTTACAATAACACCAGATTTGTTTTCTTCTCGTTCATAATTACGCAGAAGAGCTTGGAATAGCAGTTACTGGCTTCTTTAGGAGGGTATGCAGTGGTACTGCCCCCTAGTGATACATGCATAAAACTAGCGGCTGAATATGTGTTAGGCTGAAAAAATATATGGAAAATGTATACCTGTAATGAAGACCATGCTCAAAGTTTCTTGGGACTGTAAAACGCCATTTTACATATAAAACACAAAGTGTAACAAGTAAACAAATAAAAGGAAGAATATCAAAACTCATATGCAGAAAAGCCAGGAATCACTGGACTAAGACGGGGCAAAAATGACAAATTAATTTATATAAATGAACGTAAAACTTGTCTGCATCTTTAATACTATTTAAAATATCAAAATAGAAAACAACAACAGATCAGGTCAGATCAGCGTTCAGAACAGATCGGGAAGCATTAGTTTCTTATATTGAAACTTTCAGCCATCAATCGGTTGGTCCATTTTATTTACTATGCTGAATGTCGCTTTGTGTGGGAACATATAAGTTTTAATGAGTCCAAAATAGCTGTTCACATTTAAGCCAGGCTTTTGATTCAGGTTTCAATGCACTGTAAAGTATACAGTGGGTAATGAACCAAGAGCCAGAAGAGATAAGAGCTTATATTATAGGTAATCATGACTCCACTGCAGCAATTATTTAACTTTAACACATAAAAAGGGGGTCCTATAATGGATCTTTGGATATTACATTTATTCAGTGTATAGATGAAGAAAACCATGGTGTGCTATTCTCTAAATTACTTGGCACAGGAAAAAACAGCCATTATTTGTAATTGTCATTGACATACTTTCACCAAGCTTGTCATTTCAATATGTTACTTTTTGTCCTTTGACGATGTCCTCTTTGAAATAAAAAAAATTAAGGGAAAAAAAATAAAGAACAGCGCAGTGCACATGTTCAGCGTGCCCGTGTATGTCTTGGACGACCACATAGCCGCAGTCCCCATCCCCAGGGGTAGCCTCCTTCCCAGGGCCCACAAAGGGCAGGCCACCATAGGGCTGCTGCCCCGGCTTGCAGGGGCCAAGCTAAGCCTATCCCGTACCGCCGCCTGGCCTGGCTCTTCATATCACTTCACTGGAGAGGCTACAAGGCCTCAGAGGTACCGGCTAGCTTCCCGCTGCCTCGGAAAGACAATGGCAGCTCCCAGAAGAAAATTAGCGCATTTAGCTGTCAGCACCGGACTCACTTTTCAGTCCAGAGCAGTAGTCACAGAGCAATGCTTTTTTTTTTCCTCTCCTCTCTTTCTTCATTGGAAATTCAATCCCAGTACAGCTCAAAGAGCCAAAAAAAAAGTGTAAACTGCACATAAATGTCATCTAGTGTCCTGCCTATGAAATCTCTAAACACCCACCTCAGACTAGCCCTTGTGCCTGACTGTGACATCACACTTGGATTTTCTAACTCCATATCCTGGTTAGGATCATGGGGGGTGGACTTTTATATTGTAAAAAAAGTAGTTTAAAGAACAATTATCTGGTTAAATTTTAAGAGACAAGCAGTTTGGGGGATCAGATGTTCTTCTAATCCATATAGACTCACGAAGGTCGTTCTTAAGCATATTTAAAAAAGAGTAGCACATGTAATTCCTACCGCTTCTTTAACTTTGTATAAGTTTCCATTTATTGTCTTAAAGCTCATATAGGTATTTTAAGAGGGACAGTCAAGTGTTCTTACTTTCTCCCAGCTGGGTTGTTATGAAGCTGATATGTATGGGAACCGCAGAAGTCAGAAGATGCAGCGTGTCACACATCGCTGTGAACGTCTGGCGGCGTGACCCCAGTAAGACCCAGTACATGCAGAGTGCTCCTTGTCTATCTGTCAGCGAGTAGCAGACATCTGTGTCACAGCTGGCACACAAACTGATGAGCTACCTGTCGAACACATTCCTTTTTCTCGGGTAAACAACGCTGCGTGAGACAAACAGAAGCACCGCCGAGGGCATCATGGCCTGTAGCTGAGTGCCGGGCGGCCAGTGGGAAAGGGCACGGTCTGCCTCCTGTGCCGACAGCCAGCTGTTACTGCTGCTGCCGCCATTGCTGGGGAGGATGGTGATGATGGTGCGGTTGTTGCTGGCACTGTAGCTACTGCTGGGGCTTTTGTTACTAATGCCAGTCCAATTATTACAGTTTCTACTGTCACTATTGATGTTGCGGACGTGCCTACTGCTACTGGTGTGGCTACTGCTGCCACTAATCTAGCAACTGATGTTTCAGCTGCTGTTTTCACTGTGGACTACTTGTAATTATGAGAAGCAGTAGAGGTACTGGAAAGAGAAGGTCCACGACCATCCAGAGGCCCGAACGGTCCAGAACTATAAGAAGGTCCAGAGAGAAGGTTCCGAACTATCAGTTGACTCTTATTTATCTCCACCACGGTCACAAGCAGATTCTCCAGATTTGCTTCATCATTAAATATTTTACATTGTAGAATATATATATGTTACTGTAATTCATAAAAGACACATTATAAAATATTTAGAAGACATTGTTTTGTTTTAGGTGTGCATGTGTGAGTGGATGGTGTGTGACTGTGCCCTGCGATGGGCTGGCCCCCCATCCTGGGTTGTTTCCTGCCTCATGCCCATTGCTTCCGGGATAGGCTCCGGACCCCCCGCGACCCAGTAGGATAAGCTGTTTGGAAAATGGATGGATGGATGGATGGATGTTTTGTTTTAACTAAAAACAATTCTTCACTAGTTATAAAGAATAATGCATCATGTTGATTGTTAAGCTGTGTAACTTAGACATGTGAGAAAAATACATTTTCAACATTGATTTGGGTATTATAGTAGTGACTAGTTTGCCTCATCCTCCATTTTCGTGAGCAAGGACATGCAAACTCCTCCCACGCTCGTGCCCTAAAACCCAAAGAATTATACTTTACTGTATAATAGATTATTTCAATATTAATTCACATCAGAGATACCATGATTCTGCTGAAATACCCAAGACAATAAACAATTAAGACTCACTCAGATCCAATTCTCTGGCAAAGTGTGCCAAAAAAAATAAATGATGAACATTTTGCCTATTGTAAAAACTTTCACAGAGTTTTCTTTAGATCCCCATTATCTCTGAGAAAGTTAATTAAAGTGGTAAAGTTGATATCAAAAGGGATTTTTTCCCTGCGACTCAGGCCAACAAATTGATGGTCAGAGATGAGTGATGGGCATGACAGGGGCTTCACATGATTACTGGGGCACACAAAACCTTTGATGTCCACAGAACACTATGCTGTGGATTATATACACATCACTCCCCCCCACCCCCGCTGAAAGAATATGTATGCCACAGTCAAAACTCACTCTTTTCCCCATTAATACGACTGCATCGTGCAGTTCCACAGATCATTACCAACTTTCCGAAACTTAATTTTGCAATTACATGTGCAATTAATTAATAACTGTGCTGTCATTACACCCCCAAAGTATTTGAAAATTAATGCCACTTGGAATAAAGTGGTCAAAATGGACTGGAGGAAAAAGATTGTTATTAGAGGATTTTGAAATTAATCTGGCCAGAAGCTGGGGAGACAGTTTTTTTGTATCCAGGCAGCTCTCTATCCTTGCAAGGGTCTTGAGAAAGGCAGAGACACTGCAAGTGATGGAGAGCTCCCAGAGGACATATTAATGAGATCTCCGCACTCTAAGAGCATCATGTGTGTCAGCGGTGGGGCGTTAATGATGTGTGTTTCTGCTCGCTTGCTGCGTGAGATCCTTAGATAGCAGCGGCAATCACGACTCGGGCGCTTATTAAAATGCATTTTAAATATTATTCAATAATACTGTGGCTAAGCTGGCACTTTTCAAGACGACATGTTTCTGATGTAATACAGGAGATGAGGTGAAGAAGGGGAGCAGATGTGCTGGGCATGCAGAACGAAGTCCCATTTTATTTACACACTACTGTTATGTAATGACTCAGCTGGGAGAAAAACAGGCTGTAAGATAACTCTGTTTTCTATTTACAGGTTACTGAGCATATGTGTCTCTGTAGGTGATGTCAACCTCTACTGGATACATGTCAGCTCATTGACTCTTAAAAACTTTTGCTATGTACAACCCTTAATTCAGAATTAGATAACTGAATTGTCATTTTGATTTGTTTTGTCAGCTTAACCTAATGTTTTCTCACAAATCATGCACATAAATTTCATGCAAATTTTATTGCATACTGAACCTTCTTAACATGCAGCCTGTCCGTACTCACTCTCCCCGTTTTATCGCCCCCTGGGTATGACTTACATCGTACTTGGATTCGGTTGATATCTGTAAAATGGAGAGGGGATGTAAAAGTCCAAGGGAGGGGCAAAATCATGCTACCAGGGGCGTCAGAAATAATATCGGCAGACCCCTCCTTCCTAAAAAAATAAATGAATAATTAAGAGTGTGTTCCTTATCTTTTATTATGAATATGCGTGTTACTGAGGCCAATTCGCTGTACATGGAGAGTGCAAGGATGAAACATATACCTAAGGATGACTGTAATCCCAAATCAGACAAAATCATCTTACCACATGGAGCAATTGTTTTTTTTAGCTATGTTTAGTTCTCAATCTGCACCTATATAGCATTAGTCTTATTTTAAATTATGAATACTTTATTATTTTTAAATAATTTCAAAATCTTTATTACATCGCATCCCTTCACGATGTGTCCATTGCATTTATCCTCCTGGTTGTGATGTCACACGTTTCCAAAACTCAATTTTTCCAAAAGTCCATTTTTCAGTTTTGAAACAAGACTGCCATGGACCTAAAGTCAGACTTCTCATCATATATTACAGTATCGGGAACCAAAACTTACTCAAGGAATAACTTTTGTTAAATTTCCCAAACTCACTAAGCCCAGAGAAAGCTTCTTGGAAATGCTTCTCCAGGACTGAGTGAGTTTTTGGAAATTTGCTCTGGATTCTGAATTGGATTCTGCTTCATTTTCCACACACCAGACCCTCATCACCCTTGTCAGAACCCAGTGTCTATTTTCTTTCCTGTATTTTTCTTCTCTGCTGATGGAGAACGGAGATTTTTTCATGCCTCTCAACCCACAGTTAAATGAAAATCCCTGTTCCTTCCTCCTATCCTGACGCTATGCAGGTTCATGTCCGCTGTCAGAGTGCTTTACCTCACCTGGACAGCATACCCACCCTCAGCAATATAACATTGCTTATGCTGACAGGATCACGAGCACATTAAAAAGTGCGCTAATGATAAAACCTATAGCTAGACACAGGCAGCTGTATATAAATAACCAAAAAATAT
>JAODJX010000035.1:9560614-9574465 GCA_026776945.1 Isichthys henryi | reverse complement strand
TCACACCACATATTCACAGCATAATCATGGTAATTCCCCAATCCTAAAATCACCAGGCAGGGCTGGATCCATAATAACCAACCTCATACATCACCTTTGTCGGCTTACACGGCCCTATAACTACTTAAAGTTTCTCTGTAAAGTGACCTTCAGGTAAATCGTTCAATATTTACACAACGGAGCACAAGCGCTAAAGAACCACAAAACTGGAGTCATGAATCTGCTTCATAAGAATCCAGAAATATAACTGTGAACGGGGAAAATAAATTACTTCAGACTGATGCTAGCTCAGGTCAATTACAATAAATTTCAATAACTTTCAAAGTATTAAAGTGGTAAAGGAGATCTTTTATTTTGATGTAGGTAAATACCGAATTAGACATTTAAACATTTAGTATATCTAAGCATTTTAACAGAACGTCGTACAAATACCTCAGTTTTAAAGTTCAAATAATTCCAGTGAAGGAATGCAGAGGATCTGAGCTGTAATCTTGAGATGTACTTCTATGGAGTTGGATATTGAGATAAATGGGTAACATTCTGCCGTCACACCTCCAAGGCTGGATCTTCTTATTGGACGCTGCGTCTGTTCTGTGATGGACCAGGATCCTGCCCAGGGTGTCTGCTGCCTTGTTTGGGCCCTATGCTTCCTGTGAAAGGCTATCAGCTTTGCTGCAACAGTTAAAGAATGAGGGCTACTACTAATTACTGCAATATGGTAAATTAATAATAAGGGTTAAGAAGAGTGCCCTGCGATGGGCTGGCGCCCCCATCCTGGGTTGTTCCCTGCCTCGTGCCCATTGCTTCCGGGATAGGCTCCGGACCCCCCCACAACCCAGTAAGGATAAGCGGTTTGGAAAATGGATGGATGGATGGGTTAAGGAGAGTGTCATTTTTTTAGAGATGATTTTCCCTTTATACCAGAGACAACCAATGTCCACTAAAGAAATTACATTGGTTACAGATCATATTTTAATATTATGATGCGGTATGAAACTAATTAATAAATGATTACATCCTTAAGTAATGATATGCCAAAAAATATGTCAAATGGGAATTTATAATGTTGCATTCTACAATGATAAACTATCTGTTAAGTTTTAGATATTTTCAGTTTTTAAGCCATTAAAAAATGACTCAAAAGCAGTGTTTAAACTTTAAGCCTTCATTTGTTTAAATATAGATGATAGATGCTAAACACAATTCACAAAATTAAAATGCATACATGACAGTCACTCATCCTTGTAATACTTACAGGTAATTAGTGACTGGGCCAATTACTGGCTGAAACCTGAGCCGTGTCCCTGAGTCATTTCCATGACATGGTTCAGCAGATTGATCGAATGTCACCCATCGAACTCTTACAGCGATTCAGAAAGTAACAATTTACTCATCGCATCGATAATAAAATAACCGTTTATTCATTGTGCTAATTTTATGGTTTCTTCAGCACTGACCTGCCTGGTTTTTGTTCATTTTCCCTGGGGTTCAAAGGAAAAGGGAAGAATGAATGAAGAAAGGATAGAAGGAAGGAATAGAATGGAGGGTGAGAAGGAAGAAGCAAAATAGATGAAAGGATGGAAGAAAGAATGAAATGGAGGGAGGGAGGCAGTAAGGGAGGGAGAGAAGGAACTGAATGGAGGGACGGAAGGAATGAAGGGAGGAAAAGAAGGAATGGAGGGAGGGAAGGAAGGAACAAAATGGATGGAAGGAAGGAATGGAGAGAGGGAGGGAATGGAATGGTGCTAAAGCAACACTGAGTAAAGTGGGTAAAAGCCCAGAAAACTTTTCACTGATGGGAAATGGGCACTTGCAGAAGGGACCTATGGTCTGTCAAACTTGGTGACAACCAGCCCCAAGAGCTCCTGCAGCCTGGATGGTTTCACCTATTTGCTCTGTCTGCCCTCCCCTAATACTCTGGGCTGGCTTTCCCCACACAGCCCCAGCCCGTCGCTTTGCCAGGTGCAGTAACTCGTCTCCGACCCCAGGCCCGAAGACAAACTATGAGATTGTAATTAATCACTGATTACCCACAATGCCCATCTCTGCTCACTTCTCTACTTCAGAAATGACACAACTACACACTGCATCATAGAGTGACAGAGATTTACATAATAAAAAGTGCCCTGTTGAAATATATTTGATAAGGAAAAACATAGAATGTAACAATCTTTAAAATATTTCAAAGTGTAATATTTAATATTTTTGATAAGATTTGAGATAATTACAAGCATCTGATTAAAATGCATGAAAAGTGAATCTTCCCACACTTCAGACATAGGAAGAAGCTTGAGGCTGAATGTGACTCTCAGGACAGATGAAGCCTTGTCCTTCCAGCTCCATTATCCTTTATTTGTACCTTCGTAGTACAAACAAAGAAATTAATAATTAAAAAAAAAAATGGTAGAGTTATTGCAGAAGCTTGTAGCGAAAACCTGGACACACACCGGAGCACTTAGCTGCTGCTGTGTTTCTTAGCTTAAGATAGTGGCTAACAGTCTAAGCCCAAGAGCTCCATCGTTACTGAATGCTTCCAGCATCGACATGCATAAAAAACTCTCAAAGCACTAGAGTTATCCTAATGATGCCCGGCTCTAGCTGATACAGGTCGTCAGGGCAGATTACCCTTCTATCTTGGGAGCTGAGTGAAGAAGACGCCCCACTTTAGCATAAAGGTTTCTAAATCTTGTATTTGACCCTGGTTATTTTTCAGTCATCCTTGAAATAAGCTACCAGAGTCACAGTTGGACTATTTCATTTAGCATTTTGAGTACAGAAATAGAATTTGTAACTGAGGCAGAGATTAGTTCTGCTGTCACTAACTTCCTAATAACCCGCGGAGAGTCCTCAGAGGAAGGACATAGCGCTGAAAATTTTGTCTTTCTTTCAAAATATGTACGTTAATAAAAATAAGTGTTGAGAAAGGTTTGCAGATGACGGAGAGACTACCATCAGGAGGCGTCACTGGATGGCCCTGGGACAGGACAAATCCGAAACGGCTCCTGCCGTATTGGATTTCTACGTTTTTATGCGTCACCTTTCATCGGGCACACAGCGGAAATGTCATTGTTCTGTTGCAAGCACAATGGCAAGGCTTTGGTTTAGATTTTGGTTCGAGGCTATGGCCAAGGGCTGAAAAATAAGATTCCGGAGGAGGATCACACTTCATGACATACAATTTGGGTAAGACAATCCCAAAAACTCTTCCCTGAAAGATGAATCTCAGTGGGATGGAAAGATACCCAAGGTGTCTGCTTTAACAGATGGCATCATTTCATGATATAAAATCAAGAATTTCTATCCTGCATCTTTGAAAGAGTTGCCATAAAAATGAACATGAAGGGTCAAACACCGATATACTATATTAAAAATATTTCACAAGCTTTGCAAGTTGTCACTGTAATGTTACTAGTATCATTTCGGATTCTAATTTGGATTCTAATCTTGTTTGTTTGTTGCCTGCTTTTTCAATTGAATTGCTTTATTTTGTGGTAAGAATTGCCTGTTCCCTGCTGCAAATGCCACCTTATGCTACACGGTTGATTCAAAAATAAGGAGCGGATCGTTGTTACCAGGACAACAGAGTCTCACTTTACCTCACAGCTCATTTCCAACCTGTTACCAAATCACTAAGTGCTGGGCCGCAGCTTCAAAGAGCAGAGACTGACACTGTTAATGTAATGAAACTGTACACTCATTTATTTAAAATGTAGTGTGTCAGCTTGAAGGTAAGAGGACCAATTTTTTTTTACCCCCATGGCAAAATATCAACATCTCGGAGCTTCAAAGTTAGATTCCCAATATTTGCTCCTAGCAAAATGTCATAATAAAGATATTTTGGTTTTAAATAATAAAGAAAATACTGCTTTCATTTTTCCTGGGTTTGTGATTGAAAAAGTACTCTGAGAGTGGATTTTTAGTAGCCTGAACCAAGGGAATTATCCTTTTTTTAACGGACATTTTTGCCTAATGCAGCTGAGGGGGAAAAGAGATGAATGGCAGACTATGGATACATTAAGGAAGACATCTTCTGAACCAAACTGCCATGCTGATTATTTATTCTTCTGTCAGCTCTTGAAAGCACTGGCTGGATCACTGCAATGCCGACCAGATGCAGAGGAACGAGCTAAAGTATCTGGCATGTAAGCTGAGGGAACCACGTGACACAGCCCACAGCAGCCTACAACACAAAACAACCCCTGTCATAATGCACACGTCGCAATGCTCTTCTGCTAAGAACTGACGAGGGACATTTGTAAGAATCCGCTGCTCCTCGAGGAGCAGGAGATTTCAAAGACATGATTAAGGGTATCTCAGAAACATGAACCTATCTCCAGGAATGTTGTAAAGATGTTCTTGATGCTAAAGTCAGGCCCCAAAGGACATTTCCTGATTCCAAGCTCTTTTCACATCGTAACAAATAAAATTTTACGTGATAGTGTGAATGAGGTCCATTGACATCAATCCATAGATGACTGCTTAATCAAGAAACCCGGAAAAGTTACAATAATTATCCTGCTGGGAATTATGTTTACCTCTCCATCTATCTTCTATAATGATTCATCTTACACAGTCCAATGATGCAACAGCAAACCCAGTCCATTGCACCAGAAAATTTTTATCTCTTGGTTTCAATTTTCAACATTATACTATGTAATTAAACAAACAAAAAAAATTGTAGCTTTACGATAATAAATTCTCACATTAGACGTCATATGGAAAAATTTTTATATAATTTACATATCAAATAATTAATCTTGTGTGTTACCATGAAATTATTCTCCAAACGTCAAATGGCTAAACCTAGTGACAGAGTTAATGATGATTTTTAAACACCCATTTTCAGTCTATCTTCTGTTCTCTGTGTCTCTGGTCCTCAGGTTGATGCTTTAAGAGGTAAATCAGTTATTTGAATTATTAATGGGTGAATGTTATGAATAAAATATGGTGGTATGGCAATGCGCAGGTGTTTGAATTATGGGCTTATGGGTAGATTTTTAGGGCTGTGTGCAGGTCTTACTCTCTGTCACCCATCTGGAGGAGACAGGAGGAAGGACCTGTGGGCAGTAAAGTTCCCTCTCTGGATGGGTAACAGTGATGCAGGGTGAATCGCCTCTGTGCGGGCTGGGACAGGATGGGGGGAGTGGGGGGTGAAGCATGGTGGCTGTGGGGAGGCCGTCCAGTGCTGTTACTGATCCCCTATCCCTGACCCAGCCCGGTGCCGGCATCCTGTGGCTGGGCCAGATTTCGGTTCTCACAGCATCTAGGGGCACGGGCGTGCTCCGCCCAGTAACCCGAGCCTCGGATTTCACCTCGCATCCACCCCCCTGCTCTCTCCATATTGTTCCCCAATCCCCCTGGTAGCTGACACATTTTACTGCCATGAGACACTCTTGCAGCACATCTCGCCTGTTTCCTTGCCTCTAATTTAACACTGCCCACAAGAAGGATACTGCTTTTGCTATCCAGCCTGTTATCCAGCCGTATCTAATTTCATAATGATTAAACACTGTAAACTGAGCTGCTCTCTGAAGCACTGCTTTTATATAGATGAATTTATAGGCAGCACTGTAAAATTCATCACCAACCGTAAAATTTTATTTCCTGATGTTTGTCACACTGCTACTTCCCTTTGGATTGCTTATGGCGTCGTTGTTTAGTGATGATCTGATGAAACATTCGTCTTAATCTTTCTGCGACTTGGATGCTGAAACCGGCGCTCAGAAAGACCCCTCCTACAGAATAATGTAACATTACTTATTTCCATTCTGTCCATGAATAATTAGTGTCACAACCAAAAAACTTTTTTTTTCCATTTCAGAAGTGCTTTGTCGTGAATGTGAAATAACCGCTTCTTTTGTTTATTTAACTTACAGTCCAGCAGAGCTATAGAACAGTGTAATCATGTCATTCACCTTGCCTTCTCTTGAGTGTGAAATACCTTTTTTCAACTACCACTCAAGCTGAGCTAAAGTAGTTGTTTCCAATATATGTACATTGTGACTGCTTGATTTCATTTTCACCCTTATTCACACAATTGATTGTCAAGTAAAGTTATTTGTAAGGAGAGTGATTTAACATAATCCACATTTTATGCAACTAAAATGGCTAAATTGCTCACTGCCGTTGGGGCATATATTTTCCCAGCAGTAAAAGCAATACAAATACTGTCAATTGGTTGCAATGAGACTGTTGCTATGGGTTACAACAACAATTGTGTTAATTCTTAAATTTTAATCCTTAAATTTCTTGAGGCTTCCAAATACATGTTTTTTGGTTTAATTGGAATTCATTCTCATGCTGCAGTCTTACAAATATTTCAACATAAAAATTCTAAATAGCTAAATATGGCGAATGTGCATGTAAGGTTAATGATCTGTCTGCCTCTGCCTCTGTCTGTTGTGTGGAGGTTGACCGCTTTGAACATATTATCATCTTTTATGGATGAGGCTGCTTATCATAGGCAAGCTGGTAATTGTAACATCTGAGAGATTTAGTCAGATTAACCTGTTTTTACAGTGTACTGAAAGTATATTGAAAAAAACTAAATCGCTGACCCAGTTTTAGAATTGTGATGCAGCATATTTTTATCTTTGTGGACAAATATTAGTGATAACTGTGAATCCAAAGTTGGTAATTAAAAATGTTTTTATGTTATTTTTTATGGCGTGTTCTTGTGATGTCCTGTGATTGGTTGGCGCCCCTTCCCAGGTTGTTCCCTGCCCTGCACCCATAGCTTCTGGGATAGTCTCCAGACCCCCGAAACTAGCACAGAACAAGCAGGTATAGATAAGGGATGAATGGATGGATGGATGGATGGATGGATGCATGCATGGATGGATGGATAGATGGATGATAGATGGATGGATGTGCTCATAAAATTTACATTGGTTCAGTTTTGAAGGGTAGGGCAAGCATAATCTTTTTTGATGTAAAATCCTTTCCGATGTAAAATCATTTTCATTTCAATTAGTTGAATATAGCATAGCCATAGAATGAATACTTGAGTGTATTAAATATAGGTGCTTATTCAAACCCACCATCTCTGTCTGTTTTCATGAGCTGCTTCTTCATGAATGCATGCTATGTGTGTGTATGCGTGTATGTGTGCGTGTGTGTGTGTGTGTGTGTGTGTGTGCGTGTGTGTGTGAATATATGTGTATGTATTTTTGTATCTGTCAAAAGTTTGACTTAATTTATTTAGTTTATTAACTGGAATGGAAGTTGGTCTGAAGGTGACACCACAGGACTGCCTGTAAATGGATGGTTGCTAGTTGGAATTCCATTGTCAACAGACCAATGCCACCACTGGGCACCTGAGCAAGGCCCTTAACCCCCAGTTGCTCCAGGGGTGCTACACGCTGCCTGACCCTGCACTGATCTGCATGTGCGATTCCAACTGTCCTGCGCTGTCTCCAGACCTCCCTCCCATGGAAGTATGTCCTGGATGAATTGGACAGAAGAGACAAAGTATAGCAACCCACAGGCACGCTACATCGCTGCTAAATACTCCAGAAGACTGGAACGACATGTTGGATGATTTTCTGCAGAAATCAAATTCCTCGTGTTTGTGTAATTCATTTAAGAAAAAAAGGAGCCTCAAGATTTAGAGAATTACAATTTCTTGAACACTGCTTTCATACTTATGTTTTGTTTTTTATATATTTTTATTGGTTTGATATTTTGAAGTTTTTACGTAAATATATATGATGTAAAGCATTGTCTAAAAACCTAGTTGCCAGTACGTGTACTCAAACATTTTTCTGGTTCTGTTTGTGCACATGGGTAATGCATGCGAGGTGTATGCGTGCGTTCACATAGGTGAATGTTTTTTCTTCGTCGCGAATGGGGAAGAGCAGCACTTTGAACCTGGCTCAGGTGACAGTGACTCCACCAGAAAGGCAGAAGTGGCCTTAAGCCCCCCAGGCCTCTGGGGAGGTGTCTGGTTGACCAGAGAGATCAGCCTTGGCATGTGATAGCTGGAGGATGGTCTTTCAACAATGGAGAGGTACCGCTGGAGTATATGGCATGTTTTTTTATCATACGACACATAATCCTGTTCATAAACCTAGATCCTTCAAGTACTTACTTATACTATATATGGCACAGTCCTTCTTCAGAAAGTGAAGACTCGCATAACATAAACAGTGGCGATGCAAACATCTACGCGACACTTTGCGGATAATTACTTAGGAGGCGGTGAAGCGGTTGAACACACCTTTCTCGTTATCGGCAAATTCAACGGGCCCACGCGGTTCCGCTGGTTTGTAGCCACATTTATATTTAAATATTTCTGTTCAACGGACCTGTCAACAAGGTGCAAAGACAAATGAAACATGGCGTGTGGCCTGTTGACTTTTGTTATGTCACACCAGCCTTTTGTTCGATCATCACCACAGGCTAGCTGCACTAAATAATTAAGGTCGGTGGGCATCCCCTGGGGCCCAGGCCCCCTTCGTGCAGATGGTGACCTGAATTATTCATCGTACAATATGCAGGTAAAAGAGGCCGGAGGGAGAGATGATGATGTTTATCTGTCCAGGGGTTGTTACTCTTTATTAATTTTCGGATGCGACGGACATCCCACTCACAGTAATCTGAACTTGTACGCATCACTTGTTACTTTTACTTTAAATAAGCAGTAATCTCCTATCACATTACAAGACACAGAGACTTGGCATGTTTATTTTTTAAAACACTTGTCACCCTTTAACGTGTATGGTAACAATACCTGCAATGAAAGAGTAGAACTTCAACTTTAAATGAGACTGTCGGATAAGTAAATTAAATGCCCAGCATGTTACAGATTGGCTGTTGAACTGCTTTTTTTTCTGGCACCTTAATAATCTCTATAGTCAGGTGAGGGAAGACAGGCAACAAGGAGTCATCCACAAGGCCTGGAGGAGACAGCTGATGGTGGCCCAGGCCTGCCTCTTAGGTCTGCCATATGGACTGCTGATCATTAGATTCACAGTAGGAGAAATTTCCCATAATGCCCTGCCCACTCCTGAGCTGAGCACTGTTTGTGTTTACAGTGTCGGGGTTCTCCACAAACTAAAGTCATGATGGGTATGTTTGTTTTGATGGATTGGTTTTGGTGGCACACAGACTCTCATCGTCTAAACATGTTCTACTTCTCTTTCATTTCTTTGGCAGGTAGACTATTTTCAGTCTGTGCCAGTCTGCCTATGCAGCCGTATTGGGTTTCTTTTTCTTATAATTCCCTAATTCCTTTCCGTATCAAGTTAATAAAACCAGTTCTGTCATATACCAGTACATCCCACTTGTCATGAGGATTAATACACGTAAAACTAATTAATTGTGAAGACATGCTTCCTGTCTTCAAGCCCATGACAGCCAAGCATCAGCAAACCTTTCTCACGTCCGTGTTAATAAATCAATTTCCATTGGAGTTATTTTTGCAATTAGATCATGGACACAATTATTTAATAAAGCTAAGCAGCTTTAAAAATAATAATAGCAACAATATTAAAGGCTTTATAGCCAAATGGCACATTACAAATTAGCTTAATTATAGCTGGCTGTTAAAATCAGTAGACATGATTCATTTATTCAGAGAAATTAGTCCAAGGTGCCCCTATTTTGGCTTCATACTTCACACATTTTCAGATCAGAATAATATGATGCAACTATAGTTAAGCTATTTAATGGATCACTGGCTCCTTCAGTCAAACTGTAGAATATAAACCCATGCTTAAGTAATTTCCCCTTAACAAACACCTGACACTCGACACCTGATGCTCTTATATAAGTTTATATCAAGACTGGACTGGCCATCTTACATACTGAGCATTTTCCCAGTGGACCAATGGGTTTATGGAGCAGAAAATGACCCCCCTCACCCGCAATCAGCACAATTCATCGGTAGAATTTGTTGTGAATCTGTGTTTGTGGTGGGTCTTTTTTGGCAAAAATACTGGCCCAATTTTTAGTTCCAGTCCAGCCCCACTTTATATCGAATAAAAGGACTGCTGCAAGGGTACAGTAGCCCTACTGCTACACAAAAATAGCTAATAACAGCATCAGTCATGCCAAGACAGTACCAGTGTAATAGTTTAAAAATGCAAAGAGATTCATCTTTTCCCATGTAATGTCAGGGTCAAATATGTAATTAACTTTTTGCCAGAAGAACAAAGTTATATTCCCGAACAAAGTTATATTGCCATGTTTCCATTTCAATGTTGACTTCTGATTCCAACATGAAATGCATGCACAAACAAACAACTGAATGAATGATCGAATGAATCAATCAATGTCCAGGGAGTTTTTTTCAGACTGTTCTTCTTATTACCTATCTTTTAAAATCTCACCAATGTTCTCTTCCAGTTATGAATGAACAGTAATAAAAGTCTCCAGCATTCAGATCAAACTATTCTTCTAGCAGGTCAGTGGAACAGTAGCGTTCTCCAAGTTGCAGTGTCCCTGGAGAGACAGCGGATGGGGAACCATTAGGTGAGCCAGGCATAAAAGAATGCATCTGCCACCCTCCTATGACTGACTGTAACTGGAACAGGGTAAAACCCACCAGTGAATGGATCCCAAACTATTGGCTTGCCACCCATTTGAATCCTGTGACGGTCGGTGGCTTGCAACCAAATCCTCGGCGGAAATGGTCCTCAAAGCACACAAATACGGACCTGAGACAGCAGTCTCACCACGCACTTTGGCACCCGACTCATCTCCATCGCTGAACGGTAGTGTGTTCAAGTTTCCCTGCACGCTACGCAAACCACTTCCTTACAGACTTGCAGTGCTTTCGGTTATGGAAATCTGGTGTCTAATCTCTCAGAACTGCAACAAGACAGCTTGTGTTTCAAGGAAAACAGACACGGTCAAGCACAATGTTAAGCTGGATGGAAGATTTTCACTTGCTTCAGGCATTGCCTGCACACCCGTAAATAACATGATACCCTTTTCTGTTTCATATAGGTAATGATAAGTTCTTATTTTTTAACATGGATGCAAATGAACAAAAAAAAGTTCCCCCCGAATTTAAATTCTACTTAATAATCCCCTTAATTAAAGCATTTAAAAAAACTTATATACGGCTAAAATTTAGCTCAACAGTTTAGCACAATCTTGATATATATAATATACAGTACTGTGCAAAAGTCTTAGGCAGGAAAAGAAAATGATGTTTAGATTATCCTCATGTTGGTGTAAAACTATGATATGATGCCTGTCAAAGTGCGTCAGCATCGCCATTTCAGAACCTCTGCTAAAATCATCCTAGTATTAGTAGTAGCAGCGACCATCCAGTGCAGCCATGTATTTCCTGGCTGGGCCACTAGCACACCTCATACAGCTAGTCAATCTGTCACTGACTTTTTAAACCAATATTTAATTATTTAATTGAGCTTTTGGTGAAATTTAACAAAATCATGGAACGGCTGAGGTGCCCCTGAGGAGAAGTTTGGGAACTGAAGCGGTGTTCATCTTGCCATCCAACTAGATATCAGTAACTTTTTAGAAAACAGAAGTAATTAGTACTAGTTTTTATTGTGTTACTCTTAATTTGCACATGTTCTAATGTAAAATTGTATTTTTGCACACTACTGGATATAATAAAAAATGCCAAAGTCAACTCTGATGATTGTAATTCTAAAAAACATCAGAAAGCATTTTAGATCATTTATCGGCCATTTAGCGCCCGTAATTCTCTTACTGTTATTATTCTTGAATTCCATGAGTAAACAATTTTTAAACATACAGATTTAATATAGGGGATGCACAATTATTACTATAACACGAAGAACAGCGTTGTTATTTACATGTGACGTCGGTTATCTAAAGGAAATTATGTGCAATTGATATGAAAATATAGAATTTCAATTCTAATATTATACGTACAGCAATTAAAAATGTTGTTCAGTATATCTTGATGACTTTTTCACTTATCCAAATATTAGACAAACTAAGCAACCATTAGAGAAACTCTTAATAGCTACATGTACTTGTGTTTTGTGTAAATGTAGGCCTACATATTATGGACATATTATGGCTCTTATAATGGTATGTTTTCTTTAAACAAAAGCCAAAAATTATGTTTTATTAAAGCAGTAAGCTACTCAACAGACTCAGGTACACTGAAAAAGGATTTTTTAAATAGATTAATTCCACTGCAACGGCATTCACAAAGACAAAATTCTGCGTAGAGTATGTGTGGGAGATCACCTCGGTAGCAGAGCATGCTCTCTGGCAAATATGAAACGGAGCATGAATCAGTACTCCGGTAATCTTACAGTACAGCGCTCAGCTTCTGCACGCACGGCCGTATCCTGTTTCCCTGCAGGTCAAAATGCCATGAGAATTAATAATCCAGGTGAGGTGAACTTACATCCTGAGGTTGGGGCAGAGGTCTGCGATCACGTTTCACTGCCGATTACTCAGCGACTCGTCACTCGCTTGTTACCACAGCAGTGATCAGGCAGTTGATCTCTTAGACCTATTACCTTCCTAACCTTTTAAGCACCCTGTTCTCTGTAATACATTTCCCCTTGTTTTAGGTGTGTTTTAACTAAAGCTCAATATCCTCTATTTTATAAATTGTACATGCACCGGTCAGTACTTACAAGACAGATTAGCCCTTGGCCCCATAAACCTTAGGTGAACAGATGCCTTTAGCGCTAACCTTATCCCTATTACTTATAGAAAGTATTTAAGAGCTTGTCTGACTAGAAAATCAGGGTATCCGGTGACGTAGCCTGCATCTAGTGTTTGACAGCCATATATACAGATATTAATCTGAAATTAACAACATTTTTTTATGAAATTCCAACTTCATAAATTTCTTATCGTTGGTGTGAAATCTCAGCATCCCAAAGAAGTTTAAACAAGTAAGACTGCAAAACAAGCATTTAAACCAAATTTCAATAAGATGGATTTAAATCAGTTCTGGTAGACAGACAGACAGACAGACAGACAGACAGACTGATTGACTGACTGACTGACTGACTGACTGACTGACTGACTTCTTGGTTCTTCAGCACTGGAATTATGTTGTAAATATATTGCCAAGTCCTGCTGTACTGTATTCACTTGCAATTTTAATAACAATACATTTGGTCACTGTCATATTTGTAACACTGACTAACATTACTATGATTATGTATTAGATTAATGTTACGATTAATACTTCTAAGCTTGTTCACCTCATTCAGGTAGGGAATCCCCACACATTTACTGAAAATCAGGGTACACATTATGAAAATGATGTACTTCTTTCATTAGCCTCAAGGCTGTATGTGTCGTGGTAAATTAATATAAAGATATTCCTGTCTATACACACATATGCATACTGTATAGAAGAACACACTTTACCTAACGAACTACACTACCTATCACACACACAAACACACAGTCAAGGGTCTAACAGATACACAGATACAACTGTGTATCATGTATGTATGTATCATCAAATCTAAAAAGTGTGCGTTTCGGATAATTTTACATTTATTTTGAGAGCACTGTTTTCAGGAAACTGCATCACAGCAGGTACATTTCTATTGACGTTCGGC
The DNA here is from genome assembly GCA_026776945.1 of Isichthys henryi. Classification (NCBI taxonomy): domain Eukaryota; kingdom Metazoa; phylum Chordata; class Actinopteri; order Osteoglossiformes; family Mormyridae; genus Isichthys; species Isichthys henryi. Next base: position 9,560,927 of record JAODJX010000035.1, on the reverse strand, counting down.
TGTGTGTGATGAAAACCTGTTATTTAGATGTTGTGGGGACCTTTTTTTTCAGTCCCCAATAGAGAAAACTCAACTTTATTAAATTCTGTAACTGCAATCAAAAAGCTAAAAATGGCAAAACTTGGTTACTTATGGTTAAGGTTAGGGCTGGGTAGTGGTTAAGGTTGTCATATATGGATGTTTTCCCCATAGAAATAAATGAAGAGTCCACAGAAAGATATAATTACAAACCTGTGTGTGTGTGTGTGTGTGTGTGTGTGTGTGTGTGTGCGAGCGGGTTTACCTATCCTTATGGGGACACAATGTCCTCATA
>JAODJX010000035.1:9517162-9532793 GCA_026776945.1 Isichthys henryi | reverse complement strand
TCTCCACTGGCTTCCTGTAGCAGCCCGCATCAGATTCAAAACACTGATGCTCGCATACAAAGCCAAAAATGGTCTGGTACCACCCTACCTGAAAGACCTCATCACACCCCGCACTGCACCACGATCTCTCCGATCCTCCAGCCCTGATCGACTGGTCCCACCTCCCCTCAAGGCACAAGGAAGACACACATCTCAGATCTTCTCTGTCCTGGCACCTAGCTGGTGGAATGAACTCCCCCTAGATGTCTGAACAGCTGAATTGAGGAACAGCTGAACAGCTGAACAGGAGTTTGCATGTTCTCCCCATGTTGTCGTGAGGTTTCCTCCGGGTTCTCCGGTTTCCCCCCATAGTCCGAAGACATGCTGAGGCTAATTGGAGTTGCTAAATTGCCCATAGGTGTGTATGTGTGAGTGAATGAATGGTGTGTGAGTGTGCCCTACGATGGGCTGGCCCCCCATCCTGGGGTGTTCCTTGCCTCGTGCCCATTGCTTCCGGGATAGACTCCGGAGCCCTGCGACCCAGTAGGATAAGCGGTTTAGAAAATGGATGGATGGATGGATAATTGTTATATTAATTATAAATTATTTATAAAAATATATAAATTAAATTATATTTATATAAATTATCATTTGTATTGGGAAAGCTGGAGGTAAAGCGATGGGCAACACTTGTGATTTACCAGTTAGTCTTAATCCTCAAATGTGGTATTGAGCTTAGTTTAATGCCTAAAGGAAAAAGATTAGGAGCACAAGCAGTCGGAATGAATTTTTTGAGCAGTGTTGCTGGACTCGCTGTGACAGGGTGACAAGTTCTGAGATTCTGAAAGACCTTGCAATTAAACTATAGGCAAAAGACATTCTGCATAATTTCTCATATTGTCATATTCAAGTACTTCTGAATAACATAAGATACGTACCTCCATTGCTAGGGTACGGTTGTGTGTGTGTGTTCCCTGCTTGTGTTTCATAATTTTGCTTTCCTCTTTTTATGATTGCAGTCAACTCTTTACTTGCATTTAAACTTTTTTGCTACTTCTAAAATCTATAAGCTATAACAGCTTCAACTCTTCTGGGAAGGCTGTCCACAAGGTTTAGGAGTGTGTTTATGGGAATTTTTGACCATTCTTCCAGGGGAGCATTTGTGAGGTCAGGCACTGATGTTGGACCAGAAGGCCTGGCTCACAGTCTCTGCTCTAATTCATTTCAAAGGTGTTTCTATCAGGTTGAGGTCAGGGCTCTATGCAGACCACTCAAGTTCCTCCACATCAGACTTGTCCATGTCCTTATGGACCTCGCTTTGTGCACTGATCCGCAGTCATGTGGGAACAGGAAGAGGCCACCCCCCTGCTGGAAGCATGAAATTGTCCAAAATGGCTTTGAATGTTGCAGCATTAAGAGTTCCTTTCACTGGAACTAAGGGGCCAAACCCAAGCCCTGAAAAACAACCCCATACAGTACCATAATCCCCCCTCCACCAAACTTTACACTTGGCACAACGTAGTCAGGCAAGTACCATTTTCCTGGCAACAACCAAACCCAGAGTTGTCCATCACATTTCCAGACAGAGAAGCATGATTCATCACTCCAGAGAATATATCTTCACTGCTCTAGAGTCCAGTGGTGGTGTGCTTTACACCACTGCATCCAATGCTTTGCATTACACTTGGTGATGTAAGGCTTGGATGCAGCTGCTCGACCATGTAAACCCATGCCATGAAGTTCTCTATGCACTGTTCTTGTGCTAATCTGAAGGCCACATGAAGTTTCGAGGTCTGTAGCTATTGGCTCTGCAGACAGTTGGAGGCTTCTGCACACTATGCGTATCAGCGTATCTGTGATTTTATGTGGCCTACCACTTCGTGGCTGAGTTGCTGTTGTTCCCAATTGCTTCCACTTTGTTACAATACCAATAAAGTTGGAATATTTAGTAGTGAGGAAATTTCACGAATGGACTTATTGCACAGTACCACGCTTGAATTCACTGAGCACCTGAGAGCAACACATTCCTTCCCAAATATTTGTAGAAGCAATCTGCATGCCTAGGTGCTTGATTTTATACAGCTGTGGCCATGGAAGCGATTGAAACACCTGAATTCAATGATTTGGAGGGGTGTCCCAATACTTTTGACAATATAGTGTACTTTGAGTTTATCCATCCTCCGGGTCACTAGGGGGCGATATGCCTTCCTAATGATTTTATAGTTTACTGCAAATCGGTAGATGTAGAAAAAAAACTTCCGGGTCAGAGAGCGTGGATTATAATCTCGGAACACGTGGAACGAGCATAAAAACATGGATACCGAATCTTATCAGAAATTGCAAGAAAAAAAGAAGAAACAGAAGAAAAAAATGACAAAACAGAAGAAACCAGAAAGGTCGCCAGAAGAAAATGAAACTCAAGAAGCTGTCAAAGAGCCCGAGAATCTTGATAAAGATTCACAGCCTGTGTTTCCGCCAACATTCAGTGTGTCAGAAATAAAAAACAAACAACGGCGACACATTATGTTCATGAAATTTAAACAAGAGAAAAGAAAAGTAAGGGTCGGGTTTATAACTTATCGCCTGTCTGGTGTTCGTTCTTGCGTTTTCCCAAATATGTTAATTATGTAGGTGTTTTGAACGAAAGTTACTTAAAGATGTCACCCAATTATAAAACTCGCTCCTTGTTGGTTTATAAGAAATATCTTAGTATAGCCTTTCATTGGTTCGATGAGTACCAGTTGTTAATATTGTTTAAACTGTAAATAGATGAAATGTGTGATCCATAATATACGTCCCACGTAGACTGATTCCAAAGCACCGTGAAAGTGTTAGGTTTATTGTGCATGCCAAATTTGTTTTAATGTTAGTGTTATATTGAGTAACTTGTTCGCATGTGTATAACAGGAGCAGAAGTCGTCAACGTCCATGGCAAGATGTTTTGATTGACAGTGAGAGTAAACTATTTAGGCTACATATTTAAATGCCATGGCTATGTTAAAATTTGCATGTCGATAAAAATATCCGTCCGAATTCGCCAAGGTTAACAGTAGTAGATGTCTTGCTTATAAAGAATTTGTGTGTGTGATACGTTTATTCACATATCTGATGCCTTGCTTTGGTCTTAGGCAAAGATGGCCTTGAAGAAGAAAATTAAAAAGCAGAGGGAAGCTCTTGGTGATAAGGTAAGACTAAATATTTTTGCAAGGTATCTTACCAACCTAAATGGTGGAATTAATCAGCCAAGTGGACTTATAGCTTTACATACTGTATATACTGCAAATTCTCTGCAAATTTTTCTTTATTTGAAAAGCTTCTGATATGAGGTTCTAACTGTATAGAACTTGATCGATGCTGTCAATACTGTACTTGTTATTGGTCACTCATTAGAAGCTTAATCTAGCAGCACTTGTGCCAGAGTTGACTTACTGACAGCTGTATCTTTGTAATGTATTTTCTGTCTTATGTATCTATTGCTTCGAATGCATAAAGCATCTGCTAGGTATATAAGTGTAACATTGTTTCAATCTAGGCACCACCAAAGCCAATCCCCAAAACTATAGAGAATCAAAGAATCTATGATGAGACTACAGTGGATCCAGAAGATGAAGAGGTGAGAAATCTCAAGTGTGCAACTTCTTTGGATTTGTATTTAGAAGTCAGTGTAACAGTGTTTAACTTGTGTTTTTTGTGACATAAAGTAATATAAACAGGTAGATATGTACAAATTTTGTATTTTATTACACATGTATTTTACTGCATATTCATTTGTTTTTATATCTGATATTTACTGAAGCAACTAATGCTACATGTTTTTGAGAGGTGCTTTGGTAATCTTGCTGATTTGAGATCTTTGCTGACAGTTGCATTATATACTGCTGTCACTGTTGATTAACAGTATGAAATTATCCCGTAGGTGGCTTTTGATGAAGGAACGGATGAGTTTTCAGCTTACTTTAACCGGCTGACGAATCCCAAAGTCCTTATTACGACGTCCGACAGGCCCAGAGGGGTGAGTCCAACCTCACAACATAAAATGCAGGTGTTTGCAGGTTCAGCTGAATGTATGGTAAGAGTCCTGAACATAGGTCTGCTTTTGAACTGTCTTTCAGAGGACGGTGCGGTTCTGTGAGCAACTTGCCGCCATCATACCAAATGCCCACGTTTACTACCGAAGAGGTTTGGCGCTGAAGAAGATCATTCCTCAGTGCAAAGCCAGAGATTTCAGCTACCTTATGGTCATAAATGAGGATCGCAAAGTGCCCAGTATCCTTTGTTCGGGTTGAATCTTCCAATTAAAAGAAAATCTTTCCAGTACTTGTCTGATATGTATATTTCCTTGTTGGTTTCAGTGGAGTTAGCAGCATGATAATTAATTAAAACTGGGAGCTTAAAATGCTGAGTGTATTGCAGTTGAATTGGTCGATTGTCCTTGACCATGTGTTTAAGATGGCCTTGTCCTTTGTCACCTGCCAGATGGGCCAACAGCACACTTTAAAGTCAGCAGTGTGCGTCTTCGCAAGGAATTGAAGGTTTCCGAAATTGTTTAATTTTCAATATGTTTCAGGCTTCAGTGTATGTTTGCATTGGTGAACAGATACATTTACGTAATCTCTCTCTTCCCCTTGCAGAGACGGGGGAAAGACCCTACGGACCATTCTCCAGAAGTCATCCTGAACAACTTCACCACACGCCTGGGCCACAGCCTCGGCCGCATGTTCGCCGCGCTCTTCCCCCACGATCCGCAGTTCGTCGGCCGGCAGGTGGCGACCTTCCATAACCAACGGGACTTTATATTCTTCAGGTTTCACCGGTAATTACGCTTAACTGGGGGCATGAACAGCTTTGTGCAAACACAGCACAAATATTTTACCTTAAACATTTCATAGCCAAAATGAAAAATATGGAAATGTATGTAAATCCAGGGGGAATGGGTATTTTATTATATAGATGAATATTGAGGTGGGAGCAAGTTTGGGGGTCAGAGTGTAGGGTTCAGATAGCATTCAGTGCCCCTGGATTGGGGTTATGAGACCCACTCTTAAAGCACCCACTGCTCATTTATTTATTTTAGGGTTATAAATTTATCGCATTAATACTTTGTATTAATATTAAACTCACAACGCATTATTTCTATGATGCCATATTTTCTTACTGAAAAGGGAGAATAGCATGAGTATAGATATTAACAGAAACCTATAATACTCCTTCCTGGTTGTAAACAGTGTGAGGTTTTGATGTTGCCAAGAATCCAGTGAGCGTCTCAGGGGAAGCCAGTGTTACCTGGTTGAGATTGTTTTAAAAAAAATTGTCAGACGGAGGCACGCATAGGATACATGGGTACATTTGTTTTGTTTCATTAAAGGCTTTTACCGTAAAATCATAAGCTATGTTATAAGTTGTTCTTTCAGTGGTTGTAAGGCTGTTCATAGAGGCATTTGCCAAAGAGGTTTAAGATTTATATCAATCTCACAGTCTGGATGTTTCCATTCACCTGTTGAGTACATGAGATTATATGTACATGTGGTGTGACATTTATCGCGAAGGTATGTGATTAAAAAGATAATCAAATAATATATAATAATCATCCCTTCTTAAGATACAATACCTTTGCGTTACATATTACCACCTGTTTAAATCTATTTCATCGTATTGAAATTCAGCTTGCATCTGTTTGCAAGTAGTATTTTTGTTGGAAATTAATAATCTGTACAGTACAAGTTTAAGTTAAACCAATAAATAAATATTAAAATATGGGTAATTTCTTTTCAAAACATTTTTGAGGGAGAAAAAAAAACTTTATGGTGAATACAGTGTTTACGGTAAGATATTGTATTTGTTTTTTGCGTAGAACAACTATCCCTAACCTCTTTTGGGATAATGAAATTGTCATTTGTTGCTCTTATTTGATTTTTCAACATTTTCCCCTAAATAGGTAGCCAAAAATTAACAACACAAAGGGGGGAGGGAGAGGGATTGTCTGGTCAGGGTCATAGTCAGTGTTTATTAAAGTGACCCCCCGCCCCCCGCCCAACAGATACATTTTCCGGAATGAGAAGAAAGTAGGCATCCAGGAGCTGGGGCCCCGGTTCACTCTCAAACTGCGGTCGCTCCAGAAAGGAACGTTTGATTCAAAGTTTGGGGAATATGAATGGGTCCATAAGGTGAGTCTGCCTGTGACTGATGATGAAAGCTCATTTGTGCAGGAACTACAATGATGTCACTGTGGTCTGCGTGTGGTATATTTCTGTCTCTGTCTGTAGAAATTTGGGTGATTTTCTTTGTTCAGACTTATGCACTGGAATTAATCTTTGTTCTCCTTCAGTGAGTTTGTGTATGTCTGTCTGTCTGTCTGTCTGTGTGTGTATGTGTGTGTGTACGCCTGCACCTCCTCACACAACTGAACATCAAAAGCATCCAAATGTATGTACGTCACTTCCCCTGTCTGTGGACTGTAATGGCTGGCAGAAAAGTAAAGTATGAATTGGCTTTCTGCTACTTTTATATCATAAGATGGGGATGGTGATGGTGATGGAAGATGGTGGCGCAGGAGGTAGTGCTACTGTTCGGCAACCGGAGGGTTGCAGGTTCGAGCCCTGGTTCCTCCTGACCCCATCAAAGTGTCCTTGAGCAAGACACTGAACTCCAAATTGCTCCCGGTGAGCAGGTTGGCGCCTTGCATGGCAGCCTCCGCCACCGGTGTGTGAATGTGGTGTGTGAATGGGTGAATGTGAGGCATAATATGTAAAGTGCTTTGGAAAAAGCGCTATATCAATACAGTCCATTTACCATTTACCGTAATAACTTAATTAGAAGGGCCTCTGGTAGCCCGTTTGACAAACTCAGAAGGTCTTGAGAATGGCTTTGCTGTCAGTTTCCCTGTATGAGGCTGGTTTATTGCTGGATCCCGGAGAGCTGCAGTCTGCTCATAATTCTTCCAGGGGTGGTGGATTGGGGCTTTGCTGGGTTCCATTTAGATTGCCCTTTACCACAGTCTAAATGTTAAATTCATTTCAGCGACACGAGATGGACTCCAGCAGAAGAAAGTTCCACCTCTGAAACAATGAAAGAAGGCTGCTGGCGTCGATATTCCGGCCCAGAAGACCCCCATGTTTTGCCATGGTGGTGACCCTGCTCCAGTGAAATCCTCTGTGTGGTGGGCTGTGCTACAGCTGTCAGAAGAGACTGATTAACAAAACGAGGGCCGAATCTGAAATATCTTCCTTATTAAAGTAACACACATGAATACAGGTTATTTATATTATTTTAAACCGGTTTCAAATATATATTTTTCAAATCTCCAAAAAGGTATTCCTTTTTATTTCTCTTATGTCTGCCTTAAAAAAACTATGAAACAGGATATCAGTAGTAAGGAAAGCAAAACAACAGGTTTTGCCTTATAAACAGTATCTGCAGTATGTATATGTATTTTTCAGCTTTTCACATTAGCCTCATGTATACCTTAGACAGGAATCTTACCAGAATAGTACTGTAATATTAAAACAGGTATAATGGATAAGAAATTGAATATCTGGTTATAATGTACTGCAGTTTAGAATGCTCTAAAGCTGTGCTTTTGTACACGGTGCTTAATATTAACTGAAAATGCATTACTGCATAAATGGAAGCTCATAAAAGGAAAGTGATCTTCGTTTAAAGCTTGTATATAATAAGTAGTTTATGGTTTTTTGAGCTGGGCAGCCAATGTGTCACTACGTATGTAATGTGTGTTAAATGGGCAGATAGACAGACAGAAAATCATTTAAGGATCTCTTTGTTTCCATTCCTCTCATACCATTTTTGTATTTTAATCTTGGTCAGTATTTGCTTAATTTCAGATAGCGCTGTTCTTTATTTTTCCCATTTTGTTACCCTGATACCACTTATCTGGAAGGTCAGCATTAAGTCCTCTGAGGAATTCACCAGAAACTAACCTTGAGATCCCAGCATGGTGGTTGTAGCAATGCTGCGGGGTTGTTTTTTTTTTAGACAGACAGATACTATTATTGGTAATATTTCTAGCAAATATTAGCTGTACAGGTTTTGGAAGGATCCAGATACAGTTTTTATTTTACAGAATTCCAACAAATTTCCAAAATTTGATTTCGTGTAGGCAGTCACTCAAATATTCAGCGCTGTAACTGTGGGTCTTTTTATTTGAAGAGATATAAGACAACATTTCCATTTTCAAAATATTGAATAAAATGTGTTTTCGTCATGGATTGTCAGTTCTGCTATATTGCAGAAGGGGAATAGGAAACCATCCAAGCATTTAAATTTTATTGACAAGGGTAGGTGGTATTTTCTGGTGGCATCATCAGACAGTGTTGACGTATTGATGACCTTCATTTTAGATGAAGCTGGGTTGAGTTTGACCTCTAATTTCAAACAGCTGATGATATCACCCTAGTAGCCCCCATCAGAAATGGTAACCAGATAGATACCAAAAATGGGTGGACGGCCTTTGTCTATGGGCACTAACCTGAAACAAAACTCGCATAGGAATCAATAATGTCAGGCTTTAGTCCTGCAAGTTCCTGGCACCATGATCTACAAAAGATACACTCACTATGAATATGACAAACTTCATAAAGAATACAAACATCTGTGTTTCCTGGACCAATAAACTCAATACTTCCCAAACCATGGTGGTAAGTTCCTCTTGGGCTATCAATACATAATCACCATCTGGTGTGCAACTGTGGCTGCCCAGGTAATAAGGGCAAGTTACCATCAGCTAGGCTCTCTTTAATTCCAAAGTAAATACAGTAGTTGTGTAGGTGAGATTTCTGCTGCCCCCTGCACAGGATGTGTCCTTTTTAAAGACTTATGAAAATACTAATGGTTCAACAAAACTAGAGCAACCTACCTTATAAATCGCTTTTCTCAGAATATTCTTCATTGTAAAGAAACTCCCTAAACAAAACCGTCCAACCTTCATTGCAGCACTCCAGAAATTAGCTTTTTCTGACTAAATTGTGCTTGCTGATATTATTTGTAGGTTTTATACACTGTCCACTTAACTGTACTCTCCAGACGAGGAAGATATGGCTTCAGGACTGGTCTGCTGCTACTGCTGCAGAAGCTTTCCTGTTAAGAGGATTACTCGAAAACTATTCAAACTTTTCAGAGGTGTTGCATGGGTGGAGAACTGGAGCTGATTAAATTTTGCGACTATTGACTCCAAAGTTGAAGCAGTGCCACAAAGAAAAGGTGATTTCAGACACTGGATCGCGTTAGCGCAATACCTCAAAAAGTATTTGATGATTCATTTCCAAATTTCACAAATTCTATTGACCAGTCCACATTTTGAAATAAATTGCACCAAGACTGAATCAATGATGTTTAGTGACAGCCAAGAGTAGGACGAAGAGAAGAGGCTTCTCTTTTGATTTAGGGGATTGAAGGTGGATCTGCAGATCAATGGCATGGAAACTCCGATCTCACACAGTAATAACTTAGTAGTAATTAATAAATAATAATTTAGATGGTTTGTATGTTATATAAAAAGGACTTGATAGGACATGACAAAGTATACAGTGCAGTATTGTTTGTTTATACATTGGTAAGAAATGGACAGTTAGGCTATCAGACTGTTATGGGTAGAGGTTTGGGGTCCCTAAGTATTATTCACGAATTGTCAAATTTACAGAAATCTGCAAGCCCTAACCCTCTCGAATTTGAAGGGGTTACTATTTCAAGTCTCACTGTCAATCTTTCATCAGTACAAACACTACGGCAGGGGTGCCCATACTTTTTCAGCTTGCAAGCTACTTATAAAAGTTAAAATTATGTACCTACTATAAAAATGCAAAGCATATATTTATTTATAAATATACTGAGTATTCTTTATTATTATTCTTTATTATTATTATTATTATTATTAATAATAATAATAATTTCCCTTTGGGATAAATAAAGCATTTCTGAAATGAATTGGGATTTTAGTTCCTTCACCTTTCTCTTTCTCAGCTCGCTTTTTGGAGGGAAGTTAATGTCGTAGTTTTTATGAACAGTCCGAAAATGCCGCTCCACATTTCCCTTCTTCAGAATAGCAATGGAAGACTGACAGATGAGGCAAACGCACTTTGAATATGACATTGTGGAAAGTCCTCCTGCCCTATTCCGTATGGAAGTGGTAGGTTTTTGGCATCTTATTTGGTCCCCCATTCATTTTCATACCCTTTCTTACATTTAGTAGAAATAAATTGTAGGCGACTCAGTCACGTGCTGGAGAATTGCAGCAGCTGGCGCGGTTGAACGCGTCATCCATCCTCTATTTTTTATGCCATGCGATCTACCCACTCTACCTTTGCGATCGATCAGTAGATCGTGATTGATGTATCGGGCACCTCTGCACTAGGGCATGCAAATTCTAAAATGTACAAGGTCATTGATTAATATCATGCTGCATCATAAACCAAAGGGTGCGACCAAATCATGTGCTGGTGTGACCAGTACTACCACTGGAGAAGTCTGATGCCCTGGAAAACCAAATGAAAAATCATCCCATTATCTTGCTTTGTCTGTAGCCTAAGCGCACTTCTCTGACAAAGGCAATAATTGCTGGCTAGCCAATACCAACACTGAGTTATTTGTCTATCATCGATTATCCATAACATCATCATGTCACCCACCCTCCCCATGTCGCTCAACTTTCCTCTTGGTCCCCTAAATTCCAGAGATGCATACCTAAGCCATGCCACGTAGTATTTATAAACATGTACAGAACTGAATAAGCTACAAAAAGGAAACATTAAATGAATCATTTAATTCAAACTGAAATCAACGTAGGACATTTACAGACATGTAAATGTTCAGAAGAATCTGAATCTTTTCCAGTGTTTCCAGCTCCATCATTAGTTGTCATTACACAAAACAGAAAGTGTCTTTATAATTTAATTCCTTGTTATTACCATTTGAAAGACAAAACTGAGCCAAGGTTTAGAGGATATGTGCTTATTCTTATGACTGAAAAAAGCAGTTTCAATTGGAGTGTTAGATCAGGTTGAAGTAGTTATTTGGTTCCTCTTTCAGTCTTTATAAAGAAAAAGATGTTCGACTAGGACCCTTTCACTTTGGTATGAGGGCATCCCACATAGCTTGAGTCTGCTGTTCGGCAATGGTGTTATTGCTGTAATCAAGGAGATCGCCGTTCCACATGCCGATCCCGCGAAGGCCCAGCTTCTTGACATATTCCGCCTTTAGAGAAATGCTCCGTGGGTCATCATACCACACCTGGTGGATATCCCCATTGCTGGCCTAAATGAGGAGGGTTAAGGCAGAACAATAACGCAGATTAAATTCCTGAAGATTCCTCCAAATTAAGTCCCAGAGATGAACTAGCACCTGCACCAGAAATTGTGAAACCGCTGAAATGCATATGGCGGCCTCCGCGTTTTTCCCAGCATGCTTCCAGCTCTGTTTCCGGAAAGCCCCATTCTAGTTCCTGGAGCTCGACAGGAACGGGGTCATTCTCTTACTAAGTTAAGGGCTTTTGAAATATCATTACAGCGCTCTGTTGAAACTGATGATAGATCTGGCATCATTCAGGGCTGGAGAGGGAGGCTGCACTGTTTGAATTACCTGGTAGTTGTAGTAAGGGGCGTGCTGTGCCTCGTCCCACAGATTGCCTGTCAGGGAGACGTTGACCTGCTTCATGATCGTGCTGTATGGGATCTGCCGGCCAGCTGCATCACTGCAAGGCGCTCCTTCGTAAGGCACCTTCGGGATGGTGCAAACCCCCTTCTGCAGGGCAAATAATGGCTGGGACCACAAGCTTCTGCACACTGATACTTCAGCCATTTTTAAAGGATTATGAAGTGTCAGGAAGGAGACTAAATGCATGTGAAAGACTCTCCTATTAAATGAGTGAACGGACTCCTACCTCTGAGAACTTTTCGCATGGGTAGTCATATCCGTACCAGGGAACCCCCATCACCATCTTCTTTGGATGGATATCCAACAACATATATTCAGCATATCCTGGGAAAGACAACAAGGTATAACTAACTGCAAAGGGCACATTCTTTACACAGTAAGATGCACTGAATGTGACTTACCAGACATCGTCTTGAAAAAAGGTGCATTAGCCTTTGCTATACATTCACCCCATATCTGACTTTGCTCATCATAAGACATCACAAAAATTAAGTCAGATGCTTCTGCAATAGCATGGTAGTCATAGCAACGCTTGTCTATACACGTGGGTGACCATGCCACATCAAATGACACCTGTGAATAATCAATATAGACTCGCTGAGCTTATATCAGGAAAAAGCGTTTATGAAACACATAAATGCACTTCTGAAGTCATCAGTCAACTATATAATGACATTTTTTTAATGCAAAAATCTAAATATTTAAATTTAGTTGATGGCTTTTTTCGTGTGTGTACTTATGGACCTGAGTCTGTTAATAAAAGTAATTGAATTGAAACTTTCACAATGAAAAGTTATACATAAGAAACATTGAAAAACTAGGAAAATACTACAACACTCTAGGATTGAACAGTGATCTCTGAGAGAACATTCCCTTTCACTTTAGAAATGTACGCTGTATGATTATGAGGGCAGGAATCTCACCTGTGATCCTGGGATCTCTTTATGAAATGCTTCAGCAGTCTCTTTTACTAGGTCGTTTAAAGCAAAGTACTCTCGAGATAATGCCTCGACTGGTTGCTCAATGTCAATATTGATCCCATCCATAAACAGTTTCTTTGCCAATTGTACTTTTTCTGTGATCCAGGCAGTTCGGTTGTCACGATGCACAATTTCAGATACAGGAACATCCCCTAAATGACACACGAGGATGTCGTTCATATACAATGAATCGTGTATTCAAGCTGTTAACCAAACTTGTTTACCTAAAATGTTGTTTAGTTTATTGCGACTATATAAAGATAAATATTGAGAATATTGTTGTTGGCAATGTCAAATATCAAGTCCAAGCTGGAACTACCTTTCAGGACGAACCTTGCGCCTTTTGAGTGCGCAAAACACATAAGCTCTGGATCATAGGGTCCAAACATAGCCACAGTTGTCACCATACTCCAGTCGTACGACTTCCAGCTTTTTCCTCCAACATCAAATACATATACCTGTATATATAAGATAGTGCTTAAGCACCGATACAAGTATTCAAGAGGATCGACCAGAAACTTGAACTGTCATTCACAACTAAAAGCTTACTACGGTAAATATGGACGGTGGGTTTCCCCTTTTCTGGGTTGTATAAATGCAAAAACAGAACAATTATAATAAGTCCAATAAGTATAACTATAAGTAAATATAAGTAACAATTCAATCTCATTTTTACACAGCGGGAGGTGTACTATTAGATTATTATTAATATTAGTATAGATTAATAAGCAATAATAGCAGTTTTACACTACGATGTATGCTATATGTCCCGGCATTAACACATACCTCGAAGTCCTTCTCGCCCTGAATAGGTTTGCAGAGCTCTGGTTTGTCACATGGACAGACCACATCCTGAGCCAGGAGCGCCGCGATCTGAGTCGCTAAGAGCAGTAGAGGTAACATCATTTTCACCGTTCACAACACGGTCTCAACGCGAAGTTTCCAGCCTATTTAATTCCGATTAAGATCACGCGAAATCTCGCGTGATTTCATGGTATGTACTATGTAACCATGTTTGTTTACACAAATGGTTAACACAAGTGAACTGAGATTTTGCTGAAGCATGGCAAAATTAATGTGTCATAGAATTTATGAAAATCATAGATAGCATATCATTTTTTTTCCATTACCCTATTTAATTGGCACATTTCCACTAACACACTTTTGGCTTTACTAGAACAGCATTAACTGTGGAATCCATGACCGTACGTGGCAAATAATGCATTCTACCACTTAGTTCATTTCCTTGAAAATTGCATAGCAAGGTTGTTGCATTGTTAGTTAACTTTGAACACTTTAGTGATGTTGTAACACTGGCCAACTGTGTTAATTCTATTTTTACATAGGATATCAATACGTTCTAGCACGTTTATTATAAATTGTGTTCATCGACAGTATTTTGGTTCTTAGCTTGAAAGTATTCACTGAAACAACTATCAATAAATATCTTATTAATTAAAGTTAGTGATTTATCATTTGAGATTAAACATAGGAATTATCCTGTTAAACATTTTCAAAGACTCAGTATCACTAAATATTAATACTTGCAACTCAGCACGCGGAGGAAACCCCACGACGCCAAGGGGAGAACATGCAAACTCCGCACACATGTGACCCAGGGGGAGACTCGAACCCGGGTCCTAGAGGTGTGAGGCAACAGTGCTAACCACTGCACCACCCCGCCCCGTACTATTACTTATGTATTAACCGCAAAATAAATTATATACTGATCTCACGTTAATTCATCGTTAATGAATCATGACGCATGTTTTATCTCAAGAAGTTACTGTAGTTGTTAGTATATCTGTTAATTCTTTAAACATTTGTACACTACTGAAGGAATTACTAAGGAGCTACTGAAGGAACAAGTAATGAATAACACAAGTGAAATACCGATCTCATGTTTGTTCATCATTAACGAATCATGACATCTTATCTCAAGTAGTGACAATATTTGTTCATGATTTGCTCATGATTTGTACTTCAATAGTAACTGAGTTGTTAAGTCTTTGTGCCCCATCAAGTGATTTGTTCCCAAAAATAAGATTAGTCTCTTTTTACAATGTACACGATCTAGAATGCCTTGAATACATTTGACTAAATTTTCTCTCAAAACATTTAATATTTTGGTCAAAACTCAACTGTTCGATGATACTGCTGATGGTAATATGTTATAGAAAATCTTATAATAATAAGAAAAAGAAAAATATATATTTGCTAGCTTAAGAAATACAGCACCACTTTCCTTCAAGGTCAGTCAGTTGCACTATATCAGGAAGGACTCAGGACTATTTCCAAGATCAGGTGCTATTTGCCTTTGATTCAAAAGACCTCTGCTCCACCACACCCCAAGCCTGGATATACCCGTGATAGGCGGAGCTTGTTTCATATTAATCATGATGTACTTTGAGTTAGAGTTGTGTAATACTGATATGAATGAAAGCTGTATGTCTCGATTAGTTAAAACCTCTGGTAAAATAAAAAAAAACCCGTGTAACCATTCTGTAGTGGTTTAATTACAGATTAATAAAGGTCAATGATAGACTATCTGAGCATATGATGGGATAACATCCATCCATCCATTTATCTTACATAAGTATTTATTAAGTTTTCATCGTGTTTTCATCATGCGACCTGCATCTTGGGGTTAGATAGAAGTTTATAATAAGTTGAGCAAACAGGTCTTGTTTGTGTGGAGTGAGTTTATAAAAATTCACTCAGGGCAACTGTGTGAGCCAAATGGTGAATGACATATCCATTACCAAGCAGCCAACTTCCGATTACAGATTAGGTCAAGTCCAGTATGACAGTGTTACAGACCATGCAAACAAAGAATGGAAGAATGGAACAAAATATAAAATGAAGGTTGCAAGAAACCCATCTATCCATCCATCCATTTTCCAAACCGCTTATCCTACTGGGTTGCGGGGGGTTCGGAGCCTATCCCAGAAGCAATGGGCACGAGGCAGGGAACAACCCAGGATGGGGGGCCAGCCCATCGCAGGGCACAC
>JAODJX010000035.1:9497823-9509286 GCA_026776945.1 Isichthys henryi | reverse complement strand
GTTATAAGAGGGACAGATGGTGGTCTGCATGACACCATGACTGTCACCAGCATAAGCGGTTATAAGAGGGACAGATGGTGCTCTGCATGGCACCATGACTGTCACCAGCATAAGTGGTTATAAGAGGGACAGATAGTGGTCTGCATGAACCCATGACCATCACCAGCATAAGCGGTTATAAGAGGGACAGATGGTGGTCTGCATGACACCATGACTGTCACCAGCATAAGCGGTTATAAGAGGGACAGATGATGGTCTGCATTACTAATATGTGTTTTACGAGTATGAAACACACTGCATTCCTCCAAAGATTGCAAACTCCATGGCCATTTAACCATACCAAGAACATACCTGACAGTCCATTACAGGCATTTATAGCCCATCCTGGATCACTCATGCATACACAGAAATCAAGCTACCTTAGAGGTGTCAGACATAGTGTTGCTTAATGAGGCACCATGCAGCCCTGTCTTCAATAACTGAATATGGATGGATGGATGGATGGATGGATGGATGGATGGATGGATGGATGGATGGATGGATGGATGGATGGATGGATGGATTATTATAATTTTTATTCACTACCAGATTACATCCTTTGGTTGGACAGATTCCCAGCTACATTCAAACTGATTTAACAGACAAGTAAAAATGTACTTAAAAACAAAAAAGAATGTCTGCTAAAGAAAACAGCAATTTTGTGTAAGTATGTTAAATAAATGCAGTTTATATTTTCCTAAAAATTTTAAAAAGCTCCAGTATGATTACAAAAACTGTTTGCATAACGTTAAAAGGTCAATGTTAATTCATTCCAGAAGGCCGGATTGCACAAGATAAATTAGATTCAGGACATCAGGTCATTCTAAACTGAAACATTTTTAAACTAAAAATATTTAGCTGGAATTATTAAAAGAGGAATACATTTAATAGTAAAATAACTACAATTAGGGGCAGCATGGTGGTGCAGTGGTTAGCACTGTTGCCTCACACCTCTGGGACCCGGGTTCGAGTCTCCGCCTGGGTCACATATGTGTGGAGTTTGCATGTTCTCCCCATATCGTCATGGGGTTTCCTCCGGGTACTCCGGTTTCCAGCCACAGTCCAAAAACATGCTGAGGCTAATTGGAGTTGCTAAATTGCCCGTAGGAGTGCATGTGTGAGTGAATCGTGTGTAAGTGTGCCCTGCGATGGACTGGCCCCCCCGTCCTGGGTTGTTTCCTGCCTCGTGCCCATTGCTTCCGGGATAGGCTCCGGACCCCCCGCAACCCAGTAGGATGAGCGGTTTAGAAAATGGATGGATGGATGGATAACTACAATTAATTGGTGCAAGTTTTGCAGGGTAAATTTGTACAGTTTGGGGAGAATCATGCAGGTGTGACTTGGCAAAAAACTATGTTCAGATCTGCATTGGAGACAAGATAAGAGCAGCACAGAGCTAGAACGAGCTACCTGTCACATATCTGCTGTACGTGTTCAACTCTGCTCGCTTGAATGTGACATTTGTATGAGGAAACTCATCCTAGTTTCCATTCTTAGCTTGACTGGTAAGTGGACTTTTCCTCTATTAAAATCCATTTTTGTCAAAAGTTGAAAATCTTTGAAAAGATATCTGAGAATATTTTAAAAGTCAGAAAAATACTTTACGCGATTTGTTACATTATTTGTAATGATTGTTTTCTTTTGTATTTATTCGCCTTGTCATTTCTTTCAGGTTATCTGCAGGAAACACTTGGTAAGCACCTTTCTGAAACTGCAGGACAATCACGCATTAAATATTAAAATGCGATTTTGCAACCTAAAACGAAAATCCATGTTCTGGATCAGTGTTGTGCATCTGGACACTCATTTAGTTATGACACGCCCTACACAAATATTAAATTCCCTGAAGGCAAGACTTATCAATACAAATATGAAGCACAATCCTGTCGGGTGCCTCTGAGAATGACATAATCAAAGCTGGACTGAAAATCAGTGTAGACGTGAATATCACAGAACTGGCCCATAGGATCTTTCTGCTTCAGCTCAGTGAAATTATATTCCAGGTATATAATGGTTATATATATTATTTCATATTATTTCACGATCTGTAGGAATAGACTGATAAACTCTTTACATCATTAAAGTCAAAAATAAGACATCGATACTTTCTGTTTTGATTTCAGCTTTTGAATGCACTTACCCAGGAGTACAGTGGGATTTGGCCCAATTCTCAGATTCTCCCTGCAGCAGAGCTAACCAGGGAGTTTGGACAAGAGCTCCTCCTACCTGTCAAGTTTGAATAT
The DNA here is from genome assembly GCA_026776945.1 of Isichthys henryi. Classification (NCBI taxonomy): domain Eukaryota; kingdom Metazoa; phylum Chordata; class Actinopteri; order Osteoglossiformes; family Mormyridae; genus Isichthys; species Isichthys henryi. The sequence goes on along the minus strand of JAODJX010000035.1, from coordinate 9,507,004 downwards.
TACAACGGTGATCACACTCTGGTCAACATTTGCAGGGGGATCCTGACCATTTTCCAGCTGACCCTGAAAACAACTCACAATGTCTATCAGCTGCAGGAGGTCAGAGATTCGGAAATAATGTGACAGACATTCGTTTCTGAGCCCTTCTTCAGGGACCCCAAGCAAATCCACTCCACAAGCTGCACACCTGAGCTTATTCTTAAGGATACAGTGATTAGTTAGCTAAAGATTTGAGTGTGCAGTTTGTGGAATGGAGCAAAAATTTTAGGCCCAAATTTTAGCTACTAATTTAAATATTAGGCAGATATGTCTGGCAGCCTGATATTGCAGGGATCTGCTTTACCAGCTACATCCTGCAAAGAGGCCATGAGCAAATCATCGTCACAAAAGCCAAGGAGTAAACCAACTGTGAGAAGAAAGTCCATTGGAATATTGGCATGACCTACCTTTTCAGTTCTACCCCCTATAGAAAGGTGGGTTTACTTCTGAGATGTGCTGTTTATATATCAGAATCTTTATTATTCACCAAGTCCCAAGTAAACAAGGAATTCCTCTTGGTGCATGTGTCAAGATGATGTCAAGCCAATAAAAAGTATAGACAACGATAAAGATATACAAAATGAAAGGTGATAGATATACAAAAGATCTCATCAGTACAGGAAAGCTTTGTATGCTAACAATGTGACACAGCTTAAAACAGGATAATCAAAAATGACAAGAGCATGCATTTGAAACATAGATGGTGGTTTGTCGATGCACTGTCAGTAACAGGGACCATAATCACTTTCAGATTTATTGCTGAGAGAACTTTCTATAGCAGATACTAGTCAGACCTTACTGACTACCATGCACCTTGTTCAACCTGACCTGTTTAATTTGGCTCTCTTTGCCTATGGCTCAATGGTGCCAACAAAGTATTGTGAGCTGAAGAAAGATTGCTCTGAGACTGTCGTAAAGGTACAGATTGCAAGAGGCAAAAAAATACTAAAATGTTGTTTTTGTCTTTGTTACTGAAAATAATGCTTTTCTTGAATTGTAACCCCTTCATGATTTAGCTCGAGATGCAATGAGCCAAAGACAAGAGGAAGATATGGTCTTTGCTCTGAAAGCTATTGGCAATTCAGGCCACCCCGTCAGCATTAAGCCCATATTTAAAATGATCTCTGAGGTCTCCCAGAACTCCTCAGGGTTCTTTGCCAGCATCCGTGTAGATGCTGTGATGGCTTTAATAAATGTGACCCATGCTGGCAAAATGAGTCGGAATGCGCACAGGCTAATTATGAGCTAGAGTCAAAAATGTCAAAGTTAATTTTCGTCGAAATTGAGATTTTTCCCAAAAATGTCAAAAAAAGTCATCATCTATCGATCCCAATAATCAAAATAGCAAATAAATTGTCAGGGTCACGGGTAATGCGACAGGCAGGCAGGCAGGAAGGATGCAGGGAAAGATCAGGCAGGCAGGCGGAATACGGGGAAAACGGGGATTTATTAAAGGGACGGGTAGTACGGGACGGAACACTGGCACTGACATCGACTAACATCAATGACAGATCAAAACCAGGGCAAGACATGGACTGAAATAGATAAGACTGGGCGAAAATAATCAGACACAGCTGGGCAAGATCGGGGAAACACACGTGGATAGTCAGGGGGCGTGGCACACACGAGGATCGGACGATCCGGGCATGACATAAATACCTTGAACCATCATAATTTAAATGTTTTGTACGGGCTTTGTCTTCAGAAATTACTCCTTTATCTTACATTTTCTTAGAAAATCCGTGTTTTTCTCCACTCACTCGCGGCATGACTGGGAATCCCCCCACTGATTGTTTGGTATCACCGTGAAGCGAGGCTCGCCTGCTTTCTAAAAATTAGAATTTCCAATGATATCACCCTGAACCAATAAAACTCAATTTTATAAAGCCCTGTTGATGTAAACAACTTCTAACGGATATAACTGTCATTTTTTTGTCCGATTCCAACAAACCATACATCATTTTGAAGGTTTATAAAGGAGAATCTAAAAATAATAATAACTCCATTTTGAAAATGTCCTCATTCCGACTCATTTTGCCAGCACGGGTTACAAATATTGCCAAGTGGGACTAAGGAATGGTACGGCTTTAATCAGGAAAATGTAATTATGTAAAACATGATCATGGGTAAATTCATCTTGCAGAAGGTTACTGAAGATGAAAGGATGGTGAATTAGACAGCTTTAAAAATACTCGCATAATTCTTGCATGATATAATTCTATAGGTCCAACATATTGCCCTTGGGGTTTTCACAAGCCAGACTCAGGAGCCTACAGTCCGAATACTGGCATCTTTGGTTCTTCCGGAGACCAGGCCACCCATGGCTCTACTGGCCCCCATAGCTGAAGTTCTTTGAAGGGAGATTAGTCTGCATGTGGCCAGCTTTGTCTACTCACTACTGAAAGGTCTGTCCAGGAACTCAGTACCAGACGGTTACAAATTGTAAGCTACCCTGCAAATCATACATACACAGCACTGTGCAAAATGTATGTCAAAGTGTGTCAGTTAAGACATTTCAAGGCCTCTCCAATAGTCGCAGTATTTTCATTAACCACGAAATATATTCATGCATTTGTTGACTCGACCACTAAACATGTTTGGCCAATCAAATCAAATCATTATACCAAATAATTTAGTTAGGTGAACTGGAGATAACATTTAAAGAATACATGGCTGGGGTGCCTGTAAGGAGAAGTTAGGGAACCAAAGCTGTGTTCTTCTAACCATCCAACAAAATATTAGTAACTTTTTGGAAAGCAGAAGAAATTCTACCTTGATACAGGCTGAACGCATTGCATTGCTGTGCAGGGCTGCTGCCTGCAGTGCTGCTCCTCATCTCCAGCCTTGACAGGCTGAGTCTCCGCTGCAGCAGAGCTATCCGCCTCAACCTGTAGAAGTGTGAGCTTCATCCCGCAGACCACCTTTTAGCCTTTTCAAATTCGACTTACATTCGAGAACAAATCATGTGACAAGGCTATTATTACGAGACACCAAACATTGCATCTGTAACATAAGGAGAAGGGACTGGCTTTTTAGAAGTTATATGCGTATAGACTTTGTTTCCTGTGCAGATAAATCAATGACAGGAGCTGTAGCAAGTATTTATCTAGTAAACAAAGGTGCCCGTTTTCTTCTCAGTGCTCTCAACATTAAAGTCCAGGCCTCTACCTTCTGGAGGCGAGTTCCTGCTGATGTCTATCTTTATATCTTATGCTATTTCTGTAGTTATATAGTTAAGCTTTCATCTCTTTTGAAGTTCATATGTAATTATGCTCTTGAGTACCAAGATTGGCCAAGGCCGCTGCTGAACTAACAACTCCCCCGGCAGAGCACGGCAGAAAGACTCTCGCGCACTCCCTTCCCCGAATCCCAAGGACTTACCGCACCCTTCCCCCATCCCACGCCTCCGCCGCTTCATACCCCCAGCGTGCACAGGCGTGTGTCTATGCTGGACTATTCCCATCTTACCTTTTCCCTCACCTGTTGCAAGTCGTGTCATTTTTATGCTGTATGTTGCTGAGGTGTTTTTTTCGGTTCCTACATTGTACTCCCTACTTGAGTAGAGTCTAGGGCCTGTTTTTTTATTCGCCTCCTCTCTCCTCATGTTATTATGGTTCTTTCTTTAGCAGTTGTGTAAGCATTTCACTGCATGTAAAAGTGTATATGACAAATAAAATTTCAATTTGAATTTACCAAGGTTTGTTAATACAATCTAAAACAAACTTAGTATTAAAAGAAAGTTTTAGTTTCTTTTTGGGGTCTAAATGGAGAGCGATACTTGGAAAGGATAAATGCAGTGTTATTGTGCCTAAGTATAATGAAGCAGAGTTGTTGGTAATAACTGAAAGAGCAGAATACTTTCATTATGTTGCTCTTTGGTTTGAAATTTAAAAAATTGAAATTGAAAATTTTACACACCACAAAGTCCATTGTCAGTTTAATAAACTGTGGAAGGTTATCATTTTAAGGTCTGCCACAATGGCACTGAACAGTAGTTTAATTGAAGAATTTACTATTCTAGAAACTCATATATGTGCACACATACACGCACGTACAGGAAAAACAACAAATCCCTGCATGGTTTGAGAGGCTGAATATGTTTGTACCCAGGTGGTTTTGGGGCACAGTAGTGCTGCTTCTGATTCTGTCAGGAGCAGGAGTTGGAAACAGTGTGGCTGCCGTTGGTAGGAGCTGCTAATAGTCAGGATGGCAGCAACACTGATGGCAGGACAGTTGCTGTTTCATGTGTAGTGACCAGTAGCTCCACTAGCAGTTACAGAGCACCGATGACATCTGTAAGTTCAGGGTTACTACTACAGGTGCCAAGCAGTTATTGATAATACCATTGCCCACTGAGGTACTGGCAGGCATTGGTGGGATTTGACAGGCCACAGAGGAGCGAGCTGGTGACCACAATCTCTGGATGCAGGCTGCTTGCTACTGTACAGTATGCCACACTGCAGATAACAGGGCATGCTGCCAGCTTTGGCATTTCACAAGCCAGGTCAGTGACCACTGGTGTCTCAGATATACTGCAAGGATCAGGGTTTCGCACACTGGCAGAGCAAAGCCGGAATAATCCTAGCTCTGCCTCAACTCTGCCATCCAGCCCAGTAACTTTCAAACCTGTGTATCTAGGAGTTCTTGCAGAAATGCTATAAGGCCTTCCTCAAACATGGTGTTCCGCATGAAAGGGCAATACTGGGTAGAACATGGAATATCAGCATTTGAACACTGATTGCCAAGTCCTCGCCGTCTCATTAAATGGCATGGAGATATGTGTACTCCTTTTCTGGATTAAGCTTCTTCGATGTGTTCTGCACCTTCTAGTGGCTAGACTGGTCCCCTTTGTAGGATGAAGCTCTGACCTCAGGCCACTTAAGCAGCGAAGAACCTTTCTGGATGTCAAGCTGGTTCATGTTATTTAGACACCAGGGCAGCAGAGGAATATGTATTGATGTGAAACTTGCTATTAGGCAAAATGTCTATAGGCCTTATCTTGCACTGGCGGAAAGTACCATGCAAAGTGATTTTACTACTTTCATAGCAACACATTGCTCATTTTCACACCATGTGTGCACATCGTCAAAAGAGCAAATCATTTTGCGCTTGTCTCACCCTCGTAGGAGTGGTGTTTTTTTAAATGAGGCGTGGCCGGGTTAGGGTTAGGGTTTTAAGACAGCGAAATGACATTGTGCTTTTGACCAACAAAAAGCACGTCTTAAATCAGTGGCATGTTGATAAATGGTATTTAAGTGCCGCATTTTATAAACGTACAGATGCAAGACACTTGGCACGGACACAGGTAGGAGCTCGATGTGCATTAATGATTGTTTATTTTATGTATATATATATGATTTATTATAGAGTACATCTGGTCCTTTCACATAATTATACTGCTCAATGAAACACCAAAAGAAAAAAATATATATACACACTCTCTGGGGTCTTTTCGCGTCTATTTCAGTTTATATCTCGCTGAAATCTTCATGTAGAATCATGAAAAAATGCTGACTAAATTCGTAATCTGTCTTCTTTTCGAAACGTCAATTGTCGGAAGTATTAAAGTTTTTAAAATTGGGTTAAATCGGCTTTTTTGCACGTCACCTTTCTTTGCTTTACCTGCATCGGGGGCGTGTAGTGTGGTGTATGTGTGCACACACACAAGATAAAAAAAAGGGAAATTTTTAAATTGTAAACTGTTAATTGGTTGACCTCTGACCTGTTTGGTAATTGGCTGAAATGGGGTGGTATATGTTTTTTTTTTTTTTTTTTTTTTTTTTTTTTTTTTTTTTTCCGCCAACAGAGCGGTAGAATGGGGTGCTGAGAAGAGAGCACTAGTAGGATTGTTACCTGTGTTAGCCTATTGCAAAATAATAAAGGAACCTGTTGTTCGAACCTTGGCTCTAGGAATTCATTCTCATTTAGACAAGTGCAAGAGACAACATGTAGTGCCGCCCTCACCTGAAGATTGCATTCTAAAATAGCCACTTTTCCATGTATTCAAATCACGTTCGCATGGTAAATGTAGATGAGCAACGCAGCGGTGAAACGTGATCTAGTTGCATCCCCATCAGCGCCATAAAAGGGGGGGCGGAGGGGGGGTGGCCAGGTGTGAATGCCTCATGAAAACACATGAAAGTCGCTACATATTCAATGAACGGAGCCCAGAAATAGCTATATCACCGTCTAAGCCATTCAGTATTTCACTCTTTCTATATAGTTGTCAAATGAAAAAATTAGCGCAGACGCAGTGACCACTGGCATAGGAGGTGACAAGTCATCGAGCATTTTGAACCACTTCTGTGTTATGGCACCGACTTTTGGATTTTAAACATTTTGACAATTAAAAGATAACATAAAAGATCCCAAATTCTTCCAAAGAAAAAAAAAACAAACAAATAAAAACGGTAGCATGGAGACAGTGGAATTTGTTTTAATGCTTGATTTTTCCTTGATGTATGTTCCTAGTTCTTACTCCTAATGTTGCTTTGGAGAGAGTAGAAGTACAGATTCGGGTTGGACCAAAATCAGCTGCAAAAATAATTCAAATGGAAACTGCAGAACATCCAACTTTCTTTTCTTTTAAGAAAGCTAAGAATAATTTTGACTGTGGGGAAGGTGTCCCCAAAGTATTCTACAGACTATATTGCTTTTGGCTGAATTCACAATTTGCATATTGAGGCATACAGTCATTATTATGGCAATAATATGTACTCTACGGTAAAAGTCTGGACTTTCATCTTCAGCTTACAGTGGGCAATACGTCCAGAGTAAACAAACAACTGTTCAGTTCAAGCAGCCGATCCAGGAGTGCATCCTGTAGCCAGACTGCTGACATTTGGAACATACCTGAGAAAAATATGAAATCCAGGAGGAGACATAAGCTCCCCAAATGGGATATAAGAAAGACTATTCCCTCTTCTAGTAACTCCATTCAGCTGTCTCAGCAGATATTTGTTAATTGACTCTTTTTCTTGCTAATGCCAATTGTTCGTCATGCATTAGATATGAAATTACGCGTCAAGAAACCAACAAATAATAAATGGGGCATTGGGATCTTAGCATGGAGGGGGTCTGATGGAGAGATAAACAGGAAGTAGATTTGGGATTTATTAATAAGGGTAGTGGTTTTGTCCGAGTACACATAATCTCTGGCTTACAGTGTCTTTTTCAGAACTTGGGCGACAAACTTCCACCCTTGTTTGCCAATATAACTCGTGCCAAAAGGAATGATGGCCATCTGTAGCGGTACCAGCTTGCTGTTTATGTGGAAACCACAATGAATAAAGCACAGCTCTATGCCATGGAAATGGGCACTATGAAGAAATGGCAGGTCTGAAATGATGCTGAGCATCATTGTCTTGTGTGTGCTGGTAAGGAAACCTCCCTCCACAACCCTCCCAGGAACAGATACAGAGGATTTGCAAATATATCTTTTGATGTACTAAGCGGTTTTCTATTTGATGTCCAATAAAGAGCATTAAAATGCGATGTCCTGGCATCTCAACCAGCATTTAAATCCAAAACTGGACTTAACTGGACAAAAAAAGTTGGACAAAATGCATTTAAGTGTGAAATAGACTATTAGTATCTGCCTGCTGTGCCTCAAAGGCAGCAGTGCGATGGGGACGGGATTGTCAAGAATTTGAAATCTCTGCAGAGGGGGTCAGCAGTCAGTTAGGAGCATATTCTGCCTTGAAGATCAAAGCCAAATGGAGAACATTTCTCCAGCAATATGTAGGAGAAATGTAAGTTTCAAGCCATGGATACAGTATGTACTTAAATTCACAGTATGCTGCTTCAGTGAGTAATGGAAGACTTGCGATCTGCTCTTGGTTTGAGGCAGGCTCTGTGCCTCTCACTTTCCCGGTACAGTGCTATTCACTGCAAATTTTCTTATCACATTTATTTTGAAAATGTAAGGAGCTACTTATATACAGAATTTGGGTTCAATTAGAAATTGCCAAAGTTGTTTGAAAAGCAAGAAAAAGAATGAAATTTTGTAATATAGCAATGCAACTCACATTATCTCTGTAATGTAAACAAGTTTAAGTTTAACAACTTTCCATGTTTTTAATTTGATAAAAAGCATCTAAGATGGAAATCCACAGCAATGACTGTGAACATTATGCCATTAAAAATCTTCCAAATGCAAACAACAGCAGCGTCCTCTTCGTGATATTAATAAATATATAAAAGGTAAAAACTTAAAATCACATACTAGGTTATATGGATTTCCTTACAAACTAACTAAAGGTAACACATCTGAGCGCACCATCACTGAAGAAATGATACCAAATTAATTAAGACAGCAAATAACTTACACAACTCAATTCAACTAAAACAATTACAGTAGCATCAAGTCATGTCACACAGCTGATGAGCTCATGAACTTCTCTAAAGTTGTAGCCTCACACCTGGCACTTCCTGAAGTTACTGCTAATCACATGAACACATGTACATGTAATGGGGGAGACATAATTTGAGGGCTGAAAATATGATGATAAACATTAAAATCCTGATTTGTATAATTTCTAAAGTTTATTGTGAAATTAAAATAAGTACATATCAACACCTGGCAAAACATTGTTTAAGGCTATATTGAAATTACGTAATATGTGAATTGTTCCATGTTAGGAAAACTATTTCTCAAAGTTACTGACATTTGTCTGACAGATTATGACACATCAAGGTGTCCCCTAACATCTCTAAAATAGTTGTATAAATACCACAGCACTGGCGGGGTGCATGTCCCAGCATGCCCTGCGTGCAATTGTAAATAGCCCTTGTTGTTGTTGTCATTGTGTTTGCCCGTATCTTGTGTGTGCCCTGTCCGATCCTCGCATGTATTTAGCTTGCATAAATCTCCCACTGTTTGGGCATCTTACAGTTCGGCGTCTGACAACCTTGTGTTTCTGCTCTGTGTAATTGGTTCTGTGCTTGTTGGGTGCATGCTGTAGTCCTTTGAAGGACTGCTAATAAAGAGCGCATTTCTCCTCGTCCGTCCCTGCTCCTGCGATGCCTCAGTCCACCCAGCTGCAAAATACACTGCTCAAAAAAAAAACACTTTGAAAACACATCAGATATCAATGGGGGAAAAAATCATGCTGGATATCTATACTGATGCAGACTGGGTAAT
>JAODJX010000035.1:9485135-9497723 GCA_026776945.1 Isichthys henryi | reverse complement strand
CATTTTGTAGGGCTCCAGCAGTGTTCATCCTGTTCCTCCTTGCACAAAGGAGCAGATACCGGTCCTGCTGATGGGTTTAGGACCTTCTACGGCCCTGTCTAGCTCTCATTGAGTATCTGCCCGTCTCCTGGAATCTCCTCCATGCCCTTGAGACTCTGCTGTGAGACACAGCAAACCTTCTGACAATGGCACGTATTGATGTACCATCCTGGAGGAGTTGGACTATCTGTGCAACCTCTGTACTGTCCAGATATCGCCTCATGCTACCAGTAGTGACACTGACCGTCGCCAAATGCAAAACTAGTGAAAAAACCATCAGAAAAGATGAGGAGGGAAAAATGCCAGTGGCCTCCACCTGTTAAACCATTCCTGTTTTGGGGGTCGTCTCATTGTTGCCTCTCTAGTGCACCTGTTGATAATTTCATTAACACCAAAGCAGCTGAAACTGATTAACAAGCCCCTCCGCTACTTAACTGACCAGATCAATATCCCAGAAGTTTAATAGACTTGATGCTATACTGTGATTAAAAAGTGTTCCTTAAATTTTTTTGAGCAGTGTACATTATATAAGCAGATAAGTAAAACTAGAAATCCCTAATATGAAACAGAAAATAAAATAAAATATAAAAATCTCAATGCTCCTAATTATTTAGAAAATTGCAATAATGTATGCCAGCAGAACATTTGTCCATGTTTTTTGTTTCTTTATTTGTCTCATTACCATAAATCTCCTGGTACGATTTATATTGGGACAAATTAAGCCTACATGTTATTAATAAACTGTTAACATCTTAGCTAGTTTTGGGAAGAATACAATACAGTATCAGAAGCAGCTTTTAATTTAGAATTTTAATAAGATGTAAATATTTCAATATGTCCTCTTTGTTGATGAAAATTTTGTAAACAAAATTTATTGTAGATATATTATGTAGCTACTCACTTTAAATTTAACAAAATTCTAGCCTTTAATATCACATATTAGTTGCGTAGTTTTATGTTAAATCTAATTATTTATTTATTTAAATTTAAAATAAAAGATAAACTGCTTGTGAACAGCTGAGGCTTGATGTTTCTGAACATGGACGTTGATCTTTACACATGACAAAAGGAGGCAGGGTGACCTGACCAAGGGTGACTGTGACCACCCTGAGTATCACAGCCAATAGACAATTACATCAGCGAAACAAATAAGAAGCAACTTTTATTTAGTCTAATACAGGGTTTGGGTGATGTGCTATCAGTTACCGATAAGGGTCAGAATGATGTATGGTCAGGAAGCATGAATTACTCCTTATAAAAGGCAGCTGGTGTTTACAGCTCCTCGCGTTTCAGCTACAATGAGAGCAGTTGTTCTTGCTGTGACTCTAGCCCTTGTGGGTAAGTAAATCACTTATTTGATGGGTTTACATACCTTGCTGAATCAAATGAATGCTACTTTTAAACAAGCACAAAAGATGAACAAGATTAATAAAATATTTATGAAGTTTGCACTTGACCACTTGCTTTTAGTTATTGCCAAAAATTGTTTAATTATGAACGGAACAGTACAATTCAGTATTGCTGTGCTAATATTCAGTTGTTATCCCATTTCATAGAGCTAATCATCCGCAAAGAATAAGCTAAATGAAATCTATTTCAGGAACAGCTTTTCCATTCATAAAAATTAAATTAAGGTCACATCAAAGAGAAGGGTTTTAAATTCACCATCTTGCTTTTTGTTTTCTAGCGAGTCAGCATGCTAACCTAAGTAAGCAGACCTCATTTATTATCTCATTAATAATATACATTGAGATCTCATTGCCATTTAAGTTTCAAAAATGAGGCATATCCCTAGCAAAAATCCCAACGCTTCCTTTTCCAGCACCAGACTTCGATAGCAGTAAGACCTATGTCTACCAGTACGAGGCTGTGATCTTGGGTGGTCTACCAGAGGCAGGCTTAGCCAGAGCTGGGGTGAAGATTGTCAGCAAGTTTCTCATTAGTGGCATCGCCCAGGACACCTACCTGCTGAAGGTATCTGACTTGGAGTAAAAAAAATATTTCTATTAGGAAGAACAAAGAAAGTACAAAGATCTATGAGAAGATAATGGGATGGTGCAGATTAACCTTCTTTCATCAAGACGATCAGTTTCATGAAGCTTGAGTGTTTCATTTGAGGTGATCCAATATTTGTGTTTTATTTCCAGCTTATGGAACCTCGGCTGTTTCAATACAGTGGCATCTGGCCCAAAGATCAGTTTATTCCTGCTCCAAAGCTGACTCAGGCACTGACTGCCCAACTGCTGGTTCCCATCAAATTTGAGTACACCAATGGTATGGTGGGCAAGTTGTTCGCCCCTTCCAGAGTCTCTGCAACCGTACTCAACATCCACAGAGGAATCCTCAACATCCTTCAGCTCAATGTAAAAAAGACTCAGAATATTTACCAGTTGCAAGAGGTAAGGCTTCTGTGATTATATCAGGGATTTATGACGCTGTTATGAAGCCCTTGATGCATCATGTCAAACTTTACATTTCACAGGCTGGGGCTCAGGGAATCTGCAAGACTGACTATGTGATCAGTGAAGACACAAAGGCGGAGCGCATTTATGTGACCAAATCCAAGGATCTGGGCAACTGTCAGGAGAGGGTCATGGCCGACATTGGAATGGCTTACATGCAGTCGTGTGACAAGTGCCAGCTGGTAATGTAAACGTTTACTCCCTTCTCTGGGCAACATCCTGATCTCTTTGCAGTGGAGGTCTCACAAGCCTGGCTTCTCTTTACAGAGAGGAAAGAATCTGAGAGGAGCTGCAGCTTACAACTATGTCTTGAAGTCTGCTGACACTGGATCGCTAATCACTGAAGCCACAGTGCAGGAGCTACATCAATTCACACCTTTCCACGAGATGACCGGAGCTGGCCAGATGGAAGCAAAGTAATGCATATACATCAAGCATAAAATATCCTGACCAAAAGAGCTGCATATATTATACTGTTAAATGAATATGTTTTGTTTCCTAGACAAACCATAGCCTTTGTAGAAATCCAGAATGTTCCAGTGCAGCCCATACAAGGTGACTACATGCACCGCGGATCTCTGCAGTACGAATTTGCCTCTGAGCTTCTCCAGACACCCATTCAGCTCATCAGAATCAACAATGTCCAGAACCAGGTGTTGCATTCTGTTCCTTAAACCTACCATCTCATTTTATTATGTTAAATTGTTTTTAAGGAGCCATCTATGCAACACAATCTGAATACAATCCAAAACTATTTGAAAATGCTTAATTTCTGTTTCCAGATTTTGGAGACCTTGAATCACCTGGTCACAAACAACATAAATGAGGTTCATGAAGATGCTCCCCTGAAGTTTGTCCAGTTGGTCCAGCTCCTGCGTGTGGCCAAATCTGACATCATTAATGCCATCTGGGCTCAGGCTAACTCTAAACCCACTTTCAGGTATGTCTACGGAAAGGTTAAAGGTTGTGCAAACAGTACAGTAAGCAAGGATGTAATAATATTTAAGGGGTGCTATATTTCTATTTGGCCACGTAAGGAATAAGCGTTTTTTTTTTCCAGACGTTGGGTCTTGGATGCTGTACCTGCCATTGGAACAGATGTTGCTTTATGGTTCCTCAAGGAGAAGTTTGTTGCTGATGAGTTGACTGACACTGAGGCAGCCCAGGCTCTGCTAGCTGCTCTTCACCTTGTGCGTGCTGATTTGGACACTGTCAAGCTGGCTGCTGTGAGTAACTGATTGGCCCTTTAAAACTACAGCACAACATCAGTGTCGGATAAATTGTAAATGTCCATGTTTCTCTTTCTTCTAGTCTTTGGCATTTCATCGCAAAATTCAGGAGCACCCCGTTCTGCGGGAGATTGCTGTGCTTGGTTATGGTTCTCTGGTATACAGGTTATGTGTGGCAGAATCTGATTGTTCAGCTGATGTACTGAAGGTAAAATTGCAACAACTGCTTGTCTCCAGTATGTACGAGATACTTTTGTTGGTACCACTCATGGCAATCTTCAATTTTTTTTCCATTCAACAGCCTCTCCAGGACATTGCAGCTGATGCTGTCACTAAAGGCGATGTGGCAGATATCTCATTAGCTCTTAAAGCTCTGGGCAATGCTGGCCATCCTGCCAGCTTCAAGACAATCGTGAAACTCCTGCCTGGGTTCGGCTCTGCAGCCGATTCCCTCCCAGTCAAGGTTCAGGTTGATGCTGTGATGGCTTTGAGGAACATTGCCAAGCGGGAACAAAGAAAGGTAAGTGTAGTCTAACATAACTTAAGAAGGACCAGCTGTCATGGTTCAAGTGTGAACTTCAACTAGTATTAGTAATCAATAAGATATCCATTTGTTGATTTGGTTCAGGTACAAGAAACTGCCCTGCAGTTGTTCATGGACTGGAGTGCCCACCCAGAAGTGCGCATGGTCGCCTGCATCGTGCTGTTTGAGACCAAACTTCCTCTTGGTCTAGTAGTTTCCATTGCTGAATCCCTGCGAAAGGAGCCCAGTCTTCAGTTAGCTAGCTTTACCTATTCTCACATGAAGGCCCTGACTAGGAGCACCACCCCAGACCTTGCTCAAGTGTAAGAGGACTGCATCACTTCAGTCCTTTACTATAGAGGTGCAGTTCTTGTTTTCAATGTCAGGCTAATTATTCTCTTCATGTTTGCATGTAGTGCCGCTGCTTGTAATGTGGCTGTGAAGATCCTGAGCCCCAAATTGGATAGGTTGAGTTATCGCTTCAGCAAAGCCATTCAGCTAGACGTCTGTCATTGTAAGGCATTATTGTACTTGCCTGGAATGTTTTATGACTGATGATTGTGTTGTCATTGCATTTAATTAATGATTGATATATACAATACCACTTTAGTTTAATCTAATGATTTCATGAGTCATAAACGGATGATTGCTTTGGAAGCTGACCTGATGGCTGGAGCCGCTGCCAGTGCATTTATCATCAATGACGCCGCCACCATTCTGCCCAGAGCCCTTATAGCCAAAGTCCGTGCCTACATAGTTGGAGCAGCTGCTAATGTTCTGGAGGTGGGAGCAGTTTGCTTAATATATCTTCCAGTTTTAGGAGAGTTGTGAATTCTTTAGCTGACCAAGCTACTTGTCGGTCTCAGTTTGGCGTGAGAAGCGAAGGAATCCAGGAAGCTCTCCTAAAAATGCCCGCTGCTGCACAGAACTCCGACAGGATCACCAGGATGAAGCGTATTCTGCAGGCTGTAGGTGTCAGACAGATTCTTCAGACTTATCATGCAAACTTAAAGCTGTCATCACTTCCATTAGGATACTGTATTTATAAAATATAATTTTCTTTTTCCCCCAAGCTGACAGACTGGAAGTCATTGCCTGTAAACCAGCCACTGGCTTCAATGTATGTGAAACTGTTTGGCCAAGAAATTGCTTTTATCAACATTGACAGAGACCTCATCGAGCAGCTAACACAGGTATCTTGTTACACAAAATGTCAGTTTATCAAAGTCTTTTTGCTTCTTTTATATTATCCAGCTGTTTGTTTTATTGTCTGGCTGTGACCGTGATGTTTGTCCCTGCAGTTTAATAATTATACTACTTTTAAACTGATTTAGAAAACTAATTATGTGATCTGTTGACACATATAGATGCGGGATGTTGCCTGACAGCTAACATGTTCCCTGTTGTTGCAGCTTGGAACAGGAGCTGCGGCTCAGCAGTCACAGATGAAGAACATGCTGAACACGCTGCAGTCTGGTGCCATGATCCGGTGGGCCAAGCCTCTGCTGGCTGCTGAGGTGCGACGCATCTTCCCGACCTGTGTGGGAGTCCCAGTGGAGCTGAGCATGTACACTGCTGCTGTGGCCACAGCCAAAGTTAATGGTGCGTATTTCTGCATCCAGAGCAGTGAATTCGTGATCCTGTTTGTTTCCATTTACTGACTATTGACTACTAATTTATTATTAATATTTATACTCACAGCCAGGGCTACTCTGACACCTCAGCCCGCTGAAAATTTTCACGTTGCTCAACTGCTGAACACCAAGATTCAACTGCAGGCCCAAATCACACCAAGGTAAAAAAAAAAAAATAGACAATTTTAAAGAACAGAAAATTAGACTTTAAACCTACAGGATTAAAAAAATTCTAAACTGTGTCTTTCTTACACAGTGTCGCCATACACAACTTCGCAGTCATGGGCGTGAACACAGCCCTGGTTCAAGCGGCAATAATGGCCAAAGCAGAGGCACGTGTTGTGACCCCTCTGAAATTCAGCATTAGAGCTGACATCTCTCAAGGCTATTTCAGTGTTAACGCTCTGCCCGTTCAAGCTGTAGATAACATCACAGTTGTGCGGTAAGTCTTATTGTGTTAAAAAGAAACATCATGGCAAATAGCAAATGAAAATTAAACCTACCAAAAGGTGTTGGTTTCTGATAACATAATAATCCCCAGCTGATTTTTTTGTAACAGCTTCACCTTTTGTTTTTAATAGCGTTGAGGCTTTGGCATTCGCAAGAAATATAGAAAACCTTGAAGAAGCAAGAATAATCCCAATGTTACCTGCAGCTCTGGCAGCACGATTGTCAAAGGAGAAGTTCACATCTAACGTGGAAGCGATCACAGAGAGTGACTCGGTAAGCTAACAATAAACTTCGGTTGATACAAAGAATCTATGCAAATAAATTGCGGACAATGCCATTGTTCTTTATTTGTGTGATGATACCTTGTTCTGCTTATTTTTTTTAATTCTCCAGTCCATTTCTTCAGAAATCAATCATGCTGATGTGCACATCAACACCCATGAGAACAAGGGTTCGGTTTCAGCCAAAGTTAAGCAGCAGCTGTGTGCCACATGGACAACCTTAGGAGTGCAAACTTGTGCTAAAATTGTCTCTCAGAATGCTGGCTTTCTCAAAAACTCCCCCCTCTATAAGCTCGTCGGTGAACATGAAGTGATTGTAGCTGTGAAACCTGGTATGTTGTCTTAAATGTTGCTGCACTTAAGTAAGGAGCACAACATCACACTCTGGAAAATGTACTTTGAGTGATAAAAAATTAAGTAGATTGAATCCCAATTTCCATAGCTGATGGTGAGGCCTTTGAGAAGATAGAGATTGAAATTCAAGCTGGACCCAAGGCTGCATCAAAGATCATTAAACAGGTCACTCTGAAAGATGATGAGGAAACTGCAGAAGGAACCCCTGTTGTATTGAAACTGAAGAAAATCCTGGAACCTGAAAGGGTGTGTAAATTTGATGTCTTGGATCCTAAAGATTCTTTATTAACTAGCAGGTGATTAATTCTTAATGAATGTTGGAAGTTTTACTCAGAATTGATCTTTGTCCAATTACAGCAGAAGAGGAACTCCACCAGCTCCAGCAGCTCCAGCAGTCACAGCTCTAGCTCTTCCTCCAGCTCCTCCTCCTCTGCCACTCCAGAAAAGAGCAAACACCCAACCCAGGAAAAGAACAACAGGCAGGATAAAAGGAGTAGCAGCAGTAGCAGTAGCAGCAGCAGCAGCAGCAGCAGTAGCAGTAGCAGCAGCAGTAGCAGTAGCAGTAGCAGTAGCAGCAGCAGTAGCAGTAGCAGCAGTAGTAGCAGCAGCAGTAGTAGGAAAAGCACAAGTTCCCCCTCTACCTCCAGGAAGATTAAAGACAATGCTGGGAATTCCAGCAGCTCTTCCAGCAGCCGTTCTTCCAGCTCCAGTGAATCCGAGGTAATGACTTCCTCCCATTTGCCGCTCCTTAGGAAAACTCAAGCACATGAAACTCAATCACAACACTTCTTTTCAACAGGAAGAAATATTTGACAAGTTCTCAAAGAATCACATCCATCAGGTAAATGTTACATATTGAAAATGAGGTCTTTTGATGAGAAACCAAACATCTCCATTGTTGTTAATTTGTGAATTGGTTCTGAAGAATTCCTTTGCTTTTCATACAGCATGGTAACTCCAGAGCCGCTTCCCAGGCTTGGGCCTCTGCTGGTCCCAGAAGCAGCAGTCATAGCAGTGCCTCTAGCTTTGAAGCTATTTTCAGGAAGGTAGGAACACACCACTATTCTTAGACCTGTAAAACCATAGGATGATCATATCATCAGGTCATCAAAATGGACACGTCCCAAACTGGCCACCTGCACCATTCTTGTTATCAGTCACGATTCCTTGGAGACTCCATACCCCCTGCCATCGTGGTCATTGTTCGTGCAGTGAGAGCCAACGGAACAATGGAAGGATACCAGGCAGCCGCCTACATGGACAATGCTAATGCCAGGCTGCAGGTCATTGTGGCTGCTCTCGAAGAGAATAACAACTGGACAATGTGCGCTGACGGTATCATGTTGAGCAAACACAAAGTCATGGTGAGGCTGCACACCATAACAAGGAAGCATGACCGAAGTAGGTAGCCGAGATGGTTTTACAAAAGAAAAATCCCGTAATTTCCAACTAGGCTAAGGTTGGTTGGGGAGAAGAATGTCAGCGGTACACAGCAGTTATCAAGGCAGAGACTGGTCGTCTGGACACAGACCCAGCAGCCCGGCTGAAGATAGAATGGGACAAGATTCCTCGTGATGTTAAGAGCTACTCAAAGATGTAACGTCACTCGCCTCAACTATATTGTTTATTGACAGTTTTATATATTTAAAGAAATCACTCAAGCTCCTACTTTTCCTCAACTTTCATACAGGATTTCTCAGTACATCCCTGGTGCTGCTTTGATGGCTGGATTAAGTCAGAGAAGACAAGGCAATCATGAGAGGCAAATTAAGATCACTGTGGCTGCAACTTCTGCCAGGACCATAAATGTTATCATTAAAACACCAAAGGTAAATGACATACACACACCTCTCTGTCTGAATGAATGAGGAGGGACTGAAGTTGGAGTACTGATTATGTGTCTATGTGGTTTCATAGATGACACTGTACAAGCTGGGTGTGGCTGTTCCCATTTCTCTGCCTATTGGACAAGACGCTGCTGGATGGCAGAAAGGAAGCATTTCTGACCGGATTCCCAACATGCTGCATGAAGCTACAGCAGGTCAGTAGAGCAAAGATGAAGTATTTTGATGCTCACAGCTGACTGTATTCCGTGCATAACAAAAATGTCATTTTTGCATTCTTTGAAGATTTTACTGTGAACTATATGTGTTTGTGTAATTACTGTGGAACATTTTTGTCCTTGCTCCTTTTAGCCCAGTGCAGTATGACCGGTGAAACCCTGACCACATTCAACAACAGAAGGTACAGAAATGAAATGCCCATCTCCTGCTACCAAATCCTGGCTCAAGACTGCACTCCTGAGCTGAAGTTTATGGTTCTGATGAAGAAGGACCGTGCCACAGAAGCAAAACACGTTGCTGTCAAGCTGACTGACATGTTAGTACAACCGACCTGCATTCCATTTTTACTTGACATGACACAAGGCTATCTGTTAAGCAGTCTTGCGCTTCACTTTCAGAGATGTCGACTTCTACCCCCGTGATGGAGAAGTACAGCTGGTAGTGAATGGAATGCAAATTTCTGCTGTCAACCTCCCGTATGAACACCCTACAGGTATGCGATCACCCAGAAGTGCTGAACCACTTTGGAGAAAATGCCTATAGAAATTATTTTTTTAAGTAGATTCACATCTGCCTATCAAGTATCAAAAAGAACATTTCCTTTTCCTTTTGGTCTACCAATAGCATCCATCAGAATCAGTCAAAATGGCAATGGCCTGTCTTTGTATGCTGCCAGCCATGGTCTACATGAGGTCTACTTTGACAAAAACACATGGAAGGTAAATTCAGCCCACTCAAAACTTGCCATTGTTATGACCAGTGGCAGGCAGGCAGGCAGGAAGCGGGGAAGGATGAGGCAGGCAGGCGAGGACTCAGGATACGAGGGTTTATTTAAGGGCAGATGAGGGAACCCGGCAAACAACATCAATGAAGGATCTGGGGAATACGGACTGAGACGCGGACTAAATACACAGACTGATAGAAAACAGCTGGGTACAATCAGGGGAGCACACATGGATGATCAGGGGGTGTGGCACACATGAGGACTGGACGCACAGGTCATGACAGCCATCCACTTATTTTCCATATGAATTATCCAGTCCAGTCACCGGTAGCCTTGCACATATCCTGAAGAAACATCAGGCAAAAGACGCAGGACAAATTGGAAGAAATATCTAATTTACCAAATTAAATTTCATTTTTCTACAGGTTCAAGTTGTTGACTGGATGAAGGGCAAAACTTGTGGAATGTGTGGAAGGGCCGATGGTGAAGTAAGACAGGAGTTCTACACACCAAATGGACGTCTGACCAAGAACTCAGTCAGCTTTGCCCACTCCTGGGTTCTTCCCGCAGAAAGCTGCCGTGATGCCAACGGTTAATTCCTACTCCATAAAAACTGCTTCTACCTCTTCCCAGCACAGGTTTCTGATACAAATCTCTCTCCAATGTAGAATGCCAGATGAAGCTGGAGTCAGTGAAGCTGGGGAAGCAGAAGATTCTTGCAGGACAGGAGTCGAAATGCTACTCTGTTGAGCCTGTGCTACAGTGTCTGCCTGGCTGCTACCCAATAAGGACCACCTCTGTCAATGTCGGATTTCACTGCATTCCTGTCGGTGAGTTTATCTATCAAACCATAGACAGAAATTAAGCAAGGGGGTGAATAGCTTTAATTAATAATGTCACTGGGAATAGAGTTATACTAAAATATTTGTAGATTTGGTCAATTAAGTGGTATAAGAATCCTTCAGTATCACATGAGCAGACAAATGTGTACATGCTGTTGTATCACAGTTCTTGCATTTAATTTTGTCATTACAGATTCAAACATGAACAGTTTAAACGGCATTTCGGAGGAGAGCGAAGACCTGAGAGAGACCATCGATGCCCATACTGCTTGTCATTGTACCAAACACTGTGCTTAGGAGCTGTACCTACCAGCAAAATTGAATCTTTTTCAATTGTAATTTTTTTGACATGTATTGCACAGTATGTGTACCTGGTGTAATTATAAATAAATTGTAAGTGAACATCCACAGAAGTGGTTTCGATAATTTATTTTTAAACACTAATTACATGCCTCATTCCTGTCTGACATTCTAGTCACTTATCCTGGTCACATATCATGGGGTGGATGCAGCACTACTGAAAAAATACAGACATCAGGCCAAATTTGCATGTATCTTCTTATTATTATTATATTGTTGTTTTTGTTGTTGTAGTTTTGTTTAGTAATTTATGAGTAAAACTGAGGAGACTGTAATGTCCGCTTTATAACTAGCTATAATTTCATGGAAATGGAACTCATTTAAACCACTTAAGATCATTTTAAAGTTTCCTTACTTACAGTGAGGGACATAATTATTTGACCCTCCTGCTGAACTCTTAAATTGACTCATTAACAAAGAAATGAGAAGCCTGTAATTACACTGGTTGGCTTATTTTAACAACAAAAGATAGATTATTAACAAAACCAGCAAGAAAAAATCATCATGTAACAGTTACTGTTATGCCCCGCTCGTCCGATCCTCCCGTGTGCCACGCCCCTGGTTTCCCACGTGTGATTCCCTGATTGTACCCAGCTGTGTCTAGTTACGTTGCTTTAGTCTTGTCTATTTTAGTCCTGGTCTAACCTGTTTTAGGGGTCTGTCATTGTTGATGTTAGTTGGCGTATGATGTATCCTGGTCCACGTCTTCCGATTAAACCCCGTTTACCCCTTATTCTGTCTACCTGCCTGCTTCCTGCTCGCTCACCTGCTCGCTCGATCACCCACTGTTAACGGCGATCGTGACAGAATGACAGACCGCATAAAGACAGCGTTTATCAGGTGGAGTTCTGGCGGTCCTGACCCGGCATAAAGGACGACATCCCCGCGTGGAACCTCGTCTGCCGCAGTGGGAAAGTCCTCGAGGAGCTGTCCCTCGATCTGGACGCTCACTGGGTGGAGGAGCTGCGCGGGTGCCTCCGGCGGATAGCCCAGTACCGGACGGAGCGGTATGTCGCTCCCCACGAGTCGGGACCCGCTCTTCTGCCGTCCGTTTTGTCCGACGTGGCACCGTCTACCACCACCACCGGGCGTCGACAGAGGAGAAGGAGGCGAGCGGCGGACCCGACGATCGCCGCTTGTTCCTGCCGCGATCCTGACAGAATGACAGACCCAAACAAAGAGGCACCGCAGCAGACCGAGGACCAACGGCTCGGTCTGCTGCAAGAGGTGCAGTACTGGCTCCTCCAGCCCGACGTCCAGGAGGACCCCGTTGTGCTGAGGCTCGCCATGGACAGCTGCGACCTCTTGCTGGCAATGTCCCCACGGGAGGAGGAGTCCTGCCTGGGTATGGTGCGTGCCAACCTCCACCAGCTGGTTCGGCGCGTAACCACCCGGAGGCTGGAGCTGGAAGAGCCGCACGTCGCGGAGCATGTTCCCCAGCCGTCCGTCCCAGCGGACGTGGAGCAGGCCCCCGCGGCCTCCGCGAAGTCAAAGAGGAGGAAAAAGAGGAAGCACGCGATCGCCCCGACGATCGTTGTGGGGGCGTGCGTGCTCGTCCCCACTTCCCTCCCAGCCGGGGAACTGGAGGATTCCCCGGCCGACCTGAGCGTCACCAGCGCTGAGAAGC
>JAODJX010000035.1:9451719-9475251 GCA_026776945.1 Isichthys henryi | reverse complement strand
ATGTTTTTGGACTGTGGGGGGAAACCGGAGTACCCGGAGGAAACCCCACAACAACATGGGGAGAACATGCAAACTCCGCACACATGTAACCCAGGCGGAGACTCGAGCCCGGGTGGTGTGAGGCAACAGTGCTGACCACTGCACCACCATGCTGCCCCGTAAATGTAAATATAAATGTTAAATGTAGACTAAATGTTGAGGACGTATGCAAATTAGTCACGTCCATCTGCATAGAAATGGGCGGTACCAACGAGAGCGCGCTAAGTGGTTGCAGGTTAGGGCTGATAGAGAACAACATGGCGAATTCCTCTCACGTAGAGGCTATTGAACGTGCCGTTTTGGCAGGTGTTCGCGCTGCATTAACTGGAATTGCTACACAACCGGACGCAACATCATCTACGCCTTCTACAGTAACATCGGTAAGTTATGAATGTATCTTGGGGCGGGATAGGGATCAGTAGTATCGTATAAATTGGCCATAAGTATTTCCCACCATGCTTTCGTTGGTGGTGGCAGTTCGTAAGATGCTGCCGCTGAACGTTTTGTTCGGAAATGGCAAGAAAAATCGCTTGCAAAACGGCAGGTCCAATCACAGGAACTATGTGGACCATAATCAATTGCGGCTATCGGTCACTGCTACGCACGTTGACCAATATTGGTCAATACTGACAGGCGAACGTGCGATCTTTCATGTAATGTGTTTAGTGATTTTCATCTGACAAACAAAAAACTGAAGTAAGCAGCAAGGACATGTACTGTTTGTTGTTCTACCCGTTCAGTCAATAACCCAACAAGCCGTACTACTACATGCATTACAATAGTATAGCATACACAGTAGATTACTAAATAGATTACTAAAATTCAAGGTAGAATACTATGTTTTTTTGTCTCTTATTGTATAATTACACTGTTTCCTAATTTTACTCTATAATTTCAGGATGGCAGCCTAAACCAGATTTCCAAAGAGGACATTGAGAATTTGCTGTCACTAAGTTTAACATTGACTGAGGTAGCATCAGTCCCGGGGATTTCCAGACCCACATTATATAAATATATGCAAGAGTACAACATTCCACAATCCAAGTTTTCCAATATTCCAGATGAGGAATTGGATGCTATGATTAACCAAATGAAGTCAGAACATCCACATGTAGGAGAAGTAATGCTGAATGGACATCTGCACAATGATGCCTCTGGAACGTAGAGAAGGCGTCAGAGAGTCAGTGAAAAGGGTTGACGGTGCTGGTCTCGAATGAAGGAGAACAGCAGTTCATCGATGTGTTTATGCTGTACCCTGTCCAAATTATATCTGGCCCATGGATGGAAAGCATAAATTGATTAGGTGGAAACTGGTTATACATGGTGCGATGGATGGATACAGTCGGATTTTGATGTTTCTTAGGTGTTCTAACAACAATCGAGCTGAAACTGTCAAGGACCTTTTCAGTACAGCTGTCAGTGAATTTGGCAGGCCTCTCCATGTTAGAACTGACCACGGAGGGGAAAATGTCCAGATTTGGCAGGACATGAGACTACACCGCGGTGAAACATCTGTACTAACTGGAAACTCAGTACATAACCAAAGAATAGAACGGTTCAATCGGGATTTAAACAGGAACTGCAGTCATGATTACTCTCCCATTTTTTATGAGCTGGAGTCAATGGAGGCTTTGAATGTAGAAAATGAAACTGGTTTATTTAAGACATTTAACAAACATTAAATCTCCTCTGAAGGGAACAGAACACCAGTTCAGCTTTACACAGTGGATAGACATCTTTTGTTTCTTAACAATCCAGATGTTGCTAGTGAAGAAAGAACAGTAAACTCAACACCTTTGCATATGAACTATTCATTTTCCTCTTTGAATGAACAGGGTTTACAAGAGTTGTTTGATACAGTAAACCCTCTTGACAATGATCATAACAATGGAAAGACATTATTCCTGAGAGTACAGGAGTTTTTAACAAAATTATAAATGAGCAATGAGTTGTATGTGCAAATGAGCTGTATGTGTGCTTGTGTAAATGAGTTGTATGTGTAAATGAGTTGTATGAGTGGAATGCTAGATACTTTTGACTAGTCTACACAGTACCGAAAATGCCACCTTTCATGAGAGCCACAATAAAATGATAATCAAATGCAGTGTCATCTGACAAATTCTTTGTATTTAGAAAAATCAGAAGCTCATTTGAGCATGTGTGAGCAAGTGGAAGGTGCTTCATCTCATCATGAACAAAGGTGAGCTTAGGACTAGGACTGAATCCAACTGCAGGGACTTTGCTGCTCCCTGTTGCAAATGCAAGTACATGTGCAGGACTCAAGGTCAGGATGAATGCCTTCTCTGCCTCAGTGAGGTTCCTTGTGTTGAGACGTTCCCCAAGATCATTCTCTGAAGAGTTGAAAAGGGTACAAAAATGTCAAAAGATCAAGATATTTTATCAGATATGCAGTATTATCCTATATTCCACTGACCTTGTACAGAGTAAAGGAACTCTCGGAATTTTACCACCATTAGCTCCTCTTTTGGTCTTCTATTGCTACCAAGCACTGAGTAATTTGGCTTCAGAAGACCAGCCACAACATGTGCAGTAACTTCACTGGCTTCTTTGCGCATATCAAAGAAAACCCTCATAGAAGGATTTTCTTTCAATAGTGGTAGGACCTTTTAAACAAAAAAAGGTTGTAATACACATATATAGAGAGTTTATTGTGGATCACACATGAGATCTACTATTATGTATAACACAGTACTGAAAATAGCTGTTTATATACTCATTGTATTAAAGTAAGGCTTAAGGATGATCAAAAAACTAACCTCAGACTGGTCATAGCAGATTCATAAATGCATCCTTGGTCTCCATGTTGACTGGGTTTGGAAGACCTTCAACTTCAAATCTCCATGAGTCACAACATTCCACTGCTACATTCAACTCATCTTGGGTTGTTGCTTGATCAACCTAAATGTTGTAAAATGGAAACACAAAGATAAAGAAAAGTGAAAATGAAATTAAAACTGGCATTTACATTTCTAGCTTTGGACATTGCTACATCATGTATTTTGTTTTTAAATAACAACAGAAAACAACCTTTTTCAGGTTTTCTCTGAGTTCAGTGTCTGCGACATCATCTGGGTTGACGTGCAGCTGAAGACTATCTCCTGTTACAATGTAGTCCACTACATGAGGAGAAAATAATGCTGCAGGTTCACCACCCTGGACTATTGTGGTAGACATCATCTGGCCAATAGAACAATATACTCCATTCTGTACATGAGAAATGTTCATTCTTGGAACAAATCCATTTGGAGCCTCTAGGAGAGAAAAGTATTTATGAACAACTAAAACAATTGGTTCATTCAGAACAACTGGCTGGAAACGAAACAATCACATGCAGACATTAATATAAACTTTCAGGATTAATCTGAAATGTTAGTGAATTTAGCCTAATTAGAACAATTACCTTCAAAGGCTCCACTTTCTGTGTAGATGGCTTTTACAAGTAGATGAAAGAATTCTCGCCTTGGTCCTGCTAGGTCATCAGCATCCTCAGCAGTGTCTTCATCACTGGCAAATGTGACATAAAGCAGGTCGATGTTCTCTGCAAATTTGCATCTACTGAACTGCTGGATGGCGGTTGTCTACAAGTTTCCTCGGCTGATATGGATTGGTCGGAATGCTGATGTGACAACTCTCTCACTGTGTGCTTTCACAATTCCTGTAATTTCTTCTCTGCTCAAGGTTATTCTGGCAAAACACACAGAGTTAACATTACAATTATTGCCAAACAGTATTCATGCATAAGGCAAAACAGTTAATTACATACAGTAACAATTAGATTAACAGATATTGTATATTCTACCTGCATGAAATATTAACACACTATTACAATGTACTCTGACAAGCAAATAAGAATCATACTTTGAGTCATGCAAGGGCGGCACCGCCTCTTCTAAAAGAGTCTTATGGCCTCTTCAACAGCTTCATCTTCTTTGAGATTAACAGGGCTGCAATTAAGGTAAATGGTAATGAGCTGAAAACTGGTCAACAGAAATGTAGTTATGCAGATCAACATACAGTGTAATCTGAAACGTAATGAAAATGCAGTTTGGAGACATTCAGCTTTTCAATGGCTTAAAAATGTGCAAAAACACATTTTTGCTATTGGCTGTATTCACACATAATATCTTACATAAAATCTGCAAATGAACGTCTGCTCGCAGTAAATTCAACCCCTCATCTGCTGGAGCATTTGCTGTTACACCCTCGTGCCTCTCAAGGGCTTCCCTCTGTGATGGAGATTGTGGGGCTTCTTGCTGAATCACTAAACAGACATATTCAGCTCAACATTTCTGTATAATAATGACCATATCATCCATGACATATATTTATACTGTAACAACATTGTGCTGGTGTTAAATGTAATTTGAGTGTTATCCCATCACTACTAAATATTTGTCCTTTCAGGTTTGATTAGAAATTAACATTTAAAACATTTTTTGCAGCATGTAAGTGTAGAACTGTCTGATGACAGTGATTTTGAGAGTCTAGCAGTACAGAGAAGGAGAGGTGAGTAAACTACTACTGGTTATATATGTACTGTATGCTTACCTGCGCTGGAATGTGCATTAATACCATTATGTAAAGACATGTGATAGAGCAGATGGAGGTCACATCCTTCCCACCCCATGGGAAATTGGAAGTGACATTTGACTTCATTAGTTTTTTGCATCCTTTGATGGTGCTCAAATACTGAAAGGGCAATGTTTGGTTCTCTAACAATCCAAATGTGGATCTGAAGATGGAGGATATTTCATCTCTCAGTTGGTCTTCAGGCCACTCACTGGAAAATGAAATTTTTCCAACAAGACCATCCTGAGCCAATTTGACTCGATTGTCTCCTCTGGGTATAACTAATGTTGTTGCCTCAGGTGAGAAAGGCAAACATATAATGTCTTTTGTATAGGTTTTGCAAGATCATCATTTGAAATTTGACCGAGCCCCATTACGTCAAGGAAAGGACGGCAGAGTTGCCTAATAGAATGAAGGGGAAACATTAATACAACAGTCTTTATGTGCAAATGAAAAATGATGTTGTCTAGCCAACAAGAAGCTGCCATATTCATAAACAAAAAAAAATCTATATGTACACATATATGCATTCATTCCATTTTACATAAATACTCTGTAGACTGATGTTGCTAGCTATCTGTTAGCTGTGACTAAAGTCAGAACTTACTGATCTCAGTGACGTGATGCCATTCATGCTGGATGTACATGAGGACACTGCTGGTATTGAAACCTGAAATGAAAGAGCCTCTTAAATGTCTTAAATATGAACTACGTGAATTATGTGAGACATGAAATTATGAACTGTTTCATAAACAAATATGTACATTAATTCAACCCAAATAATATAAACAATTACGCTTTTATAAGCATACTTTCATGAATAAGATAATATCCTGTGATTCCTGTGATTGGACCTGCCATTTTGCAAGTGATTTTTCTTGCCATTTCTGAACATAACGTTCAGCAGCAGCATCTTACGAACTGCCGCCACCAATGAAAGCATGGTGGGAAATACTTATGGCCAATTTATATGATACTACTGATCCCTATCCCGCCCCAAGATACATTCATAACTTACCGATGTTACTGTAGAAGGCATAGCTGATGTTGCTCCCGGTTGTGTAGCAATACCGTTTAAGGGATCTTAATATGTTGTAAGGACACCAAAGTTCCAACTTTATTTTGTATACAAAATTTCAATTACTGGAAGCCACAGTCCATGATCTGTATAGGTCTGGCATTTATAACAAACACACACAACAGCTGTGTCACAAACATTAGATGATTGGGTTTCTGCCTCAAGTTGCTGTGATGTACTCCTACTACTACCCCATTGCTACCCCATTGTAAGACTAGATCTTGCATGACTGTAATTCATCCAATGGCCACAAGATGTCAGCATATAACAGATAATGTAACAATTAGTACATTTTACATGCCATAATGCACTTTTTGATGTCAAAGGGAGTTTTAAATGAGCCTTTATGAAGATTTGTGAACAAAGCGGCATTCAGTCAGAAATTTGTGTTCTCTTGCGTCTGCAGATTTGCAGCCCTGGTGGAGTCCAACCCTCACCGGAAACGAGTCCGACTTACTGCCGACAATGCGGACCAAGCTCTGGCACCGGTCGTACAGGGACCAAACAACCCTTATAAGGCAACCCAGCACCCCATACTCCCGGAGCACTCCCCACAGGACTCCCCGAGGGACATGATCGAATGCCTTCTCCAAGTCCACAAAGCACATGTAGACTGGTTGGGCAAATTCCCACGCACCCTCCAGGACCCTGCCGAGAGTATAGAGCTGGTCTAATGTTCCACGGCCAGGGCGAAAACCACACTGCTCCTCCTGAATCCGAGGTTCGACTGTCCGACGGACCCTCCTCTCCAGCATCCTCGAATAGACCTTACCAGGGAGGCTGAGGAGTGTGATCCTCCTATAGTTGGAACACACCCTCCGGTCCCCTCTCTTGAAGAGGAGGACCACCACCCCAGTCTGCCAATCCAGAGGCACCACCCCCGATGTCCACGTGAAGCCGCAGATACATGTCAACCAAGACAGCCCCGCAACATCCAGAGCCTGGAAGAACTCCGGACGGATCTCAATCACCCCCGGAGCCCACCCACCAAGGAGCTTTTTAACCACCTCAGCGACCTCCACCCAGCTCAGTGTAAAGTTATTGTAATTTTTTATTTACATTTTTTAAATGACACAAATTATAAAAATTGATGCTAACTTCTTGCAATAAGTATAGCAGAATGGAAATCTAGTTTATTTTGGTTGTTGTGTGTCATTTGAGAAACTAGATGCACGTGCTAGTTATAAATAAATTATTGAATTAAAATAAAAAGAAAATTCGTGTAAAATGACCTTATACTGTAGATAAATAGTAACCAAGGTTGGAATGGGAAAAATATTATTATAAAGATAAGGGCCGAGTAGTACGTACATATTTTTTATGCAATGTATAGGATATAGCTTTGAATGACAGTAACCCCTCGTATGAGGTAAGTCTCCAGGGACTGCCGCAGACACTGCTACAAGAATTCTTGCTGTAGCTGTCGAAAGTGGTCATAGGACCCCTCCGATCCCACCCTGACAGAATTGTAACGGTGAGTCAGTGAGCCATGTTAAATTGACCAAGACAGTTCCAGGTTCAACCACAAGGTGGCCATTATTGCACCTGTACCATTTGTGTTCAACACATTCACACTGCCCACCATGCCTGGCGCAACTAACTCCTAATACACACAGTGGGCACATGCAGACGTACACGCTGTTTATAATGATGAACATTTAACACTACACATAACCTTACAATAGAGCACAATGCCTGCCATTACAATACATCGTGAGTATGGAGAACTATTCACAAGTTGTCACCAGTCCACCTGCCACACGGACAGTACCTCCAGTGCTACATTTATTTTACTATTATTTAGTATTCGAATTGTCACAAGTACACTTCACATTCAATAGCTGGTGGCGAATGGACACAGTTCAATTATTAATGAAGATATATAGAAATGCATAATCTAAAAATCAAGTGGTGTTCATTGTACCCTATAGTCCATTTACATAATATTAAGATGGGAAGACAAGTTTGCAAAAGTAAATAAATAGGCCTATGTAAATATTTTGTACAATGTAAACATAAATAAAAAGCTGAACTAAGATTTATTCATTCCACGTTGATTAACGTTTTGTCAATTTTCTGACAGACTAGCATACAGTTGTAGGCTACTGAGGGCAAATCTAAATAAATGTGTACATTAGAAAGTAACTCACATATGAGACATAGATTTAACGGGTCAGTGGCAGTTTCTTAGCTTGCTTGAGATTAAGACATCGTTCTTATACATTGTTTCCTTTCAGCAACCACTGACTTTATATTATATGCGTGTTCTTACTCGTCCAAACTAAAATTACAATACACAACATAAAACTCACTCCAGGGTGGTTGTACTGCACATGGTTCTGACATATCAGTTTCTCATTTGCATCACCAATGAGTGTCTGTCAGTTGTCATCTTAACATTGCCATAGCAGTAATATCAATATTACTCTAGTAATAGTTTAAAATCTAACCCCCCCCCCCCCATACACACACACAGACATATGACTCAGCCTGTTCTGATGCCAAGGCTGCTTAAAACCTTTACAGGCTAATTGTCCTATTATACCAGTATACAATATGCTACAATGTACAGCATATTATGTAATTCAGGTTAGTCATTTAGATGAATATAGAACCCAGGTATTGCACAATGCAGTTTCAATTCAATTTATTTTTTACATTGCACCTTTCACACCAAGGTCGCCCCAAGGCTCTTTACATGGGTGTGTTGTGATACATTCCTGCATCATTTATACAGTTTTTATACAGAATAAAATAGTTTGATGTTTTGCTTATATAGAGCATTTAACTACTTAGCCTTAAATTTTGCAAATGAACACAGAAAGAGGTCATATATTTGTCATTGTTAATTAGGCTGACCAGATAATCTATGTCAGGGAAAACACTTCAAGCTACTCCAGGTTTTACAAACTACTTTAAAACTGGAAGGCACCTGTGCTTCGCTAAGCAGCTCGCTTCTTCTTGTGCTTTGAAAAACTCATCCAGCTGTTGCACATTAACATTAGTGGCATATGCATGATTATAGGAGACTGACTAATCAGCACGCAGCAAGAACTCGGCGCTTAACTGAGATCCAGGTTCTTTTCATTAAAATGGTATTTTAAAAATCCTGTCCTAGCTCAATGTGTCCTCCCTGACACGGAATATCTGGTCACCCTATTGTTAATGCTTGCCTACTTGACTATAAAGGTTATCTGAAATAGGGGACTGACCATCAACAATTATGTGCGTATATTTAGTTTATTAGTTTACGTTCTAGCCTGTTATTAACAGAGTATTGATGCATATAAAAGCGACTGTGAGCTGTGCGTGAGCGTTAGTTAACGACACACTGCAGCCACGTCAAGACGTAACTTTGCCATCCCAGTTAAAAAATCCTACAACCGCCTCTGTAACCCCTAATTTCCACCATAAAATTGGATGAAATTCTGTGCGGCAACCTGTTAGATACTGAGGAACATTCTCAGGTTGAAATGGAAACCATATTTTGCCATTTAGCGAAGATTTGAGCGAATAAGTTTACGACCGTAAAACCGGTAATATTCGCGCAGAGGCATGGCTTCCAATGAAAAGCCAGTAAGAAATTTGCCGAAGCTTGTAACCCATGCTGGAAACGTGCACTGACATGACATATAGCTATATGAACTGAAGTGTTTTTTTTCACGTTTGATGAAAACGGATAATTCATTGTAAATATAATAGGGTGCAAATTATCTCAGGAAAAGGCCCCTATCCTTCCTTCATACAGTATCAACAGCTGAAACAGAAAGTGGAGTTCATAACGTGTAATGGAACGGCTTAACATGCCATACTTATATCAAATTAACATCTAAAAATCTCACATCCAAACCAACTTGATCCTGCTCAAATTAGCCTAATTAGTATGGAAGCTGACAAATTATGACAGAGAAAAAAAATTATATATTCCGAAATAGAAGTATTTATACCGCTTGTGTTATTTATTAAGCAATTATTAATGAATGAAAGTAACCGTAAGCATTGTCCTCGTACATACGGAAAACATGATGCTGTTCCTCTAGCGGTGAGTAATCTGTCTGCGTGCCGGTGAAGGCGGAGCTGTGAATCAGGAAAGAGTGACTTCTTCCAGCGATCCACACGATTTCCCAAACAGACCTCATAACCTAATGTTTCTGCTGTGAAAAGGAATCACCGGGCACTTCTGTCTAACCTTGGCTTTTTACTTTTTGGAGACTTACATTCAAGCTTACATTTTTAGGGAGAATAAATACATGCGCCGCGACACGTGAGTATCTGATTAAAACCACGCAGATCTGGCCTTAAACTTCCCCGAAGGCTGTTTGTGATTTGGCAAGTCTGCCTCTAACTATCTTGGTTTGCGAAAGAAATCTGTCAATCGAAGATGCATAACGGTTTCGTGTATTTGTCGTGCAGTGGGCAGTCTGATGTTATAAGGTAAACTGAAATTTACAAACCTGATTTCTAAAATACTTATTTGGTAGCAGCAGTCATGGGACTACCGTACTGTGTTATAATGTATCTGTGTAAGTAATGCACATGTACCCTTAATTAAGAGCGATGCGTTTGATCTTCACCAATTCTAACAACGTGCTATTATTTGAGTACTGGCTACGTATGTTGATATGTTTGCTTCCGACCATTTAAGTAATGAAGATATATTCACCCTTGAGATTTCTGTAGTATTGTTGTAACTATAAACGTCACTCTATAATATAAATAAATATTTAGCACCTTGTTACTCATTTCTCACTGACAGCGAGTCGCAGTTGCAGCTCCCGATGTAGGCTGGTGATCGGTTACCGGTTAATAACAATCACCACGCGTTATTTTTCCTCCATATATCTAAAATGTAGACATTTACTGTGAGAAGAGAGTTAATGCACAGGCCCGTTCATCATACACTACGGTATAATTCAGTCTGAAGTAAGTATATGAAACGGAACATATCGCCCAGAAATGTGAACAACAAACCAGGCACGTACTTCAAGGATGCTGGATTTGCATAAACCAGTGAAGCATGGCCACATTGGATTAGAATTGGTAATGCTGTAGCTAGTTATGCAAAACGTTATCGACCAAACGCATGCCTAGATTACAGAACGATCGAGTTACTTAAAATACAAAGGCTGATACTTATATCAAACATGCAGATAAATCACCCCCAAAATAAAGGAAAGCAGATTAGCAGTGCGTCTCTCGTCGTGTTTGAACTACTTAATGATTCAAACAAGTGGTGCGCGCTCGTTCATGACTGAAAGTGTTTCATGTCCATTTAACCTGTCCAAAGAGCCGATCTAAATGCATAGTCAGAAAGGACGATCAGCTGGTCTGGTGGCTAATTCAGCGATGCGTTATTAACCCGTGTTTATGTGTATGCTTATTTTTTTCATTGGCGTCTTACGTCAGGATTACGATTACAGACGAAATGAAAGTTTGAGCCATTTTAAAGGAGAAACAGTCAAATGAGGAATAATGTATACTTGTATTTCCCTGAAAGATCAAGTTTAAAATGTAAAAATTTAACTCGTTGTTGGGGTTGATTCAAGGTCAATGCAATGTTTTGTTTTTTTTTTTACTATATGCTATTTACGTTATATGAACAAAGGTATTGGGTCACACTGAATTCAGGTGTTTCATTTGGACCCATTGCTGCAGATATTCCTTGGTGAACTGAAAGTGGTATTTTTGCAAAGTGGAAGCGTTTAGTACAACAGAAGCTCAGCCATGAAGTGGCAGACCATGAAAATGAACAGAGTGGGGTCACCCAGTGCTGAGGCGCATCGTACATAAAAGTCGCCAGTGCTCTGTTGAGTGAATTTCTCTGGTGTTAACCCCAGCACAAAAGCTGTGTACCAGGAGCTTCATGGACTGGGCTTCCATGGCCAAGCAGCTGCACGCAAGCCTCACATCAGTAAGCACAATGCTAACCATTGTATGTAGTGCGGTAAAGCACAACACCACTGGACTCAGGAGCAGTGGAGACGTGTTCTGTGTAGTGACCCATGAATTTAAGACAATTTGGTATGTTGACTTCCATCTAACCTACCATTTTAACTTTTAAACACTTTTAAATTGCCCTAATTACTCGTAGGTACTTATTGACCAGCAGTGGTTAAAATTCGTTACATGTCCGCCACTGATATTCTGTATTCAGCTTGATTTTGATCTGTATGATTGCTTAAAACAGTAGCTCGTCTAAGCCAGTGTTTCCCAACTTAGTTCATATCCACATGGTTAGCAAATATTCAGTTAGTGTTTAATGTCGGATGAGTACATATAAGTTGTTTCAGTAGTAAGTAAAACTTTTTTAAAGCACCTTTCACAGACAAGAGGTTACAAAGTGCTGTACAGCACTAAAATACTTTACCATCAAAACACAACAAGGAAAAGTAAATCAACTAAAACACTACTACTACTACTACTACTACTACTACAGTAGTACTAGTAGTACTACTACTACTAAAATTACAGTACAAGCAAAACATCTGTGTGTCTCTGTCTCTAGAATATTTTAGTGTTGGTATTTCAGTATAGCCTTGTCTTTCACAGTTTTTTTTTTTATTTTATTTTATTCATTCCTTTACCAGATTTTAGAAATGATCATATTCATTTATTCTTGAAATAATAAATCAATAAAAAAAGAACTCCCAACCTTGTATGAATGACAAGTAAGAAAAGGCTTAAATTAATTAGCATATTTGAATGACTAGAATGCAGGCTTGAGACACCCCTCTTAAACAAAAACGCCCACGATCTTTACCGAGCTAGGAGACGTTCAGCACTGAATTAGCTACCAGCAAATGTAAAAGCAGGCAAGCATGGGGGCTGCATGGAGAGGTGAAGCTGAGGTAACCTGGGGGCTGCATGTGGGGGTTAGGCTGAGGTCACCTGGGGGCTGCATGTGGGGGTTAGGCTGAGGTCACCTGGGGGCTACATGTGGGGGTTAGGCTGAGGTCACTTGGGGGCTGCATGTGGGGGTTAGGCTGAGGTCACATGGCTCCTGATGAGCTCCTGCTCTGTGTTTTCCAGAAGGATGGTGGGTGAAGATGGCACAGCCTCACGCAGCCGCCGACGGGCTCCACCATCGTCTAATAACCTGGAGTGTGACGGCAAGGGGAGAGAAGGCAGTGGGGCCCACCTCTTGGCAAGCAACGGTGAGGTGGTCGGCTTACTGCCTGACTGTGTCCAGCTGCACTTTCCATTAGGTGTTTTTTCACTATTTATTTCTCTGTGAAGTTTACAAATTTAGGCACGTTATTCTTTGCAGAGCTTGGAGGTGAGGCAGCTCCGCTTAGGAGCCCTGGCTGTTTTAAAGATGGAAAAACCTGAGGTTACATATGTGTCCGTTTGTCATTTCTGGTGTCCAGCAGTCACTTGGGTTTTACAGAACATGCTTAGACTCGTGTCATTGTGGACTACACCTTCACATGCCCAGACACGAGACTTTGGCTATACGATGATGTCCAGATAGAACTGAACATGTGTGCCAATGGGACAGAGCTCGAGAGGGAAAAGCTACTATACCAGGGGTGTCAAACTCCAGTCCTGGAGGGCCCAAGCCCTGCACAATTTTTTGGTTCACCCTCATTTAACACTGATTCAACTCCTTGTGCTAATTACCACACAGCTCTTGAGCTGAATCATTTGTGGTCGAACAGGGAAAAAACTAAGCTACACAGGGCTCCAGCCGTCCAGGACTGGAGTTCAACACCCCTGTACTATACCAACCTGAGGTTTAACTCCACATGTTAACCCCTGCAACTGGTCATGTGCTAGGTCCTAACCCTAAAAACGTGTTCTGACTTTTACAGTTTAGCATTTGGTGAGCTAATCAGACATTGATTTAACACACAGTGACCCAGTGTTTTGTGTGTGACAGACACTATTGTCAGCCACTAGATATGCACCAATCATGTGACTGAGTGAAATTTTATCTTCCTTGAGAAATTCTGCCAAAGTGCGACTTCTGGTAAAATAAGCAAATGTGCTTGTTTCCAGGTTTGGCCATGTATGATAGATGCACTTGTTTTTAATACATTTTTTTTTTTTTTTGTATAATTAAATTCTCTGCACGGAACTAGTTATAATATAACGAGTTAAGGTTCCACTTTGAATTGCAGTAATATACGATCGATATGAAGTTCTTTTGGATGTTGCTTAATGGAGTCATGTGCCTGTCTGGCCTGTTACCTACTTTTTCATTGGCGT
Source organism: Isichthys henryi (assembly GCA_026776945.1). NCBI lineage: Eukaryota > Metazoa > Chordata > Actinopteri > Osteoglossiformes > Mormyridae > Isichthys > Isichthys henryi. Next base: position 9,461,336 of record JAODJX010000035.1, on the reverse strand, counting down.
ACTTCCTGTTTCACTGAGGTATCAGTTACACATATTAGTTTTACTTCGTCATCAGTGACATTTGTTCTATTTAGTGTCGCAGTGAACCTTTGTCTAATTTTTCACTTGTGCTGCATGAAATCCTTAGTTATTGCATTATGGCATTCTTCTATGGTAAAATCACTCTGTTCTTTCCCTTCGTACCTCAAGGCTGGTGCTGAGCTAATGGAGATCAGGGTGAGGCCTTTAAGTCACCAGGACAATCCTGTAAATCTGTCCTCCGATTGCTGTATGATTCATTACCAAAAGTTGCAAGCCCTCTCTGCAATGACCTTCATCTCAACGATGAGTTAATAACTTTTTTTTTCTGTTTTTATCTGCAAGGACATGGGTGTAAATTCTCATCCAGTGTGACATTTGAAATGGTTCCTCTGATTGGTTTTCTTTTTGCGATGCTTTCAGAATAACCTCATAATTCAAGACTTTAACTCTTTTATCTTCTGAGTAATCACTCCAACTTCCGTTCATTTTGCGCTCTCATGTGGCTCGTCTGACCATCTCCAAATAGACGTTCGTATTGCCAGCAAAGCTCCATAGTATCTTGATGCTATCCCCCACCTGGAAATGGGAGGTTGTGTTCCTGTTCTGCTGCTGATCAAATATTGTACTTTCCTGGTTACTTGGCAACACTGTGGGGTCTGAGTCACGTTCGCATGGTGCTGACCAATGAAGGTAGACTGGCAGTGGTTTTATAGAGATACAGAAACAATTGCTCCAGGACTTATAAACCAGATGTTCAGCCGTTTATTTCAAAGCAATATTTACCATCTTTGTTGAATAAAGATGGTAATTTCATAAGATATTTATTCTAATGCGATGAGAGCATTGGGGAACAAACGCAGTACTGGAATAATGCCAGTGAAACTTAGAACAAGTTAGTTTATCAGAGGATTAATTCATTTTTTGTTTTTTGTTTTTTTACCATTTCAGGAAAAATGGAGGCCGAGCATATCATTAATAAGAAACTGCAACTGAAGATGAAAGCAGAGGTAAATAGCTCGTAAAATGGCCCCAAACAAACCTGTGGAATTCAGTAAAATTGCACGTTTCATCTGATATTCAGGTTACAGGGTAGAGAAACCTACTGCAAAATGCAGGTGTATGTCAAAAACAAATTGGTCTCTGCAGTCAAACGCAATTCATGACGTCTTCCACTGCAGTCTCTGTTTTGATGCTTTTGTGCCGAATTTGCTGGCGATGTGCTGCCTGATTTCAATTCATCATACATCTTCCACATCTTTCTCATCCTCACATTAGCTGCCCATGCATGGTGCTGCTGAAACACCCTCTGCAGCCAGATCTTGAGGTCACCCACATACTATACAGCTCATAAAACCCGTCCCTCAGCCGTCTTATCGAGCTAAACCCTCAAGCTACAGCACGCTGCCTCATTTCTCTATCATAGTCCCAAAGACACACACATGTTTGACTGCAGATTTCATAGTATAAGTTTATCAGACTGTCTGAGTCTTCACTGTAACCCGTTATTGATCATGTCAACTGTTTTGCAAAACAGTTAATAATTATATGAAATAACTTCTGCATGCCGCATTGACTCTGTGGGAAGCACCCCACACCCCCAGTGCTGGCAGTTCAGATTGTGTGTCGTCCACATGCTGAACAGGTGATCCCCTGCAGTCCTCCAACATATTAGGTGATTCTCTGCCTCCTCATTGCCCATGTCACGGCATATTTAAAATGGAAAGACTGGCATCATGGTATTGGACTATACCAGGGGAGTGTCTAGCTATTGAGATGATCAGGAGCTAAGTCAAGTTTACCTGGGGCTTGACTTTTTGTTTGTGAAGGAAGATTGGCATCAGAGCTAAAATACTTGGGGCTCGGCTTAAAATACATGGGGCTATATCCCCGAGTGATCGGACCTAACGACACCCATGGACTATATTCTTTTGGAGGAAATACTTAGTTTCCTGTATAGTAAAGTGAAGCAAAGGTGTCTCTGGAGCGAAAATTACTGTATAGTGTGAATGTCTTATCAGATTGTGGGTAATTGTAAAACCAGCTACACGTGAACGTTGAAGAATTGGTGCATGGTGCTGGTCACTGTGGTTTTGCGAGTGAAGGCAGCATTGTGGCTCGGTAGATAACACTGCTGAGTGACATCCTGCCGTTAGGCTAATTAGTTTCTCTGAAAGCGTGTGTGCCCTGTGATGGATGGGTATTCCCAGCTCCAGGCCACTACACAACCCTGACCAGGATAAGCAGTTAGAGGATGGATGGATGGATGTATGGCGTTTACCAGGGTGTAGCATGGTGACTCAGGAGGTAGCACTACTGCCTCGTAACTCAAAAGTTTTGGGGTCCAAACCCGCTTTGTGTGTGTGTAAACTTATTTTCATTGTATTCTTTGAGTTTACTCTGGTTTTCTCCTGCACTCCAAAAACACACAGTTAGGTGAATTGGCATCTCTGAATCACACACTGCGTGTGTGTGTGTGTGTGTGTGTGTGTGTATATATTACATTATGGGGAGCAAATGTCTCCGCAATGTAATTAGAAACCTGTTATTTTGACCTTGTGGGGACATTTTTTTTCAGCCTCAAACAGGGGAAACTTTATAAAAATCTATGACTGCAATCAAAAAACTTCAAACGTTTTGTGTTTTGTTTGGTTACTTATGGTTAAGGTTAGGGCTGGGTTAGGGGTTAAAATTGTTATCGTTGGGTTTATGTTTTTGCCCATAGAAATGAATGGACACACGTGTTGCCCTATGCTGCTTGGGATGGGCTCCAGGCCCCTCAGTCACCCTGTACGTGGAAGCTGGTGTCCTCACTGTGGTGCCATTGTTCAGTCAGAATTGAGTAAGCTTGTACTCAAAGTTGAACTTTGATACACATACAGAGAAAAAAGGAAATCAGAATTTCCCAAAACAGCGAGTTCAGCAGTCTGTGTGCTTACACACTGTTACATTTCATTTTTATCCTGTTCTGGCAAATGTCAGCAAAACCTGCTACTGTCTTTAGACTGTATCTGTAAGCAATTGTGTTAAAAGAGAAACCTATATTAAATAAAGTATTTGTACATGTAACACATCCATTTTTCAACTGTTAACTATTTTCATCCTGGTGAGGATGATGGAGGTGCCCAAGGCAGAGGACTATGGTTCACTCTGGTTGGGGTGAGTGACAGGACTCATACACAAATGCCGCGGGCAATTTACGGGCACCAGGTAGCATGACTGCATGAGAGGAACCCACATTACCCAGGGGAAGCTGACAAAGTACAGGTATGACGTGCAGACTCCACACACGCAGGTGTGAGGCAGCAGTGCAATACACGGCGCTCCTGTGCCACATTCGTATAGTTCATATTTTAAGATATTGCTGGTTGTCAAGTCCGTGTGAAAGATCAAGGTAATTCTCAGAATAGCGCCATTGTCTGTCTACATTGGAGGCAGTTTCCTGACTTTGTTGCAAGTGGAAACGGGAAGTGAGAGACCAATGTTATGATGTCAGGCACAAATGAGAAGTAGTCCTACAGTAACCGTTGCCGAAGGCATCTCATCTCAAGGCGTCATATGCTGTGCTTTCAGAACTGTCCCGTTACACACACCCATGCTGTGCTGCCTCGCTCTTCCAGTGAAACATGGAGCAATTCAAAGTTTCGACTGCGTTGTGAAATACCGAGGTGTCCAGCTGACCACTAGTGTTCAGATTTCGCTACACCCCACATAGTTATTGTGACGTCCTTGCCGGGGACGCATCAGTACACATTAGTGTTCACACTGTGACAGATGTGGTCAGATGCGTCCCAGACCACCACAGCAAGTGGATGAATCGGATCACAATGTATCTTCGTGGTCGTTTGAGCTTTTAGTTAGTGCTCTCCGGATGTGATCCGGCCGCCCAAAATGCATTTTAATACCAAATGTGAACAGGACCTGCGTTCTGTTTAGGAATTCGATAAATGCTTAGAAACTTGCTCTTTGCTGACAATATTAAGATAGCCCTTATCAGAAATTCATTAAGGACACTGAGAGACTGACTGAGTGCCTTTCCCTAATTGCTGGACTGATGTTGTACTTCCCTGCGAAGCCCTTTAGACAGTTTGCCAGTTCCCATGTGAGACACATAGTCTAAGCAGATAAAACATGTGTAACCATAAATAATTAATATCGTCTCTTCCTGGGTGGCAGCACCTGAAATCGGACCTTTTGAAGAGCTTTGACTCCCAGGTGAGCGAGTTCATGGACTGCCTGATTGAGGAGTCCTCCCATCTGCAGCCTGCCTTAATCACGACTCCAACGATGTCTGACAAAGAGAGGAGCAAACTAAGGTAGAGGTGTTTCCACTGGTTTTTCAGGAATCTTTGTGTTTTGTGTTTCGTCTCCGGCCCCCTGCTTCTGTCAGTAGACTGATTTTTCCAGTTTTTCTGTATATATCACTCCCCTCTGACATAAACATCTCTTTTGTGCGTGTTTTGTCTGTCTGTTTTTCGTTTATTTACAGACATATGAGACCCTCTCAGGATCAGGGGAAAGTGTTTGTCAGCCGCCGATCCCTGTTAGAGTAAGTTTTCTTTATTTTTTTACTTGTTGCATTTTGCGCTCTGGCTTTAACCTCCAGACGTGGCTGCCCTTCGATGCTGCCTTCCCATAAAGCAAGTGTGCGGCCTGCATTATTACCCAAAGTTATGTGAAATAGATGTTATACATGGGTGTGTCTGGACTCTCTCGCCAGACCTGATTGGACAAAAAAGGAACGATTTCAAATGATTCATATGTTGTATGGATGAGTTTCTTAGGTTGAGGTGCCAAGGATTTGATCCTTAAGTAATACTATAGTGAAGTATATCTTATTTTCTGGAGAGTTAAGATTGTGGGGAAAATGGTTCTCCATTCAAAAGGGCACACTACAGGTCTGTAGTTTTTTTGTGTCATACTGTACATCTGAAAGAAGAGCTTGACATAAAGCCTCAGGCTCTATAAACTGATGCTGGTTTTAGGAAATTGTTGCACTCATACAACCTCTGCAGGCAATTATATGCAAATGAGCTTTGTGACATCATGTGAGCGCCAGTTTTGCATAGATTGCTTGGTGTTTTCATTCATTGCCTAGAATTGGTACATAGAGGTGTGTAAACTCTGGGTGTCTCTACATATTATATATCTAGAGGCAATGCACAGCCTCTGGCTGTGAGGTGTGGTTACCCTTCCTTTCACATACCAATTTTTTCTCCTTTTCCTCCCCCAACAGTGAGCTGTTTGAGGTCAACCACATCCGCACCATCTACCACATGTTCATTGCCCTGCTCATCCTTTTCATCCTCAGCACCCTAGTGGTCGACTTCATTGATGAAGGCAGGTGGGAGGTTCTACCTAACCCTGTTTACTGAAACATCAAGTATCTTGTTCATTTAATCACAACTGGTTATTTATCCTGAGGCATGGGAATGTTATTTTTATGGTATAGGTATATATTCCTTATATTGTTTTAGTGATGGTGGTTTTATTAAAAATCGTAAAAAGAAATCAAGTTTTGCTCTTCTCTGAGGACAATGAAAGTGGCCCTAATGAATTTACTGTCATAACCATAAAATGAGTAATACAACAGCTAGGATGTGTTGCTATGCATGTGGCTTTTTGTGACTCAGTTTGCCGTTGCGCAATAGCTAAATGTTTGGTTTATGAGTTCAACCGTACCTAATAGTGTATATATAAAGATGAAAAACCAGCATGTACAATGATGCAGTATGTCCTTTAGGGCTAGCCTACGCTTGGATGAGTTGGCAGATAGTGATTGGTGCTGCCGGTACCCATCATGACTCTGTTTACCCTCTGTGGTTTCTCACCAGGTTGGTGCTGGACTTTGACTTGTTAGTGTACGCCTTTGGGCAGCTCCCTCTAGTCGTCTCCATCTGGTTCTGCATGTTCCTGTCAGTGCTGGTGGTACCTTACGGCCTTTTCCACATTTGGGCCACTCGGTACAAGTCGTCTCGGCACCGCGTCTTGCGCACGCTGCTGGCAGGGTTTCTCTTCCTGCTGTACCAGGGGGTGGTCCTGGGATTTCTGCCCACATTTCTGGTGCTGAGGAACAACCTGCCCCCTGCCTCTCGCTTCATCATCATCCTTGAACAGGTAGACAGCTATCCTGCAGGACCTGTAACTGTGTGTTTTACTCATCCCACCGAATCCCTCTTTTTCCCGTTTGATGACCTTGAGCTTGTGTACACTGCCCCCTACAGGTCCGGCTGATTATGAAAGCACACTCCTACATCAGGGAGAACGTTCCGAGGGTGCTGGCCTTTGCTCAAGACAAGTCCAGTAAATCAACAAATTGATGCAAATTATCTGGTTCACTCCTTTGTCACAGTCCTTGCATCGACTGACAAAGTAACTCTCTTACTTCTCATGATGTTTGCAGCATTGTGTTTTATTTTGTGGTGTTTTCTTCCCCCATTTCCCAGGTTCCTTTATCATGCCGCAGGTTACTCAGTATCTGTACTTCCTGTTCGTTCCCACACTCATTTACAGAGACAGTTACCCCAGGTGAGCAGATCATGTGACTCTCACACCACTTGGTCGCACCTGATGAGGCTGGCAGGCGTCATTCACTGTAGGCTCATGTACTCTCGTTATGTAGTCCAGACGTTGCTATGTTCATTTTTTTAAAGGTAGTGTCACAGGATGTCACCTGATATCACCTGATGAAGTTTTTCTAAAGCAGAGGGATAGTTAAATATGGAATCTCACAATGCTACATTCAAGATTCAAGAAGCTTATTTGTCACATGAGCAGTTACGACATGCAGTGAAATGTAACCCTGAATCACTCCTGAGACTGTGCATTGGTTTAAATAAAAACAGATAACTAAAAACTTAAAAATAAAAAAAAAATTCTTAAATCTGCGCAAGCGATAAATAACAAATAAGCAATATGTATAAATAAACAATATGTCTTTAAATAATTAAGAATATAAAGTGGCATTGTGCTTTGTTAGAAAATGTGCAAATGGTGTTCTGGTGAGACGTATGTAAGACAGCAATGACATCAATGATAACGTCTCCATAATAATCGTCAATTGCCAGCAGGATGTGAGTGAATGAATCTGATTTGAAATGTACAATGAAATACACAATATGGGTGTATACATATTTGTTTCTGAAACAGAAATCTCAGTAACTTTTTTTCTTGCCATGATTATCATTGTAATTCTATTCCTTTTCTTGGCAGGAACCCATATATCAGATGGGGATATGTGGTAACTAAGTTCTTACAGGTAGTTTAGTTGTCTGTGTCCCCGTACCACATGCATCCCATCATATACGTGGCCAGAGTGTCATTGATAGGCCATGGCTGTCTTTCAGGTGCTGGGGTGCCTGTTCTACGCCTACTACGTCTTTGTCCGTCTTTGCATCCCCCAGTTCCATAGCATCAGCCTAAAGATCTTCGACCTGCGGGTTATGGTCCTCTGTGTCTTCAATTCCATCCTGCCAGGTACCCCCTCCTTTCTTAGCACATGTCCCAGTTCTAACCCAGTGCCCCTGAACCTTCTGTCTTCCAGTCAGTGGAGACATGTGAAATTGTACTGGGTGACTGAGCATGTCCCAAATGTTAACGTGATAGATGTGGGTTGTTTTGGTGGAGCTTTGACTTCCACGCTGAATGGCTGTTGGCCACCACTCCATCTGCTTCCCCAGGAGTGCTGGTTCTCTTCCTGGCCTTCTTTGCCTTCCTGCACTGCTGGCTCAACGCTTTTGCAGAGATGCTGCAATTCGCTGACCGGATGTTTTACAAGGTACTGAAACTGGGAAGCGTTTCCTTTTCTGTTCACTTCCTCCTTCACCAACACGAAGCTCACATATGTTTAATGCACTTCTTTAGGGTATTGTCAATAAGCTGACCTGTCTAGAAATAATTTTGTATTTTTTCAGACAGCCATAATGGTAACACTCGATGGGGCACAAATAATATAGTATTTATGTACAAATTTTAGTTGCATACTGATGTTAAATCATCGTTAATGAATCGTGATGCATGTTTTATCTAAAACAGTTGTTTATGATTTGTACTTCAGTACTGAGTTATTACTAAGTATTTGTGGCCCATTAAGTAAAGTGTTACCAATGTAATGAAACATGGGCATTAAATCACATTTCTGTTTCAGGACTGGTGGAACTCAACATCTTTTGCCAATTACTATCGGACGTGGAATGTTGTGGTTCATGACTGGCTATATTGTTATGTCTACCGGGACTTACTGTGGGTAAGTAGGTTGTCTTCTACTTCAGGGCAGGGCAAATTGACTTATTTTGTCATACAGTAGTTGACAGCCAGGCCTGATGTCTTTTCTGTTATGTGTCCCCTCTCCCCCACCATAGATGTCAGGGAAGCGCTTCAAGGCGGTGGTCATGTTGGTCGTCTTCACCGTGTCTGCAGTTGTGCATGAATACGTCCTTGCCATCTGCTTCGGCTTCTTCTACCCTGTCCTCTTCACCCTCTTTATGTGCTTTGGCAGTGAGTTTTTAGCTCTTTCTTGAGGTTTTGATGTGGTGAGGCCATGCCAGATAATATATGCCAAACCTAGCAGAGTAATTTCCTTTCAAGATTTTACATTTTCATTTATGTAGCAGACAGTTTTGTCTGGAGTAACGTACAAGTGAGGAAAGCAGGGCGTGAGACAGCAGGGTCAGCCTGCATCTTTGGAGCCGTTCAGGTTTACAACCAATTGTACAACCTTCTGGACATGGCACAGGTCCTACTGAAGTAAACATCACCCCATTATAGACCAAAACTAGTGGGAAGAATTTTTAATTATTGTAACGTGCAGCCATTTAATTATGTATTTAATTTGCATATTTTTTTACGTTTTTGAAAAAAATGTAAAACTTTTTTTGCAATGTGACATAAATGCTGACCTCCAATCTTTTAAAAAACATAATTTTCTGTGAGAAAACGGCAGCCTGCTGGTTTAGAGGGTCTTTTGTTCCTGTCTTTTCCCCTGTATTATACACTCAGCACTCTTCTGTTCCTCCCTCCATCGTTAGTGATGTTCAACTTCATCCTGCATGACCGGAGGAAGGGCCCAATCTGGAACGTGATAATGTGGACTGCGCTTTTCCTGGGCCAGGGTGTCTTGCTCTGCCTCTATTCCCAGGAGTGGTATGCACAGAGCTATTGCCCTTTGGAGCAGGTAATGACACATATTCTGAACTATAATGCGTTCAATGTCCTCTCACAAGCCTGTATTGTGGCAGCATCTGCTCAATCTAAGGGTAGATCCCATGGGAAACCAGCTCCGTTTTAAGTGGGGTGTAGGCAGCAGTTAATTCTGCTAATGTGCTAACTGAGGACTTGTTGCTCTGTCTGTGCTCCCTGTGTGTTCCAGCCCTCCTTCTTGGACTTTCTGAAGCCACGTTCCTGGACGTGTCACCTGCACCAGCAGGGGGTCCCCATAGCTTCTCCCGTTGGAGTCTAACAGCACGGCTCCCCATGTGAGCCCCATGAATGTCACAAGCGAGCAGCAGAAGAACAGGGTTAGATCTGATGCTGTTTTTACTTTGCACAAAGACGGAAGCAATCTGTCCCCCACCTCTTGCATTGAAGCTTTATTATGTAGT